>JANAVB010034020.1:1870695-2054828 GCA_029216955.1 Iris pallida
GGCCTACGTCAAGTTTCAACTCAATCCGATACTCCGAGCTCCGTTTCGCCCTCTAACTCGATTTTCCTCTTTTTCTATTCTAGTTTTCTTCCTATTCTTCTAACTTCTTCCAATCTTTCCTCCTAACCACTAATTCTTTTCTAACTTCTCATTCCATAATCTTCTTCTACTCTTCCCTACGATTCTAACCATATATTATATATATATATATATATATATATATATATATATATATATATATATATATATATATATATATATATATATATATATATATATATATATAGGTGAAAGGGGGGGTTTTATGGGCAAAATGGGGACTTAAAGGGGGGGGGGGGGGGAAGCTGCTGAAAATAGCAGCTATGCTGCTGCTGTCCCTGCTACTGCTGCAGCACACAGCAGCAGCTGCTGCTGGTCCTTCTCTTCTTCTTCTCCTCTTCTACTTCTATCTCTCTATATATATACCTATATATATATATATATATCTATCTATATATCTATCTATATATATATCTATATACACAAATATATATATAATCTATCATCCATTTAACTCCACAAACTCACACTCCTCTACACATATCTATACATACACACACACACACACACACACACACATCTCCATATACATATATATACACACACACATATATATATATAAACACTTACACACACACACACACACACACACACACACACACACACATATATATATATATATATATATATATATATATATATATACACACAACACACACAAACACACTACCACTCTCTCACATAACACCACCACCACTCTCTACACCAATACCACTACCACCACTCTCTACACCAATACCACTACCACCACTCTCATCCTCTACACACACAAATACATACACATATATATATATATATATATATATATATATATATATATATATATATATATATATATATATATATATATATATATATATAAATACCACTCTCAAACACACACACCACCCTCTCACACTCTCTCACACACACTCACACAAGCACACACATACTCCCTACCACTCTCACACTCCACCACCACTCTCTACACACACACACAATTACATATATACAAATGCCACACATATATATATATATATATATATATATATATATATATATATATATATATATATATATATATATATATATATATATATATATATATATATAAATAACCCCCAAATAAATCTTCTAACCTAGATTTTAGGAAATCTAATAAATTCTAGGGGCAAGAATCACCTCCTCTACAACTATTGTGAAAACAATAAATGGTAAAGAGGAGTAAATGGAGAATTAGAGAGCTTACCTAAGCTAGGTTTCCTTGGAGAAGAAAGGAGCTTTTGAAAGAAAGTGAAATGGAGAGAGAGAGAGAGACTTAATGAAGAAGAAAGAGGGGGGGGGAAGGCCTTGTCATGGCCGGCCATGTGGGGAGTGGGGGGGGCTTGGTGGGTTTGGGTGTGGATCCACTAAGCCTCCAACCCAATAAACTTAGTGTGGTTCGGTTCGGGTTTGGTTCGGTTTGATTCTAAATGACTAATTAAGCTCTAAAATGACTAATTAAGCCATGGAAATAGGGTTTATGATTTCTAACCTAATTATGGTGGTATGTGGGCCAAGTCCAGCTAGTATGTGGGTCCCACTAGGGTCCAGGCTACCCGGGTCTCCAATTTGAGTCCGAATTGGATAAAATCCAAACCAACCCAAATAAATCCCAAAAAATCACATAAAATAAATAAAAATTCCTAAAAATTATAAAACTTAAAAAATGACGAAAATACCCCTAATTTGAAAACTGGAGGTGACAACGTCATATAGGAATATGTATATACAATGCTTTATTGCAGAGGCTAACGTATAATTATATTGCCAAATAACATTCAAAAGATTGAGTAATCTTATGACGTCGAATAACATATACAAGAAAAAGTTATTGAATAAATTCAACTGAAAATTTGACATAATATGTATATATGCATGTGAAATATCATGTGCCAAACTTTGTTTAAACAAAACATATAAAATAAACACATGAATCAACTTTTAGATTGTTGGATATATTTTCCTTTATCTTCAAAATTATGTAAACAAAAAATAAATAAAATAAAAGTTACCGGCCTCCAGGGAAGTCGCGCACGAAGCAGTCCTAAGAGTTGATTCGGGTCTATGTGCAGACTTTGTCCGAATGCTCCTAGTGGTAAAACTACCGCTCTACCGGTATTCCGTCGTCGCATACAACTTGGAGAGATTGACCGAACTTAGCTTTGCCCAGAAGATAGAAAGAATTAGAATGAAAATGGATGATTGAAAATGGAATGAATTTTGTAGGAGGAATATACATAATTTTTAGAGAGTAAAAACTTTTTTTCCCCCTTTTTCAACAACACAAAGGAGACATATATATATATATATAGGAACCAGGTCACAAACCAATATATCAATGGTCTTTCAATAGGAATAAAGGTGTGATAATGGTTACTAATGTGACCGTTTTAGGTAGTTAAAAAAATGGTTCATGATAGAATTTTAATGTGAATAAAGGGGTTAATAATATGGAGAAAATCCAACTGCTATTACAACAAAAAGTTGGATAATGACTGACATATATAGAAAACAAAAAAATTGGATGGACTGGAGTCTATCCAACCCACGAGTGGCACCACCCTTATGACATCTTCGTTTAATTAGTTTGGATCCATTGGCGTTTGGAAGTGTGGAGGGTTCTTGTTGTTGACCTGTATAAGACCCTGTTTGGTAACGGTGAAGTGGCAGTAGAAAGTGGGTTTTGGGTGAAGTGGGGAAGGGAAATGAAGTCCGGGTGTTTGGTTTGTGGGGGAAGAGGGGGAGGGAACTAGCCTTGCCAGTTCCTGTCGGCGGAAAGGGGATTGAAGAGTAGCGGTGAGGTGTTTTCCTCCACATTCGGAGTTGGCAGCCGGATGTGGGTGGGAGTTGGTTTTTTTTTTAATTTTTTTTTTTACTTTTCTTTAAAAAAAAAATCTTAATTAGTTGTAGATTTTATTTTTTGGTTACAACCACACTAATTTCTTGCTAATTAATATAATTAATGTAATTAATAGTTTTTTATTAGTAATTTTAATATTTTATGCTAACAGCCGCATTATTGACACGTTTAATAGTAGTATAATTAATGTAATTAATAGGTTTTTTGCTAACAGGCGCACTAATTTTTTTGCTAACAGCTGCACTAAGTTTTTTTAAAATGGAAAGAATAGTTAGATCATTAATATAATCAATGTAATTAACAGTTTATTTAAGTCAGCTTTCTCAACTAATAGTAAATAATTAGATATATAACCTCAAAAGAATTATAGTAATTAATACTAAATAGTTAGAGTTTTAAATATAAACTCTTAATTGGTTAGTAATTAATTTTGAGTTGATAAATTTTTAATTAGTTACTAATTAATTATCTTAATTTATTAAACTAATTATTTAATTTATTACATTGTATTGTGAATTAACCATAATTTATTATTATTATAAAATACTCTTCCACTTTTCACTTCCTATCTCAACCAAACACATTTATCTAATTTTCATTTCCCACTTTCCACTTTCCTATTCCAACCAAACACATTTGTCCCCTACTAGGGGGACAAGAAAGTGAATGGATTCCTATCACTTTTCCCCACATGAAAGTCGAAATCCATATTTTTCTACACTTACGGTTTACCAAACGGCCCCTAACGAAAAATAGATTTACATACGAGCCAACTAGCCAGTTACTTTTTAGATTTTTACAGTTTATTTTTTCCATGCTCATAATGATCTCAACTAGAAATCTGACATCATTACAAGCGTTACACCAAAAAATACCAACTATTATTGTGTCCATGATAAATAATTTTCGTCAAGGTAATAATCGTAAAATTTAGGGATATTTAGACTTTGGGTCTCAAGTAAGTTCTAAAATTTGTGTTTGGGTCTCCATATTATACATAATTAGTGTTTACCTCTCAAAAGTGTCAAAAAAATAATTAGTGACACTTGAGAAATTTTGAGTGGCACCCCACTTTATTTTACCATTTTTAAGGTGCACCCCACAGTTTTACCATAATGCAAGACACCCCCCACTTTTGACGGAAAACGTCCAAAACTGACGGTCAAAGAGTTTGACCAATATTTTTGACGAAAATGCCCTCGTCTCTCCCAAACTCACTGCTGCTGTTGCTGGGTTGGGGGTGGGCTGCGGCCTGGGAGGGAGGGGGGTAGGGCGAGGCCGAGGAGGGGGGGGGCGAGGTCGGGGAGGGGAGGGCGGCAGCCGCAGTCGCGTTCATCACCACCACCACCACCTTCACTATCACCACCACCACCATCACTATCACCATCACCACCGCCCCCCCACCCCCCCACCGCCGCAGCCGCCCTCCCCTCTCCGACCTCGCCCCCCTCCTCGACCTCGCCCCCCCCTCCCCGACGGCAGTCGCCCTCCCCTCCCCGACCTCGCCCCCGATCCTCGACCTCGCACCACTCCCCCGACCGTCGCCGTCCCCCTTACCCCCCACCGCCGCAGCCGCCCTCCCCTCCCCGACCTCCCCCCCCCCCCCCCCCCCCCCCCCTCTTCGACCTCGCCCCCCCTCCTCGACCTCGTCCCCCCCTCCCCCGACCTCGCCGCCCCACCCTACCCCCCACCGTCGCCGCCGCCATCCCCTCCCCGACCTCGCCCCCCCCTCCTCGACCTCGCCGCCCCCCTCCCCGACCGCAGCCCCCCCCCCCCCCCCCCCCCCCACAGCAGCAGCAGCAACAACAATGAGTTTGGGTTTGAGAGAGACGATGGCATTTTCGTCAAAAAATGTTGGTCAAGCCCTTTGACCGTCAGTTTTGGACGTTTTCCGTCAAAAGTGGGGGGTGTCTTGCATTATGGTAAAACTGTGGGGTGCACCTTAAAATGGTAAAATAAAGTGGGGTGCCACTCAAAATTTCTCGTGACACTTTGGTGACACTTTTGAGACATTAGTAACACTTTTGAGATCCAAACACTAATTGTGTATAATAGAGACTCAAACACAAATTTCAGAACTTATTTGAGACCCAAAGTCTAGATATCCCTAGGGGACGTTTGGTACGCGGTATTTTTTTATTTCCGGAAAATTTTAAGATGGGAATCTATTACCACGTTTGTTTGGCTTATAAAAAATTTATTCCCGAAAATTATAAATATCCGGGTAAATAGTTTACCCACAAAACATGGGAATTTTATCCCTTAAGAATAGGTGGATATTTTTTTTTGCCCGGGCAAAAAAAAAATTGTCTAAATTTTTTTTCTTCTTTTTTGATCAATTTTGATTAGTTTTGAACATTTTTTTTTGTCGTTTTTATCGTTTTTTTTGTCATTTTTTGTCGTTTTTATCAATATTTTGTCGTTTTAAGCGATTTTTTGTCGTTTTTATCCATTTTTTGTCTTTTTGTCACTTTTTGATTATTTTTTGTCATTTTTACCCAATTTTTGTCCTTTTTGTCGCTTTTTTGTCAATTTTTGTCGTTTTAAGCGATTTTTTGTCGTTTTTGTAGTTTTTTGTTATTTTTATCGATTTTTAGTCGTTTTTGTTATTTTTTGGTCATTTTTACTGATTTTATGTCTTCTTTGTCGGTTTTGTCGCTTTTTGGTTATTTTCTGTCGTTTTAACCGATTTTTTATCGTTTTAACCGATTTTTTTCCTTTTTGTCGTTTTATCGATTATTTTTCGTTTTTGTCACTTTTTGGTTAATTTTTTGTCGTTTTAACCGATTTTTTGTTATTTTTTGTCGTTTTTGCCGCATTTTGGTTTTTTTGTCGTTTTTACCGATTTTATGTCGGTTTTGTCATGTTTTGGTTATTTTTGTCGTTTTTTACCCTTTTTTGTTATTTTTTGTCGTTTATACATTTTTTGTCGCTTTTTGGTCATTTTTGTCGTTTTAACCGATTTTTTGTCTTTTTCATCGTTTTTGTCGTTTTTTGTTATTTTATCGTTTTTACCGATTTTTTGTTGTTTTACCATTTTTTTTTCGTTTTTACCGATTTTTTGTCGTTTTTACCGGTTTTTTTATATTTGTTCATTTTTTTCGTTATCATTATTTTTTATTTTTTTTTCCGAGAATATTTATATTGTCACCAAACATGGGAATATAATTTTTCAGGAAATTTAATTCCTTGAAATTTGATTTTCGGGAATATAAAATTCTCGACTATACAGTATTCCGCATACCAAACGCCCCCTAAAATTTATCATCTGTAGGCTGCCTTTTCCCTTTAACTGGTATTTGTCGTCAAAAATAAGGTCATGCCCATGTTGGATCCCACAAAGAAATATCTTGGATAATAAATCCTTATGTCGACTAAGACTTATATGCCAGGTCGTGTATGCCCTACCTGTCCAGTAAATTTTGCAAGAAGAGAGCAGCATGAAAATTAACACAACTGTCGTTTGATTGAACGATTGAGTACTGTTTTATTCACATCTTGTAGACAAGTTCATCCCTACTTTTTTGCATAGGAAATATTTTGATAGAAATACCCAAATTTCCTAACATATAATAGTAGATTTTTAAACAGATATCCGCCATTAAGGCCCAGACCACTGAATGAAGCATTCTCATTGGCCCCAAAGAAAGGAGTTGAAGAAATGAATGTGCGCATACACTTCTTCTGGATCATATCCATAGTACCATCCTAACTATTACATCAACAATAGACCCAATAAACCTCATACATACACTGCTCCCATGTCATGTATACACTACATGACATTTGGGCCCACCACGACGCAACGCTCGGAACTTTGTGTACACACTGCGTTGTATGTCATTTGGGCCCACTGTCCTCCAACTCCCACCTAATAGAAGAAATATTACACTTCTATGGCTTGATCCATTGATCTTCCGCCACTCAGCCAAAACTTTTATGCCTCTCCCTACTAACCACTAGTCACTTGGGTTCGGCTTAGGAAACCTTATATAATTTTTATTTCTTTTATATTTTTTGTAATTCCTATTGAGGCCTCCCATCGAAAAAGAAAACATTAAATATTATCAACTAACATGGTATCAGCCTAACCGAGATCCTCTATCATCTCCCAACCAGATCTCCTACTCTTTCTTTTCTTTTCCTAAAAGCTCTTCCATCCTAACTTCTGCCCTTCAAACAACTCTAACCCTAAATATCTCCATTGTCGGCTAAGAAAAGAAACGTACATGTCATTGATGCTCTACTTAAGGTTTAAATAAGGACACTACTATTTTGACCGCAATTTTTTTGACCGTAGCTAGCCAGCCGCCACGTAGCGGCTTCCCACTGGGCCCCTGGTCCAGATTTTAAGGGAGGAAGATCCGGTACTAGCAGAGGGCCAATGGTTTGTTGCCACGTGGGCCTACGGTTACGTCTGTGGGCAAGATATCATTCTTCCTTTAGATAACTATCTATGATTCTGTTCTCTTGTTCTAATGGAATAGTTGTCCTAGCCAAGAATAAGTTCAGTGAAAGGGACATCAATGATGGGGGTTAAGTAGAGCATCACATGCCTCCGAAAATTCATTCAAGCATCAATCTTCTTTCGAATTTACTTTGTTCCTGATCTCCCTTGTAGTCATCATTCAGTCCTTAATTCGCCATCCTTTCCAGGAAAGGCCTTCCTCATGTATATCCCATCCTTTATGAACCTATGTAAATGCACAAAAGCTGCAGTTAGAAAAAGAAAGATTGTAGTAGAATACATAACTAAGACAACAATCCAATAAAGAATACGGACGTGCTACATTATCTGTGGGCTTGGACCGCAGTCATGGTCCGCGGACCACGTGTCACCTTCCGATTGGCCGGAGGCGGATGAGACCGGAAGTTAGCAGGGAGCAAATCGTTTGGCGTCACGTGGCCCACGGGCCAGAACCGCAGTCCAAACCTGCGGGCAGAAAAGCATTTTCGTAAAGAATAACGCCTATGGCATTGGATAGGATCCTGAGTTTGACAGCTAACTATCAAGAAAGATACATAACCATTTTATTAAATAAAAAAAAGAATAATAGGCTCTCATCCCGGCTCAAATCTGAACAGATGGGACGGATGTCTTCCATCATAGCCACTTGGACTAGAGGCGATTAAACATTTCTTAGCTGTCATAAGGAAATAACTGCGCTATGTTGCACAGATACTACAATGTTGGTACAGTAACAGGGCCGGCTCATCCTTTAGGCAAAGGAAGCAGC
Organism: Iris pallida; assembly: GCA_029216955.1. NCBI lineage: Eukaryota > Viridiplantae > Streptophyta > Magnoliopsida > Asparagales > Iridaceae > Iris > Iris pallida. Next base: position 1,878,913 of record JANAVB010034020.1, read on the forward strand.
TGCCTAGGGTCCCACTTTTTTAGGTGCTTAATGATAGCATGTGGGGGGTGACAAGTAGACACCCTCCATAGGGTGGCACCTCACCTCCCTCATCCTATATATATATATATATATATATATATATATATATATATTAAACGTACTTAAATCTATCAAAATTTGGGAAGTCGTATCCTCCCTCAGAGAAAGATTTGGTCTCTTCATCTTCATCTAATACATAATCAAAACAAATATATATGTGCAACTACTTCTTATTCAAAATTTAAAAATTATTAATATTTTTTTTAAAATCCGACTATGTAACGTTTATAACGATACATTGCTGGTCCCAAGCCCGGATCAAAGATGACAGAGTTTGTATATAAATTAATATAATAAATTATATAATTTAATCATATTTAAATTTTTAAAAAAGGTCCCATCTTTGAACTTTTGTCTAGGACCTCCAAATGACTTGAGATGGCCCTGTACAGTAACTGTGTCTGATGGCATAGGATACTCGGATACATCAAAGATACAAGCAGGATCCATTTACTAGCATATTCTAGATTTAAAGCACCAAGTATATTATGCATAACAACATATCAATGAGCTAAAATGAAAATAAAACATAATGCCAGTAGAGGATGAAACAGCATTTGGAGACTATGAACTATGAAGTGAGAATGCAATTTGATTATAGAGTTCTTTCTTCTTTTAACAAACACAGTTTTTCTTTCCTCTCTCGTGACTAATCATCTCATAGCATCATAACATCCGTTATTTTCAATCTATTGTGGTACAATTAAATTTGTTTTTTAAAATTATCATTTATTAACTTTTTGCAAAAAAAAAAAAAATAATAAGGTTTTTTTTTTTTTTTGAGATGTTCGGCGCTCCCATGGCAAATAAATAGAAGGAATAATCATACACCCTCATGGCTCGATCCACTGATCTTTTGCCATTCAATCAATGTCTTATATCTTTTCTCGGTAACTACAAGAGCCACTCGAGTTTGATGAAAAATAAGGTTATTATTAGAGACATTCACATGAAAATGTCCTAGATCCATATAATAGGACTTTGGGAGGCCCACTTTCTGAAAAAATATCAGTTTCCAGCCCACTTCCTCCCAAGCAAATAGCCCACAGTGGTGGTGGTGTTGTGGACATCCTCCAATCAACAAAGAATTGATAAGGGGGCGTTTGGTTCTTTGTAAGTGAATAAAAGTGGACCCAAAGTGTCACTATTTGTGCATATGTAATTTATAATAACACTTCTAACGTCTAGATGGAAGGTAAAAGGTTCGAGGAAGTTAATGTGATATGATATGGATGTTTGATTCGTAAGATGTGCAATAAAAAGTGAGTTGAAAGTGTCACTTTCGGTACATATGATCACTTTTAATGTTCGGATAAAATATTGATAATCCGACACGAAGTGAGATGAAATCGACATCTTCTATTCCATGTCTCCTCCAAATTCTAGTTACTTTTGAATTGCATCTCAAATGGTTCGGAAGCAGGTGGATGTTGGTTCAATGTATTATTATTTTTTCTATTTTTTTTTTTCTTTTTTTGCTTGCTTGATAATTTTTGACAAATTCTATAGACGCTCCACATTTTACTCCCGGACAATTTTTACTTCAGAACAGCCAAAGTTGGTGTACTTTTACTTCAGGTCGATGTTTTGGGTAAAGTAAATTTTGTTATATATGTTCAATATGAAAAAATCGAACTCAACAAATAAAAAAAATAACTCTCATCTTAACCACATAAATTAGAAGATATATTCAACTATAATTGGATAATATTCTTATTATAGATTATACCTACTTTTTACGTGCATTTACTAGGTGGTGCCGGTTTTGCTTAGACTGATCAGTCAAAATACAATAGCAAGGATAGTACTTTGGCTATCACGTCATTGGTTTGAACATGAATTAATATTTAATCAAGATTAAGATAAGTGTCAGCCGACATGGATGGAAATCTAAGCACCAACCACACCAACCGTGATTCCTAACCAGAACGAGGTTATCGTCAACATATAAAGTACTTATATAAAAAATTATCTTCAATTACATCCGGAACCAGCTAGTCGAAACTAATTTTGATTGTTCCTTAACTATAAATAAAAATGGTCACAATTTTTTTGCTAAGAAAATAAGACCAATAATTTCTGGCAAACACTAAGAAGTCAGTTATCTTTGGCTCTGACGGCGGCATGGAGATCGGGTTTCGAGTTCCTCTCCTGACTCTTAAGCTATTCAGACCTTTCTAGTGGAATCTTAAAATATGGACATCGAGAAATGCCAGTTCAATTGACAAGGAGGAGTTGGGGTGGAACGTAAAGACTTTATTGACGGGGAGGTGGAAACTTAGGGACTTGAGAGTTGTCCAAACGGACCAAACCCGATGGCTTGTCTGGCTTATCCCAAGGCCGGCCATGTGTACACCGAGAGTGTGGTCCCACTCGGGACACTTACATACAACGGCCAAACTACTCGAGGGCTGGAATGGTTTTAGTCCACCCGATTTTTTTTATATGTTTTCTTTTTCATATAAGTTAACTCACACCACATCCCAACCGAGCTCGAAATTGGTTCCGCTTTTGCTTACATAGATGTAGTAACTAGTATACATGTGGGAGGTATAGTTGATACTGGTTGACGACCACATTTTGCAACCTAGTATGTAGAAAACTATGTTGCAGCAGTTGTACCATTTTTGACTGGTACTAAAAACCGTCACGTGTCGGACTTCGATTGGAGGAGGGGGAGAAGTAGTGGGATCGGATAGAGCCCATGTAGCAGGAGGATGAGAGGGGAGATGAGACCCGGTGGAACCCATGTGTAAGGAGTGAGAGAGAGAGATTATAAGAAAGTTGTAAAATTTTGGTTGTAGACTTCCTTCCAAAAGTAAATTGTACTGGTGTACGTATATACAGGACCCATATAGTCGATTAAGCTACAATTGCTTTACGATGGACCAATACATCCCCCTAGTTGTCCATTCTAGTTCATCATATTTTAGGGTCTGAGTTTAACTTTGTTGACCCATTTGATCCGTTTAATTAACAAATAGATGTACATATAATTGGCATTGGAATTAGGTTTCCTCAGATTTATCAACATTTTCTACTGCATCTAGTATTGAACTTTCCCTCTGTCACAAAGTTAATCAAGAGATCATTTAGATATGAGAGTATACGAAGCAAATAACAAGTAGAAATGCAAAAGGAGAGTATCTTAAGCGACAACTTGAGCAAGAACTTGAAGAAATAAACAAGACACGATCCAGAACACAGATGTATCTAAAAATTTACTGGACAACGAGTAAACCTGCACTTCAACATGTCAGTGCAACAGCTACTGCTGGATGACCCAAACATAGCTGCATCACGAAGAACAGATCTTCTAATGTTCACTGAAGAGAAATTTCCCGATTTCTTGAACTAACCTTGATGAACCACAAAAGGATTCGCAGGCCAAAAACAACAGGGTTATACATAAACACTGTGCTTTTATGAAGGGAACAAATGGAATCCCTTCCCAGAAAAATAAATAGGAGCAAATTTACAACATAGCCGAGCTCGATCCCCAAAATTCACACAGAAGGAACCCAGGAATTCAGGACATCATAATTCATAACAGATCAAACTGTGTATACCACAAGGAAAGAGCTTCAGAATCAATGCACACTATGTACAAATTGAGTCTTCAAAGGGTCCAACTTAAATATATCTTGGACAGAAGAGTGTACATGTAGATGTTGATACCATACCATAATACAAGCTGTGGACATTAACCCTCCCCAAAGTACTACATACCAATCAGGGTTAAAAAGGGAAAGAAAAAAAAATAGAAGCAACAGCAGAGAGATGGAGCTGATGAACCCCACAAGACCTTGTTGGAATATAAGGCTCTTGAGAACTGAACTTCAGAACACCCTTCTAGTTGCTATTTCAGCATTTTCAAATTGAGAATCTCTGTACATTTTCTTCCCAAATATATATACAATGAAACAAATGGATTAACTACAGCTTGAGATGGTCAAGTGTCATACTCGGCTTGGGGCAGCAGCAGCTAAACCACGGCCACGATCATACATGCGCTGGATCTCTTCCCTATATTCTGTGAGAGATTTGTCGGGTATTGTCGGTGTCAGCTCCACAACATCCCCCATCTTCAGCATTTGGTTAGGCTCGTTAACTGGCTCATGGTTCAGCCTTGGCCTCAGCTCCTCCTTCAAGGGGAAGGTACAAGGGCTCCATCTTGTGCACCCTCGACCAACTCTCTCCAAGAGATCCATAACTGTCGAGTTCGGGGGAAGCTCCTGCACTGACATCTGAAACATACAACATAGATGAGCAAAAGCTTTAACGAGGAAGGTAAAGTACAAAGCAACCAATAGTATGATATATAGACTCGTATATTGTTATTTATGGCAGTTATAAATGCATGTAGCATTAACCACAACGTACATACACTACTTTCAAGACCAACAATAGTAAATTCAACCAACTCTATTCCATTAACACTGAGCAAGAAACTGTGGAGCCATAGATGCCTCCTGGAGAGTGGAGAGTGATAATATAGTAGTTAATGGAGCCACTATAATTAGATGTAGGCCTAGACTAACTTGGTTTGAAGTGTTGAAGAAAGATATGAATCTTGTTAGCATTACAAAGGAATGGAAGAAGAGGATTCAAACAGACGAAAGGGATAAGAAAAATAAAGTGTCCCCTCTCTGTGTAGATTGGCAAAAAATACGTTGACCAATAAATTTAAGTAACTTTTTGAACATGAAGGAAGCTAGCAATTTTGCCGTCCAGTTGATCAGATTATATTTCAATTACATTCTGCAAAAGATTATCAACTCCACTGACCACTTCTGGACTCGAGTACCCATGTGAATTTTGAGCAGTTCATCAGACAAATGTGTTCCATATTTAATTAAGATTGAGATCCAATTCGGTTTCTTCTTCATACATAGATAACCAAATATGTCATACAAAAATATGTTTGAATTAGATTTGAAAATGCTTTTTAAATATCGCTATCCAACTTCTGATATCTAAATCTAACTATACTCAAAATATTTGCATTACTTGAGAGCATAAACCTCTGTATATATATCAGTAATGTTTTAAGGCAATATTTTCGAAGGATCATAAAACTAGATGTCGTATGCCTCAATTCGTATTATGTATCTGCTCATGTTCCTGACGAAATTGGATACAAGTCCCATACCCAAACTGAACACTATCAGTTTGAATCCTCTGATAGAACGAATAGGGATATGAATATGACAATACCCAATCCATGTCCAATCATCGGTTCTCCGCCGTGAAAACAAATCGTACTCTTTAGTTTGTCTAATCTGTGTAGCAGTCAAAACCAAATTAAGAATAACTTAAACATTGACAGCAATCTACACAGGTAAAATCCAACTACTGTAGTTATTAGCCAGCTATCTGTCATCATGGGAATAGCTAGACATTTCAAGAAACAAAAATAGGAATCACCTTCTCGTTCTCCAACAAGATTACGAAGATGGGTCCATCATGATCACACTGCCTAGTGTACGAATAAGGGCAATCTTCAGAGTGAGAAGGAAATGGGCATGGCGGCTTTATCAAACTAGAGTCGCACTTTGACAAGGGACGGTCACTGCTCAATGTCTCACACTGCCAAGTCACAACCCATCTAGCCCATTCCACCATCTGAAGGACGAAAGAAGAGTGTTTGGAGTCACCCTCCTTGTACCTCCAATGGGCAGCAAAGCCAAACTCCGCCTGCAAATGCATCTCTTTGGTTCGTATCTGAACTTCCAGAGGAAGCATGTCTTCACCCATAACAACGGTATGCAGAGATTGGTACCTGACAAGTAAATAGCATTCAGTACCAGAGCAAAGATGAGAACAGTATATCATATGACTTCGTAGAACATACCCATTAAACTTGGGGTGGATTATGTAGTCCTTGAGCCTACCAAGAACTTTGGGCCACAGGCGATGAACAATACGAAGTGCTGCATAACAATCTTCCTCTTTCTCAACTATTAAGCGTAGCCCATGGATGTCATGAATCTCATCCATGCTCAACTTTTTCCTGAAAAGGCAAATCCACAAAACCTAATTACTCATTTGCAGGTAAATACTTCACCAGTACGCAGATATACAAGATGACAAAAGCTAAAAGGAATATAATGGTGAACATACTTTAGCATCTTGGAGTGGATGCTGTATAAGCTCTTATGTCTCCCTGAGACAACATGATAGGAAATGCCCTCATCTTTGAGTGCATCTTCCAACTTTTCTATTGCAGTTGAGATCATTGCTTCGTCAAAGGACTTGACAAGCTTAGAGGAAAGCTCTGCATGCTGCTCCGGATTAAGGTACTTGAAGCACAGATTTTCCAGCTGCTCCTTCCAACTCGAAATTCCCAATCTATTGGCTAAAGGAGCAAAGATCTCTAGAGTCTCCTTTGCGAACCTCTGCTGCTTGATGATAGGCAAAGCTTCTAACGTCATCATGTTGTGAAGTCTATCAGCAAGCTTGATAAGAACTGCCCTTGCATCAGCCATCGCAAGAAACATCGTGTGCAATCGATCCGCCTCAGCAGTCTTACTTGCAGTATTATTATCACGTGCTAGCTTGCTTAACTGACTTAGCTTGGAGACCTACACAAGAAGCCAAGCAGAAGTTAGAAACAAAATTGTATGGCACCACATCTTCAGACGAGGCATATACCAGCCAAAAAATTTGCAAATTATCGAAATAACACCGTCTACATGTGACTGCATAATAGAAATGAGACTCATATCAACATATAAATAATCACTAACTAACAAGCTTATATCACTGGGTAAATGATCTGTAAGATGTCAGCAGACAGATCCCTAAACAAGAATTAGAGCTACATATTTCTCGAATTTGTAACTATCACAGCCAAAAGTCATCTACTACACAAACAATCATTTCCTACCTAAGGTTACGTTACGTGATAGAATCAGAACTTATGCCATGCATGTCAGAATTCAACCTTGAGTTCAAGCGATTATTTAATATCTCAAATTACCTTTTATAATTAAAACAAAATATGACACAACATAAAAATGAGCTTCCTGCAAAGAAGTTATGTGAATACTACTTGTTAAAGGAACAATCAGCACCACATAAGCAGTAAACTTAAGGTACAATACATCCATCAATAACAAACTGAAAACAAATGCTACCCAACAATAATACATAACATGTGCAATAGCAATTGTTAATGCCCGGATTAAGCTAAAAAAAAAATATGCCCACAATACTAATTACAGGACATTTGAATTAAATTCAAATTACATTTGAAGCATAACGTAAATTGGATATTGACATGATAAATGTGCAAAAGCTAGGAAGCCAGATACTTCAAACACCGTTCCCGTGTTCGTCGTGTTGGACACATATACGGAATGACGCATACTGCATACACCCGAAATATATTACGGCATGCCAAAATGTGTCACAGGATCCTTGTTTCGGTGCTTGCATCGTCATTTTATAAGCTTAGCAAGTCGTATCTAGTAGTTGAGGCTCCAACAAAACAAGGTAGCAGAGATATTCAAAGTGTCGTAGACAGCAGGAAACAGAGATTTACCCCTACAACGAGATCGGCAACACCGGCGCCAAACGTCCTGAAAATATAATCATAGTTCATGAAAGAATCGTCGAGCGTATCGTGCAAAAGCCCTGCAGCAACAACCGTAGCGTTGGCACCGATCTTCGCCAGCAGCTCGGCAGTCTCCACACAATGCAGCAGGTACGGATCTCCGCTCGCCCTCATCTACATCGACAACAACAAAATTAGAAACGAATTCATACCAAAAATAGCAAATCCCAAACTCAACAATCATTCACCTGCCCCCGGTGAGCTTTCTCGGCCTCGTAGAAGGCCTTCACCACCACCTCCTCGCGGAAGATCCGATGCCTCGACTGTACTTTCGAGATCAAATCCTTCGCGTACGGGTCGAGATCGAACTTCCCCTCCTCCTCCTCCTCCTCCAATCCCTCGTCAAGATCGAACGTCAGCTCCTCAACGTCCACGCCCCCGCTCGGCATCGGGAGGCTCGGAGTGTCGTAATCGAGGCACGAGCCGAGGGCGTTCCTGACGAACCCGCTAAAGATCCGATCTTTCCCCCAGTCCTTGGGGTTCCTGGCCGGGGAGCCCCTCGAGGGGGTGGGGAAGTGGAGCACCGACACCGGGCTCTGGTCGCGCGGCTTGAACGAGAACGAAAAGGAACTCGAGAGGGGGTCGTCCGACCGGTCGTGCCACAGCGAGTTGAGCTCGTCGCCGCCGGAGAACGAGACGGAGGCGGCAGCGGAGGAGGAGGCGTGGCGGGAGAAGAGGCAGGAGAGGCCTCCGGCGATCGGCTTCTGACCGGAGGAGGAGGGCGGGGAGGAGGAGGAGAGGGGCGTTCGGGAGCTGGGGTTCAGGTCGTACTCCGGCGAGTAGACCGCCCCCGGAGGGGCCGCGTAGAGCGCGATCGCCGGGACTGACATCGTGGCTCGAACTCCGAAACCCTAACCCTAATCCTGATAGAAATTTGTAGGAATTTTGGAGGGGGGGGATTTGTAGGAATTTGGGAAAACCCTAAATTTTGGGAATTGGTCAATTGGGGGAGGAAAAGAAAGAATTGGGTTTGATTTATTTGTGCGAACGGAGAAGAATCTGAGATTTCGCTGTCGATGCTCCCGGGCCAGGAAAAAAGAACCTGAAGTTACAAAGATACCCCTGGTGATATTTTTATGGGTTTTGGGAAAAAGTATTTTATTAGGGAAAGGCCCAAAGCGTGGATTTAGTAGTATTTTTTAATTGGGGGAATGATAATTAGCTGGAGTAAGAACATCATTAGTAGACGGAGTTCAAAATATATTTAAAACCCACCAGTTAAAAAATGTACATTTTGATTGAAATATAAAATTTTAAATTATGTTAAACTATTTTTAAAATAATTTTAATATATTTTAATTATAATTTATTATAAATATATTTTTAAATTTTTTGATATATGTTTAGTTAGATAATATCATTTAGTTAGTTTAAATATAATTTAAATTCTAAAATATTTTAGTATTTATACATATTTATGTAGTTATGAGGATTTTATGTTTTAATTTTAATTTAAAGTACGTGATAAAATAACCGCGAAACTTTTAAAAAAATTAACTAAATGGTTGATGAAATACACACAATTTATACGGCTCAATCTTGAACTGTTTTGAAGCCCCCTTATATTAGTAGAGATATAACAAAAAATAAAATTTAAAATGAATTGGATCTGTATGAGAATAATATAAATAATAAAATGACTTTCGATGTCAAATATTCTATGATCAAAAAATAATGTAGTAAAAAAATAATGTGAAATCTAGAATCTAGAAATTTGTATTCCAAATTGAGCCTTACTATTCTACAGAATGAGTTTATAAATTCTAAATGCAAAAATTATGAGGAATAAGTTATAGCTCATGTGAATTGGTTGAGACCATCTTAAAACTCCAATTGAGCCTTAATATTCTACAGAATGAGCTCCTATATTCTAAACTTATAATCTAGAAATTGGGATGGACCTTACTATCTAACCATAGTGGAAGTTTTGAGGGAATTTGAGTCACTTACAAGAAAGTATAACTTGTTTTTTAAAAATTGGACATGTCGGTTCAATCAGCTGACTCGTGAACCGGTATTTTTTTTGGATCGAATGTCACTCCCCGTTCCCAGAATGCGTATTTTTATACATGTGCAACTCATATATATTTATTTAATATTTACCATGTATTATCCTGTATTTAAATTCCTTTAAATTCATGTTAATTAATTGTCTGCATTTTATTTCTTGCATTTTATTTCTGCATTTTATTTTCTGCTTTTATTTTCTGCTTTTAGTTTTGTCTTGTGGTTCGGGTTCATGGAGGGTTTTCGGGTTCATGGTGGTTCAACCCGACCCAAACCCCCACCTACCACCATCCTTCCTATTTAAGCCCCCATCTCCTTCTCTCTCCTCATAACTCTCATTCTTCACCATTACTTCTTCTTCCTCATCACTCTCTCCACCAACCCATCAGCATGCAAGTACAATCTTGCTTCTTGCTTGGAGAACCATTTTTATGGTTCATTTCTCTTCCTCTCATGATTCTGAGAGAGTTTACTACTTAGCATTTTTGATTTCTTTGGCTGGTTTCTCCTAGATCTAAGTTGTTATATTCTTGGTTGTTCATGGGTTTTGATCTCCCAACCTGGCGTGCTTTCTGGCTGGGAACTTCATTTTCTGGCTTGGGACGAAGGCTCAGTCACGCACACGTTCTTACGTGTTTGCGTGAGTTTTTAGTCACGCACACGTTCTTACGTGTCTGCGTGAGTTTTTAGTCACGCACACGTCTTTACGTGTCAGCGTGGATTTTTAGTCACGCTCACGTTCTCATGAGCGTGCGTGAATTTTTAGTCACGCTCACGTTCTCATGAGCGTGCGTGAATTTTCAGTCACGCTCACGTTCTCATGAGCGTGCGTGAATTTTTAGTCATGCTCACGCCTTTATGTGCCAGCGTGACATTTGAGTTACGCACACGTCTTTGCGTGCGTGCGTGAATTTCTTATCACTTTTCACGCTGTGCGTGCGTGAATTTTTTGTCATGCTTTTTACGCTTTTTCACGCTCACGTTATGAGTGCGTGAATTACTTTTTCACACTCGCGCTGTTTACACGCTCACCTGCTAGACTTGGCGTGACTTGTTGGCCTTAGCCTAGACTTGTTGGCGTGACTTGTTGGCCTTAGCCTAGACTTGTTGGCGTGACTTGTTGGCCTTAGCCTAGACTTGTTGGCGTGACTTCCTGACCTGAGTGTTTCTATTTGTTCTATAACTTATTCATTTAATGATGACATGATAATTCTTCTATTGTATCCTTACGCCTTTTGGCATGAACTTGATAAATCATGATATGTTAATATTGTTAATACAGATTGTTATGTGAAATGCGCCTTGAGTCCTGATTGATCCATGGATACCCAGTAAGGCTGGGACTTAACCTTGAGAATTATAGACTCGACCCCATGTAATACTAATTAACTTTCATGCCTTGTCACTGTCACTCCCCGTTCCCAGAATACATATTTTTATACATGTACAACTCATAATATTTATTTAATATTTATCATGTATTATCCTGTATTTAAATTCCTTTAATTTTATGTTAATCAATTAATATGTTCTTTAAATTTTCATGTTAATTTATTTCCTGTAATTTTATTTCTGCAATTTTATTTCTGCACTTTATTTCCTGCTCTTATTCCCTGCCCTAGTCTTGCTTATTTGGGTTCGGGTTAGCCTTGGTTGTATCCCCTACAACCCGACCCATTGGACCCGGCCCAACTCCCACCTACCACCCCCCCCTTTTCTATTTAAAGCTTACATCTCTTTCTCTCTCCTCATAAACTCACATTCTCACCATTACTCCTCTTCTTCTTCTTCATTACTCTCTCCACCTACCAAACTGTAGACAAGTACAACTTGCTCCACATGAGAACCCATGTTTTTATGGTTCATTTATCTTCCTCTCGTGATCCTAAGAGAGTTTAGAACTTGGCATTTTTCATTTCGAAGTCTTAATTTTTGTAGATCTAGAAATGAGTTATTTTTGGAGTTTGGTGGTTTTGATCTATCAAACTTCTTTGTTTTCAAGTTTTGATGGTTCTATGTTGTAGAGAGTTTTATTCTACCCAATTTTGACCTTTGGAAAGTTGGATTTGGACTTATTTTGACCAAGTTATGGACCTTTGAAGCTTTGGGGTGCAACCATGGAGTTCTTGCTGTTTGGAGAAGACAGTGAGCAGTGTACACTAGCTTTTTAGCTTGCGTCACTGAACTGTGCGCGCTCTTTAGCGCAACGCAGTCTGGAGTCCATACGCTACCTTTTTAGGAAGCGTGTGTCTTGCATACGCTACCTTTTGGAAGCGTATGTCGTATGGAGTTCATACGCTGCCTTTGGGGAGCGTATGACTTGCATACGCTGACTTGAATGGTCAGGAGTCGTATGGAGTTCATACGCTACCTTTTGGGAGCGTATGACTTGCATACGCTGACTTGAATGGTCAGGAGTCGTATGGAGTTCATACGCTACCTTTTGGGAGCGTATGACTTGCATACGCTCACTTGGATGGTGAGGAGTTGTATGGAGCCCATACGCTGCCTCTTTGACCTGAGCGTACGCTGACTTGAGCGTAGCCTGACATGAGCGTAGCCTACTTACCCTGGATCTTCTATAGCCCTGTATATTGAGATTTTATTAGATATTTAACGTCCATTTTATATCCTTACGCCTTTTTGGCATAAACTCGATAAAATCATGATATGATAATATTGTTAATATCAATTGTTATGTGAAATGTGCCTTGTGTCCCGATTGATTTTTGGGATACCCAGTATGACTGGGACTTGACCATGAGAGTTATAGACTCGACCCCCGTTTAATGCTAATTGACTTTCATGCCTTGTCACCATTGATAATAATGGTTATCTGGACTAAATTAATCATGCGTTCCTAGTCGGAACTAAGAGACTGGCTAGTCGTCTTATTGACTTGAATGAATAAGACACGTTCATGTTATGGACTATTGTAATCGACTGGCTGATCCCGAATATTGACTTACATGCACATGCAGGCTTCAATCTATTTATTTATTTATTTACTTATTTATTTTCTACAAAAGAAGCATGTGTACTTTATGGTCAAGGCATGATTACCGTGGTTAGATTTGATTGTTGCATTACGCTATGTAAGACCTGCAACCTAACCGCACTGGTATCGTTGTAGAGTTGTGCATATCGTACCCCTTACGAAAGTACTCATTTGAATGATCATGATCCACGACATGGAATTTCACTCAACGTAGGGACTATTAAGTTAAATAAAATAATGATGGCATGGAGAGAATGGATTCCCGAGTTCTTACATGGCAGCCCCCTTGGGACAAGTAATACCCGACGGGCCGGCAGGTTCCCACAGATACTGTAAAACTGCCACACGGGCAGGGAACAGTATCTGCTTTTATTATTATTGTATATTGTATATTGACGGGCGTCCTGCTAGGACTCGTCTAATTCATGCATGGCGCACATGATTGACTGGATAGACTAGCCTTGCTCGCACATGGTAAGAACTGAGGAGTCCCTAATTGCATTATTCCAGGATAACTTGGGACTCATAATAGCAAGCCGTAGTAGTTGATTGGTCGTTCAAGATGATTTGTTTGTGTACTGTACCTACTCTGTTGCCTAACTGTGATGATCAGAATGTCAGGACATGACGGGCTAACTTCTGTCCTTGTTTGGTTGGGAGGTTGGTTCGAAGTGTCGTGATGTTTTGTGAATCCTAGTGGGAAGCAGAGACCTATTATTATATTCTCTTACTTACTGGTTTTAGTTCTCATGTCGTGCTTCCTTGTGGTACTTGCTATTAGAGGTCTAACCTCTCTGGTTTTGCATGGCCAAATTTAGAGCCGGTTCCCGAGGATCCAGCTTACTTCTACCTCCAAGATGGTCAACACTAGAGGGATGATCGCAGGAGGACTCGAGTGGGTTCCTTACTTCACCGCTCGTTTTGTCACTTACTTTATACTTGGCCGTTTGGCACCGACATGTTAGTCGGATCGTCTCGTACTTACTTTTTACATAATTGTAACTAAAGTCAGGCTACAGCTGATAACGATTGTGTATACTTTTGCTACATCAATCTGGCTATGTTTTGTAAAGCCAGATATCAAGAACATTTTGACAGAGCGTTTGGGACGCCTTACTGCTTTATCTTACATGTTCTCTATTTCTGTTTCTTATTTGAATGATTGAGACAATAGATGTGTAATGACCATAGTAAGACTTTTATGTAGTATGTACCCCCTCGTCTGGTTAGACAGCATTGATCGTATTATACGGTATTCATCTACCCGTAATACGTAGCTGGCTGAGTCATTCTCCCGCTCTCCAGTATTCTGGTTCTGGGGCGTGATAAGGTTTTAGTGGTGGCCCATGCAGGTCTGATTTCAGACTTGTGGGGTGTTTTGATTTATAGGATGTCTCAATCACACATGTTCCCCCTTGATCTCATGATTTGTTGATTCTCAACTCCAGCTTGACATTCCAGTATCCCTTGACTTCATTGATCCTTCATGTCCGGTCATTTGATTGTTCTCTTGTCCCTTTTCTTAGGGGCACCTCGTCCGTATCTGTCAGAGCTGGACAGCAACAACATGGACAGCAGCATGGACAACCTGACCATGTTGGTCAGCAACAAGGGCCGGTACTAACTCAGGAGACTACCCAGGAAGAAGTGATGTGGAACCAGCAGCTGGGTCGCAGTATCCGGACATTCCACCCCCACCGACAGTTCCACCTACCCAAGTGGACACACCAGCCCTTCTGGAGATCATGAGAGGAATGATGGCTACTCAGCAACATCAGATGTTGGCCCAGCAACGCATGCACACTCAGCTACAAGAGCAGAATGTACTACTCAACCAAGGATTACAGATGGCTTTGGAAAGAGGAGCGAGGGCTGATTCAGGAGCGTCAGCCAGGTTTTGCAAGTATAACCCCCGCCGTTTCGAGGGCACGAAGGATGCCATCTCAGCAGATGCATGGCTTAAGGATATTGAGGCTATCCTGACAGCCGCTAAGGTGCCGGCCGAAGAGCGTGTGGATCTAGTGAAGTTGTTACTTCAGGATCTTGCACGTGATTGGTGGGAAGCAGAGGAAGTAGGCATCAGACGTCCTGTTGCATGGGACGATTTTACTGCAAGGTTCAAGACGAAGTATTATGGAGTTGTGGCGCAGTTTGAGCTACAACAGAAGTTTATCAACCTCAGACAGGCTGGCAAGACTGTAGATGCTTATGCAGCGGAGTTCTGCAGATTGAGTAGGTTTGCCCCAGAGATGGTAACAACGGAGCGCCAGAGGGCGATGAGGTTCCAGCAAGGGTTTCATCTTGAGCTCTTGCAATTGATAGAGGGGCACAATTACCAGACTTTTGATGAGATATTGACGGCAACCCGAAGGCATGAGATCACCATTCAGAGGCTTGCGACAAGGACTGGGGGTCAGAAGAGATCCCACAGTCAGATTGAAGGAGGAGGGGGAGCAGCGCCCCGAACAACAGCACCATCCACTGGCATTCGTATCCATGATGTGGCGATACGAGGACCAGTACCACCACCCAGGCAGCAGCAACAACAACAGAGAAAGAACCAGCAACCCCCGGCGGGCTGCACTTATTGTGGAAAGATGGGGCACACTAGAGATGTGTGTCGGACATTGAATGGACTATGTCTGATATGTGGAAATCCAGATCATCGGGTTACCACATGTCCCATGAATTCGAGGTCAGGAGGACCAGGGCAGCAGTTTCCTGCTCTGCCAGCACCAGGGGCAGGCCAGTATCGAGGACCAGCAATGGCAGTGAGACCATTGGCCCAGCGTCCGCAGGCTCAGATGTATCGACAGCAGGGACCGCCGATGCAGCAACACCAGTATAGACCACCCCAGCATCATCAAGGAAGGGGCCAGCAGCAGCACCAGGCTAGGCCACAGCATGGGAACCAGCAAGGAGGTCGAGGGCAGGCATTCACTTTGTCCTTGGAGGAGGCATTAGCATCGGGAGATGTTGTGGCAGGTAACATTCTCGTCGCCTCATATCCCGCAGTAGCATTGTTTGATTCGGGAGCATCACACTCATTTATATCTGCACAATTTGCGACACGGCTAGGAATGGAGTTCGAAGCATTGCCAGGGAGGTTGAATATACTCACTGGTAATGGGCTCGTAGGAGTTAGTAGAGTTATTCTAGCGTGTAGTGTTATAGTTTGCGGGCATTCCTTACCCGCCCAGTTGATAGAATTTCCTGTTGGAAATTTCGACGTTATCTTAGGCATGGACTGGCTGAAAGACAGTCATGCGACAATAGATTGTCGTAGTGGGAGTGTGTCTTTTGATATTCCAGGCATGGAGCGATTTACCTTAGTCAGATCAGAGGCGACTCAGCAGGAGCAGGGAGTAGTAGTGGCAATGGAAGAAGTTCAGATCCCGAAGGTAGTTGAAGAATTTCTAGACGTGTTTCCCGAAGAACTTCCAGGTCTACCACCGGTTAGAGATATTGAGTTCAGTATAGAATTGGCACCTGGAACTAAACCGATATCAGATCGGGTTTACAGAATGGCGGATTCGGAGCAGGCCAAGGTGTATCAACATATAGAGGAACTGAAGGAGAAGAAGTTCATCCAAGCTAGCATATCGCCATGGGCAGCACCAGTGGTACTTGTAGGGAAGAAGGATGGATCATCCAGATTATGCATCGATTACAGGAAGCTTAACGCGGCAACAGTTAAGAACAAGTACCCATTACCCAGGATCGACGACTTATTTGATCAGTTGAGCAGGGCCAGAGTCTTCTCCAAGATAGATCTTCGTTCAGGGTATCACCAAGTGAGGGTTCGGAAGGAAGATATTTCCAAGACAGCATTCAGGTCGAAGTATGGGCATTATAAATTCTTGGTAATGCCATTTGGTTTGACCAATGCTCCAGCAATATTCATGGATTTGATGAACCGCATCTTTATGCCGTATTTAGATCAATTTGTCGTAGTATTTCTCGACGACATTCTTGTGTACTCTGCTAGTGAAGAGGAGCATGAAGACCACCTCAGGAAAGTGTTGCAGGTTCTGAGAGAGAACCAGTTGTATGCCAAACTCAGCAAGTGTGAATTCTGGATGGACCACATTTTATTTTTGGGTCATATCGTATCAGGAGCTGGAGTAGCAGTGGATCCCAAGAAGGTAGAAGCAGTAGAGAGTTGGCCAGTACCCAAGACCGTAGCTGATGTACGGAGTTTCTTGGGATTGGCAGGATATTACAGAAGATTTGTGTCAGATTTTGCAAGACTTTCAGCACCCATGACCCGCTTGACACGGAAGGATGTGCCATTTGTTTGGTCGGTAGAATGTCAGGCATCATTTGAGAATTTGAAGCAGAAGTTGATATCAGCGCCTATTCTTACATTGCCAGTCGGACCCGGAGGTTTTACAGTATATTGTGATGCGTCAGGTAAAGGACTTGGATGTGTCCTCATACAGCATGGAAAGGTGATAGCATATGCATCTAGGCAGCTTCGGGACCACGAGAAGAATTATCCAACTCATGATTTGGAGTTGGCGGCAGTAGTATTTGCTTTGAAGCTATGGAGACATTACTTATATGGTGACCGAGTAGACATGTACACAGACCACAAAAGTCTGAAGTACATCTTTACTCAGAAGGAGCTGAACATGAGGCAGAGAAGATGGTTAGAACTGATCAAGGATTATGACGTGGAGCTTCAGTATCATCCAGGTAAGGCTAATGTGGTAGCAGACGCTCTTAGCAGAAGAGGCGGCGCATTTATGTTGACAACGCAGAAGCACATCTTAGAAGACCTTCAGGAGATGGGCATTGAAGTTATACTTCCTAATGATGTAGGAATTCTGGCGAGTCTACAAGTTCAATCCGACTTGGTAGGCAGGATCAAGGCAGCTCAGGCACAGGACCCAAGGATTCAGAAGCTTAGGGCAGAATGTGAGTCAGGGCACAGAAAGGAGTTGAAAATTCATGAAGATGGTAGCTTAGGTTTGGATCACGTCTATGTGTGCCTAGTGGAGATATCAGACAGGAAGTTATGGCAGAAGCTCACAGTTCCCAGTATTCTATACATCCTGGAGGGACCAAGATGTACCAAGATATCAAGCAGCACTTCTGGTGGAACGGAATGAAGAGGGAGATAGCTAGGTTTGTTTCCCGTTGCTTGATATGTCAGCAAGTAAAGGCAGAACAGCAGAGGCCAGCTGGGTTATTGCAACCGCTTCCCATTCCGGAATGGAAATGGGAGCATATTACAATGGACTTTGTGACCGGTTTACCGAGATCACCAAGTGGTAAAGATGCTATTTGGGTGATAGTAGATCGGCTTACAAAGGTAGCACATTTTCTTCCTTTCAGAGTAGGACAATCTACAGAAAAGTTGGCAGAGTTGTATATGCAACAGATAGTCAGGCAGCATGGAGTCCCTGTCAGTATTGTGTCAGACAGAGATATCCGTTTCACATCACATTTCTGGAAAAGCTTGCATCATAGTCTGGGTACCAAGTTAAGATTTAGCACGGCTTACCATCCACAAACGGACGGACAATCAGAAAGGACAATTCAGACCTTGAAAGATATGTTGCGAGCTTGCACTCTGGATTTTGGAGGATCTTGGGAAAGCCACCTGTACTTAGTTGAGTTTTCATACAACAACAGTTATCAAGCCAGTATCCAGATGGCGCCATTTGAAGCACTATATGGTAAGAAGTGTAGATCGCCACTAGCATGGGATGATATCGGAGAAAGAAAGATGCTAGGCCCAGAAATGATTATTCAGACGGTTGAAGTGGTTAAGAGAATTAGAGAGCGACTTCGAGTTGCGCAGGATCGACATCGTCATTGGGCGGACCAGCATCGTAGGCCGCTAGAGTTTTCTGTTGGGGACCACGTGTTCTTGCGGATCTCACCTACCCGTGGGGTCATTAGATTTGGCGTTCGTGGGAAGTTGAGCCCACGATACGTAGGCCCATTTGTTATTCTTGATAGAGTAGGCGATGTTGCTTATCGTTTGTCCCTTCCACCTTCGTTACGAGAGGTGCATGACGTGTTTCATGTATCTCAGTTACGAAGGCATGTATCGGACCCAAGCCATATCCTCGATCATTCAGAACTGGTTGTTGGTACCAACCTGTCTTACGAGAAACAGCCTGTGTCCATCTTGGAACGAAGAGAGAAGATACTCAAGAACCGAACAATTAACCTTGTCCGGGTTGCTTGGGGTCATCACTCTTTGGAAGAGTCAACGTGGAAACGTGAGGATGATATCCGATCACGGTATCCACATCTGTTTGACTCACAAGGTATATTTTTTTCTGTGTACCTGATTGTCTTGATTCCTCATGCTTATTACCTTATGGGTAGAATTGCTTGATATTGTAAATTGATGGATTTACATATATGTTACTTGCTATGGACATTGTAAAATAATTGCTTGATTGAATTGCTTGTACTTAGATTAGCTTAGCCCTGATGTTTCTATCCTGCTTGGATTTGAAATTCCGAGGACGGAATTTTTCTAAGGAGGGTAGAGATGTCACTCCCCGTTCCCAGAATACATATTTTTATACATGTACAACTCATGAGTATTTATTTAATATTTATCATGTATTATCCTGTATTTAAATTCCTTTAATTTCATGTTAATCAATTAATCTGTTCTTTAAATTTTTATGTTAATTTATTTCCTGCAATTTTATTTCTGCAATTTTATTTCTGCACTTTATTTTCTGCTCTTATTCTCTGCCCTAGTCTTGCTTATTTGGGTTCGGGTTAGCCTTGGTTGGATCCCCTACAACCCGACCCATTGGACCCGGCCCAACTCCCACCTACCACCCCTCCTTTTTTATTTAAAGCTTACATCTCTTTCTCTCTCCTCATAAACTCACATTCTCACCATTACTCCTCTTCTTCTTCTTCTTCATTACTCTCTCCACCTACCAAACTGTAGGCAAGTACAACTTGCTCCACATGAGAACCCATATTTTTATGGTTCATTTATCTTCCTCTCGTGATTCTAAGAGAGTTTAGAACTTGGCATTTTTCATTTCGAAGTCTTAATTTTTGTAGATCTAAAAATGAGTTATTTTCGGAGTTTGGTGGTTTTGATCTATCAAACTTCTTTGTTTTCAAGTTTTGATGGTTCTATGTTGTAGAGAGTTTTATTCTACCCAATTTTGACCTTTGGAAAGTTGGATTTGGACTTGTTTTGACCAAGTTATGGACCTTTGAAGCTTTAGGGTGCAACCATGGAGTTCTTGTTGTTTGGAGAAGACAGTGAGCAGTGTACACTAGCTTTTTAGCTTGCGTCACTGAACTGTGCGCGCTCTTTAGCGCAGCGCAGTCTGGAGTCCATACGCTACCTTTTTAGGAAGCGTGTGTCTTGCATACGCTACCTTTTGGAAGCGTATGTCGTATGGAGTTCATACGCTGCCTTTGGGGAGCGTATGACTTGCATACGCTGACTTGAATGGTCAGGAGTCGTATGGAGTTCATACGCTACCTTTTGGGAGCGTATGACTTGCATACGCTGACTTGAATGGTCAGGAGTCGTATGGAGTTCATACGCTACCTTTTGGGAGCGTATGACTTGCATACGCTGACTTGAATGGTCAGGAGTCGTATGGAGTTCATACGCTACCTTTTGGGAGCGTATGACTTGCATACGCTCACTTGGATGGTGAGGAGTTGTATGGAGCCCATACGCTGCCTCTTTGACCTGAGCGTACGCTGACTTGAGCGTAGCCTGACATGAGCGTAGCCTACTTACCCTGGATCTTCTATAGCCCTGTATATTGAGATTTTATTAGATATTTAACGTCCATTTGATATCCTTACGCCTTTTTGGCATAAACTCGATAAAATCATGATATGATAATATTGTTAATATCAATTGTTATGTGGAATGTGCCTTGTGTCCCGATTAATTTTTGGGATACCCAGTATGACTGGGACTTGACCATGAGAGTTATAGACTCGACCCCCGTTTAATGCTAATTGACTTTCATGCCTTGTCACCATTGATAATAATGGTTATCTGGACTAAATTAATCATGCGTTCCTAGTCGGAACTAAGAGACTGGCTAGTCGTCTTATTGACTTGAATGAATGAGACACGTTCATGTTATGGACTATTGTAATCGACTGGCTGATCCCGAATATTGACTTACATGCACATGCAGGCTTCAATCTATTTATTTATTTATTTACTTATTTATTTTCTACAAAAGAAGCATGTGTACTTTATGGTCAAGGCATGATTACCGTGGTTAGATTTGATTGTTGCATTACGCTATGTAAGACCTGCAACCTAACCGCACTGGTATCGTTGTAGAGTTGTGCATATCGTACCCCGTACGAAAGTACTCATTTGAATGACCATGATCCACGACATGGGATTTCACTCAACGTAGGGACTATTAAGTTAAATAAAATAATGATGGCATGGAGAGAATGGATTCCCGAGTTCTTACATGGCAGCCCTCTTGGGACAAGTAATACCCGACGGGCCGGCTGGTTCCCACAGATACTGTAAAACTGCCACACGGGCAGGGAACAGTATCTGCTTTTATTATTATTATATATTGTATATTGACGGGCGTCTTGCTAGGACTCGTCTAATTCATGCATGGCGCACATGATTGACTGGATAGACTAGCCTTGCTCGCACATGGTAAGAACTGAGGAGTCCCTAATTGCATTATTCCAGGATAACTTGGGACTCACAATAGCAAGCCGTAATAGTTGATTGGCCGTTCAAGATGATTTGTTTGTGTACTGTACCTACTCTGTTGCCTAACTGTGATGATCAGAATGTCAGGACATGACGGGCTAACTTCTGTCCTTGTTTGGTTGGGAGGTTGGTTCGAAGTGTCGTGATGTTTTGTGAATCCTAGTGGGAAGCAGAGACCTATTATTATATTCTCTTACTTACTGGTTTTAGTTCTCATGTCGTGCTTCCTTGTGGTACTTGCTATTAGAGGTCTAACCTCTCTGGTTTTGCATGGCCAGATTTAGAGCCGGTTCCCGAGGATCCAGCTACTTCTACCTCCAAGATGGTCAACACTAGAGGGATGATCGCAGGAGGACTCGAGTGGGTTCCTTACTTCACCGCTCGTTTTGTCACTTACTTTATACTTGACCGTTTGGCACCGACATATTAGTCGGATCGTCTCGTACTTACTTTTTACATAATTGTAACTAAAGTCAGGCTGCAGCTGATAACGATTGTGTATACTTTTGCTACATCAATCTGGCTATATTTTGTAAAGCCAGATATCAAGAACATTTTGACAGAGCGTTTGGGACGCCTTACTGCTTTATCTTACATGTTCTCTATTTCTGTTTCTTATTTGAATGATTGAGACAATAGATGTGTAATGACCATAGTAAGACTTTTATGTAGTATGTACCCCCTCGTCTGGTTAGACAGCATTGATCGTATTATACGGTATTCATCTACCCGTAATACGTAGCTGGCTGAGTCATTCTCCCGCTCTCCAGTATTCTGGTTCTGGGGCGTGACAGTCACCATTGATGATAATGGTTATCTTGACTAAAATTGATCATGCGTTCCTAGTTGGAACTAAGAGACTGGCTAGTCGTCTTATTGAATGAAATGAATGAGACACGTTCATGTAATGAACTATTGTACTCGATTAGCCGATCCCGAATATTGGCATACAGGCACATGCAGGCTTCAAATTATTTATTTATTTAGTTATCTATTTATTTATCTTACAAAAACAGCATGTGTACTTTATGGTCAAGGCATGATTACTCCGTGGTTAGATTTGATTGTTGCATCACGCTATGTAAGACCTACAACCTAACCGCACAGGTATCGTTGTAGAGTTGCGCATATCGTACCCCGTACGAAAGTACTCATTTGAATGACCATGATCCACGGCATGGAACTTCACTCAACGTAGAGACTATTAAGTTAAATAAAATAATGATGGCATGGAGAGAATGGATTCCCGAGTTCTTACATGGCAGCACTCTTGGGACTATTAAGTGTCCGACAGGCCGGCTGGTTCCCACAGATACTATAAATCTGTCACACGGACAGGGAACGGTATCTGCTTATATTATTGTACATGCTATATTAACGGCGGGCGTCCCGCTGGGACTCGTCTAATTACATGATTGGCGCAATTGATTGACTGGATAGACTAGCCTTGCTCGCACATAGTAAGAACTGAGAAATCCCTATTTGCATAATTCCAGGATAACTTGGGACTATAGCAAGCCGTAGTAGTTCATTGGCCGTTGAAGATGATTTGTTTGTGTACTGTACCTACTCTGTTGCCTAACTGAGATGATCAGAATGTCAGGACATGACGGGCTAACTTCTGTCCTTGTTTGGTTGGGAGGTTGGTTCGAAGTATCGTGACGTTATGTGAATCCTAGTGGAAAGCAGAGATCTATTATTATATTCTCTTACTTACTGGTTTAGTCCTTCATATCGTGCTTCCTTGTGGTACTTGCTATTAGAGGTCTAACCTCTCTGGTTTTGCACGACAAGATTTAGAGCCAGTTCTCGATGATCCAGCTTACTTCTACCTCCAAGATGGTCAATACTAGGGGAATGATCGCAGGAGGACTCGAGTGGGTTCCTTACTTCACCGCTCGTTTTGTTATTTACTTCATACTTAGCCGTTTGGCACCGACATGTTAGTCGGATTGTCTTGCACTTACTTTTACATAATTGTAATTAAGTCAGACTGCAGTTGATAACAATTGTGTATATGTTACTATAACATCTGGCTATGTTTTGTAAAGCCAGATCTCAAGAACATTTTGACTAAGCGTTTGGGACGCCTTACTGCTTTATCTTACATGTTCTCTATTTCTGTTTCTTGTTTTGAATGATTGAGACAATAGATGTGGAGTGACCATAGTAAGACTTTCATGTAGTATGCACCTCCTCGTCTGGTTAGACAGCATTGATCGTATTATACGGTATTCTACCCGTAATACGTAGCTGGCTGAGTCATTCCCCCGCTCTCCAGTATTCTGGTTCTGGAGCGTGATATCGAATTAGTGTTAACTCACTATTTTTTCAATGGTTGTAAATAAATATATTTTTTTTGGATCGAATTAGTGTTGACTCACACATCCATGTGGATTGAATTGTCTCGAAGTTGTAATTTCGAGCATGAAGATTGATATGTAAGATTAGCACTTGTTGTGACGTGAAAATAAAAAACTGTTCCAAAATATGATAAATTTTAGATATTTCGAACCAATCCGTATATCACAAAACAACGAGTTCTCTTTGTCACGTATGAATTATTTCGCATTCCGTCCAATTAAGCCTCATTTGGTTCGCGGAAAGGAACTTAAAAAAAAAAAAAAAAAATTGTTGGCCTTTTTTTTCTTTAAAAAATATAAATCTTATTGATTTTTATTTCCTATGTTTGGAAATATCAAAAACTTTGGAAAGAAAAGTGAATACTTGAATATGAGAAAGTGATTCCTTGTTTGGATGTATGAAATCATTTTTTTCTCCTATTGAGAATCATTTTTCTTTGGTCATCAATTCCTTTGGCACCTAAACATACGAAAGTAATAACTTTTTTTTTTAACTCCATGAATCATGATTCCGCGAACCAAACGAGTCGACGAGATTGAGAAAAACAAAAAGGACCTAGTCTACTACTTAGTTTTGTTTCTTTATAAGTAATTTCATATAAAACCAGCCTAGTCATACTCACATTAAAACTTAAAAGTATAGCTGGAAAAAATTTCTTTCCTAAAACATAATATGCAACATAGTCTACTTTTGTTCACCCACCAAAACTTCATCCTCCAATAAAGGATTAACATGTGTCAAATTCTTTAGTCAAAATCATTTTAAATTAGGGGTGTGTATCGGTCGGTGGTCGACCTATTTGGTCACAACCGAAGTTAGTCGGTTTGAAAATAAGCAAAATTGAACCAAACCAACCAATTGGTCGATTCGGTTTTGAAACCTACCGATTTGGTTCAGTTTGGATCTGTTCGACTTGGTCGGTTTTGATAATAAAAAAAAATGAATTGTTATTAATTTTTTTGGGTACTGATGCTTATTTTTTGGTACTGATACTTATTTTTCAAGTAAAATTTATTCTAAATATGATTATTTGAGTCAAACCTATTGATTTTTCCACCGAATTTCCAATGATCATATTATTAGATCTATGGCAAGAAACATACAAGAAAAAAATAAATCCTAACCTGGTCCAATACCCAAGTAAGTAAACCGACACTAATTATTTAACACCCACATAGGGTTTGGTTCGGTTCGGTTCGGTTTTAAACGATTTTTGTCATAACCAAACCGTGAAACGAACGAACCAGTCGGTTTTAAAAAAATTGCAGCCGAACCAAACCGATCGAACCATCGGTTCGGTTTGGTTTGGTTCGATTTGGTCGGTTTGACTTAATTGTACACAACTCTACTTTAAATGTCTACAAAATCACTTCCAAAGTGATTTATGTTGAATTAATTTGACATGTGTCATTTTTTTTGTTGGAGGGTGAACAAACACCCTAGTTTTGGTGGGTGCACAAAAATGGACTCATATGCAACATTTTGTGTGCTATGCAATCTCATGATTATTAGTGTTACTAGTCACGTTCACCTACGTTACTGTACATACAAAAAAATCTATAATATTATTAAAAATTTAAATGATAGTAAAACATAATTTGAATATATTTATTTCTAATTTGTTATGGATATATTTTTAGAATTTTGGATGTGTACTTAGGTAGATAATATCATATACTTAGTTTAGTATAATTTAAATATTGAATATATTTGAAGATTTGTTATACGTTCAGGTAGTTTCACGCAACAAATTAAAAATATTTTTATTATTTAATTTTTATTATTATTATTGAGTTGAAAATATACACACAACTTATTGTTGAGCCGTTTTAAAGTCGTTATAGTAGTAGAAATTATAATAATAAAGATTTTATGGCGTCCAACAAGACTAATAAAAAATGACCACACTAGTATCACTAGAAGGGAAAAAAAAAACATGTCCTTGCCCAAAGATCGGTTTCGAGACTAATTTATTAATTTAGTCCCTGTCAGTGCACAATTATTAAATATAAGATCGATGTTAGGAAAACAATTGTTTCAACATATAAAAACTATTTGCTTATTATTTAATACCTTAATTATTGGAGCATACATCACAAAACGTTTCGTCTCTACATATTTTAGTGACAAATCAACATCTGCTATTGCTAGATACACTCATTTGTTAGATACAAAATTGTGCCGGCCACTTTATATTAACAACAAAAAATTGATAATGGGTTAGAACATTTTTTTTTAAACGTCATTAAAATCTGGTTTTCGATATTCCAACTTAAAAAAATTTCAGTTTCCACTAACAGGGTCGACGCTGAAGTAGGGGAGAGCATTATTCGGTTTTGGACCGAAAATCAAACCGAACCGAATCGAATAAGAGATTTGGTTCGTTAAAAAAAATCGGATCGGTTTCGGTTTTATATATATATATATATATATATATATATATATATATATATATATAGTGCTATTAGCACTCTTAAAATTTCATTCGGTACTCATAAAATGTCATTCGACACTCATCTTCAAATTCCAAAGCTACTCCTTGCAATAACATTATTGGCACTCCTAAAATGCCATCCTACACTCCTCCCTCCATACATGCACAAATTAATGCTATATTTAATGTATGGATAGATTTGTAATTTGAACGTTAACAAATTTAAAGAGGAGTGCTGAATGATATTTTAGGAGTGCTAATAGCAGCACCCTTAATATATATATATATATATATATATATATATATATATATATATATATATATATATATATATATATATAGGGAGCGGATCAAAAGTCCCTCTTAGAAAACCCCCTAAAAAAACCCTGACTATAATTCGTAATATTAATGTTAATATTAATGTTAATGTTAATATTAATGTTAATATTAATATTAATATTAATATTAATATTAATGTTAATATTATTTTTTTATTTTTTTTATTAATTTCAATGTTAATATTAATATTAATGTTAATATTAATATTAATTTTATTGTTAATTTTAATGTTAATTTTAGTATTTAATGTTAATATTAACATTAATATTAACATTAACATTAATATTAACAATAAATTATGGATTAGAGTAAGGGGAATTTTTAGAGGATTTTCTAAGAAGGACTTTTGATCCGCTTCCATATATATATATATATATATATATATATATATATATATATATATATATATATATATATATATATATATATAATAAATTTAATATATTTAGTTACTATATATATTAACCAAAAAAGTGCAAATAAACCAAAAGATGAAATAAATTGAATAAACCGAAAATCGATCCGATTTAATTCGGTTCGGTTTGATTCGGTTATGGACCAATTTGGTTCGGTTTCGGTTTTGTTTTATTTGATTTTCGGTCCAATTCAATTTTTGGTTATTCGATTCGGTTTGAACCAAATTAACCGAATGCTCACCCCTACACTGAAGTAAGCATAACAAACCAACGAGTTTGGACAATCCTCTTGATCAGAACAACCTTTACAGACCCCTAGGTCCCCATCTCTCCGCCAATGGAGACTCCGTGTCCATCCTAACTCCTCCCTAGATTCATATTTTGAATTTTCGCTGCGAAGGCCTCAAGTAGTTCATGAGTCACGAGGGATGAGTCGGGAGAGGAATTCTCTCTTATAGCAGCTTCTAATCTTTCTTATTCGGAGTTGTTGTAATCTTCAAATTGTGTGTATATTTTGTACGAATTGTATGATTCTATGTAACCGGAGCTAACAGCCACTAAAGATGTTATTGGATCCTATAACAGTTAATACTAATCATTTTAGATTTTGGATCCGAATACTACGCAGATCTACTTTTTGATCATATTGGGTCTAAAACTTCTACAAAAATAATATAAGTGCCAATTTTTTACACAAAAAAATTAATAATTCACCTATACCTAACAATAATTTTTTAAGGCTCAATTACAACTTGATATCCTCAACTATTACACTTTTTGAACTTGATACCCTAAATAATATGCATCAATTTAGTATCCTAAAAACAATGAGACGAAATTACCCCGTCTCTTTCAACCATCCTTCCCTCCGACGCTGCCCTCCGCCTCCGGCCGCCTCCCGCCCCCCACGGCTGCCCCCCTCCGCCTTCGCCGACCCCCTCCCACCTCCCCCTGCGGCTTCCCACCTCCCCCCGTAGTTGCCCCCACGCCGCCCGTTCCCAGCTGCTCCACCCCCACCAGCTCCAGGCTGCACCCTCCCCTCCCCCCCCCCCCCCCCCCCCCCAACACACACACACACACACACACACTCTCCGCACGCACTAGCGCTGTCGCCATTGCGCGTGGAGAGAGAGAGAGAGGGTGCTGTAGTCGAGGGCAGGCGTGGTGGGGGCAACCGCAAGGGGGAAATGGGCGGCCGGAGGGGATAGCATCAGCCTGAGGCGGAGGGAGGTGGGAGTTGGGTGGAGAGGACAATTTTGTCCTTTTTTCTTATTTTTGGGTATCAAGTTGAAAGTATTCAAATAGTTGATAGTATTAAGTTCATGCATATCAAATTTTAGGGTATCAAGTTCAAAAAACGGAATAGTTGAGGGTATCAAAATGGAGTCGAATTATAATAGGTTTCGTATTAATGGCGGAATCCAAAGGCTACATGTTTTAAAGACATGTCAATTTTGAGTCAGCATTTATAAATAAAATTTAGGCTAAATTACAACTTAATACCCTCAACTATTTCAGTTTTTCAACTTGATACCCTCAACTTTGATAGGTACCAACTTGATACCCTGAAATTTTTTTTGACAAAATTGCCCCTCCCTTCCAACGCCCCCCCCCCCCCTCCTGCCCCCGGTCGACGACCCCCCCCCCCCCCCTCCTCTCCCGCCGGCGAACCCCCCTCTCCCGCCGGTGAACACCCCCCCCCCCTCCTGCCTCGGCCGGCGACCTCCCCCCCACGCCGGCGACCTTGCCCTCCCTCTCCAGCTCGCGACCTCCCGCTGGGAAGCAGCCGGAGGCGGCGCGGGAGGGGGGGGGGGGGGGCACGGGGCCACGGCCACGGGGAGGGGTGCACGGGGGGTGGCGCGCGGGAGGGGGGGGGGAGGGAGGAGGGGCCTCACTGGGAAGGAGGAAGGAGGGGGTAATTTTGTCATTTAAAAAAATTTGGGTATCAATATAAAATTATTATATAGTTGAGGGTATTAAGTTAGTACCTATCAAAGTTGAGGGTATCAAGTTGAACATTTTAGATAGTTGAGGGTATCAAGTTGTAATTTAGCCTAAAATTTAAATGTTATACAGTTGGAGGTGGAATTTTCTGTGTATATATCTACTACTATATAAAGAAGATTCAAAACGGCTCAAAAGTGATCCGTCTAAGCCGTAAGAATATCATCAACCAATTAAATAAATTCAAAAATTAATAACAAATAACTAAATAACTACCTAAAACTCCACTAATTATTTTAAAAAAAATATTTAACTAAGTATTTAACTATCTAATATCATATATTTACAACTAAATAGTTTAATTCAAGTGGTTAAGATAGGAGGCATTCCTTGGTTTGATAATTTTTATATAATAAATTTATATTTAATTTTTTAAAATATTTTTCTCGTACACATTACTAGTTACTAATAAGCCACGAACGTATCGCAAAAAATAGAATAAAATTATAAAAATCTAAATAGATAATAGAAAATAATTGTATTTTATATTTCGTACATTTTGTTCTCGTTTGGTTCGTAGAATCATCGGATTGGAAAAGGAGAGTGATACTTTCCTATGTTTGGGTGTAGAAGGAATTGAGAATGAAAGAAAAATGATTCCCAATAGAAAAAAAAAATTATGAAAAAAAAAAGTGATTATATCCATCCAAGTAAGGAATCAATTTTTCACATTGAAGTATTCATTTTGTTTTCTAAATTTTTTGACAATTCTAAATATCGTAAAGAAAAATCAGTGAGAATTATAATTTCACAAGGCAAAGAAAATGCTAAGGAATTGTTCCCTTCCATTCCGCGAACCAAATGATAAATCATGATAGTACTGCAGCCATTAAGTCACGAAATAAAAGTCCATAATAATTAGTGGGTAAAGTGCATTTAAACCCTCCTTAAATGTCACGAAATGCAAATAAAGACTCGTTGATCCGAAAAAGACAGTTAGATACGAAAATGCTCAAATCACTCCCCCGCTGTTAAAATCTGTTAAAAAACGTCTTAAAAGACGATTTTGCCCCTCCCCTCCCCCCCCTCTCTCTCCGGTGGTGGGGGACGGGTCGGGGGGGAGGGTCGGCGATGGCTGGCGGAGGAGGGGGGAGGGGTTCGGGGGGCGGGTCGCCGGCGGAGGGAGGAGGGGGGGTCGGGGATGACCGGCCGAGGGAGGGGGGCGGGTCACCGGCGGAGGGAGGGGGGGAGAGGAGGTCGGTGGGCGGGTCGCCGGCGGAGGGAGGAGGGGGGGGGGGGTGGTCGGGGATGACCGGCGGTGGGAGGAGGGGGGGAGGGGGTGGTCGGGGATTACCGGTGGAGGGAGGAGGGGGGGGTCGCGGTTGGGTCGCCGGCGGAGGGGGGGGAAAGGGGGGGGGGGTAGGGGCTGGTAGGGAAGGGTGGGGGGGGGGGTAGTTTAGGTAGTTTCTAATTTTTTTTTTTTTTTTTTTTTAAGACTTAACGGCCATTTTAACGGCCATTTAACGGATAAGGACCATTCTAAACAAAACAGGTTTTTTTGGAGGTACAAACTGCTTAAGTTTTCTAAGAGGTCTTATTTTGCAAACGAGGCAATTCTAGGGAGGGTTTAAATGCACTTTACCCATAATTAGTAGTTAAATTTAAATCTTAAATTATTATTTTTTGGCACGGCCTATTCAAATAACAAAAGGAAGAATGAGGGTAGAGTGGTAATATGGTGGGGGATTATTGACCGCCCACCCATATGGAGAGGTTTGGGCTGCACGTTTCCGGAAGAGTCCACACACCACGAGGGCGGCAACACGCTTCTCACACGTGTCGTACAAACCATTTGCGGTTGCGCGTACGCCACCGCCCGCAATAGGCACGTGGCGTACGGACGAAGGCGAGGTTGCTGTTGTTTACTTCCACGTGCCGGTGAGAGGTGGTTTGTTACTTCATTACCTGGGGTCAATGTATTTAATTCTCACAACTCACAAGTGCTCTTAAAAGCTGTTCTTTTCGCACTGCTTCCAAAGCTTCCTTGTGGTTCAATTCAAACTGATGAAATAAATACAGTGTGCACCCCCCTCCCCTCCACCCCCCCCCCCCCCCCCCCCCCCCCCCAACACACCCCCTTCCCCCCTTCTTCCATTATAAATTGGGATATTTTAACAAATACTCTCATTCTAAATAATAAAACTAATATATGCTCTCATTATTTTTGTTAATTAGCAAATACTTTCACTCTCATGTAAAACAGCAAATAAAAATCCAAAAAAGTGAAGGTATATCTTAAATATTTTACACTTCCATAACAAAAATAAAAATATTTGATAGTTAAAAAAAATAGTTGGGATATATGCTAGTATCAATATTTAGAATGGAGATATATGCTAAAATATTCCTTATAAATTTTACGAAAATTTTCAGTGAGAGCATAAAAAAAACTAAATTATATGTACAACATAAATTTTTATAAAATTACAAATAAAATATAGAAACGTCTTTCAAAAAGACCTTATGCTGGTTGAATAAATAAAAAATTACTTCTGTTAACGAAAGTCGTTAGCGTTGTGATCCTTGTTAGCAATTCGACAAATGGAAAAAATTCGGGACGGCAAAAGTACGAGTATAAATCGGCTCAATGCAAATAAAATACGTTCAAAAATTCAGTAAATTATTCGGAAAATAAAAATATTGAGGTTAGAAACTTCACATTCTTAAACATGTTATCAAATTTGATTAATTAAACAGGTTCCCAGCACATTTTTTATGCCAAATTTTTCAATAATTTATATAGAACACGTTTTAAATTTCACATGCTTAAAATTTACGTACTGATTTGGATATGTCAAAAGTACGCAAGTATTATACGTTTATGAAAGATACGAAAAAATTTGCATATAATACGAGTTTTATTCAGGTGATTGCTAACAAAGGGTTGTGACTGCGCAGAAAGATAGAAAAAATATATATATATATAAGAAAAACGTCCTTCCTAAAGAACGTTTTTCTTTTATATATATATTTTCTCCCGCGCGCTTATATTTTCACCTCCCAAGTAGCGTTGAGATTGCGAAACAGCTTTCTCCCCTCACAAAGTAGTGGGAAAAGCCACGTGACACACTGCGGAGCAAACACGTGGACGAGAACGCCTATCTGAAAGACGTTTTCCCCTACAAGAACGTCATATATATATATATATATATATATATATATATATATATATATATATATATATATATATATATTTATTCTACTATATAATAGGAAAACTTAGATGGTGAAACTTTTAATTTCCAAAAATACCCTTACATACTTATACTAATTAAAAATAGTTCATTAATTTTAATAATGACAACTTAGTAATTATGAAGACTATCTTTTGGTCTTCCTAAAAAGTCTTCCTAAACTAATTAAGAAATATTAAAATACGTGCAAGGCACGTGCACATATGCTAGTATATATATATTCTTATGCTCTATTTGTAATTTTGTGAAAATTTATGTTGTACGTATAATTTTATAAAAAAAATTATGCTTTCACTGAAAATTTTCGTAAATCTTATAATATAAAGTATAGGGGTGATCAATTTTATAAGTTTTTAGAGAAAAGAAAAAATTATAGGAAGGATCCATATAATTAATTTTAAAATATGGATAGTTTCTATAATAAGTGTAAAATATATGAATAGTTAACACAATTTGTTTGTACTTAAATATGGTTCAGACAGAATTTTGCATTTGGAGTTCATTTTTTGTTCACCCACCAAAATTTAGATAAAATGTTCCACTTGAGCAAAATTGTAAAAATCCATACAAGTTTTGACCATTAGTAACAACTCTCGAGTATAGTAGTGAACATCCATACAAATTTTGGGTAAACAAAAATTGACACTTTTATTTATTTAGTATTGTTTATATTTATTTGGAAAGGTTTTTCAAGATATTTGGATAACAACTTATTAAAAAAACTTGATATTTAAAAGTTGAATAACATTTTGGAAGAGAATCTGAGTTGCTGGTAAAAGTTACTTTTGGCGGGGGCTTTTGAAAACACAACTCCCAAATGAAGTTCGGGTTTAGAATTATTTATTGGAGAGTTCTTTTTTCAAAAACGATCGAAATTTTTTTGATAACAATTTTAAAAGAAAATAAGAGTTTGCCACATACAAAATCTATCAAAAAAAATTATCTTTTTCGTACCAATTAATATTGGTACACAAGTCATTAAATTAATTTTTTGATTTATTATCACATAGGATAGAAATGAAAAACTATTGGAGAATATTTTTTTGTGCAATTTCTATATAAAAATTCTACCAAGTAGGACCAAATTTTCTTAAAGTACATGATAAGTATGATAGAAACTCAATTTGAACTCACTTGGCCCTAGGCCAAGTTTGGTTCGCGAAATCATGGTGTTAGGAAGGAAAGACATTACTTTACTATGTTTGAGTGCCAAATGAATTGAGGAGAAAATAAGAGTGAATTCCAATGGAATTAAAATTAGGAAAGAAAATGATTTCATCCTTCCAAGCAAGAAAATATTTTTCTACCCTTTGGCCTCCTCGTTTGGTTTGTGGAATGGAAAGGAAAGAAAATTGATTCTTTGGTATTTCATTTTCTTTAGGAAATTATAATTCCCATCAATTTTTCTTTCCGGTGTTTGGAAAGACCAGAATTATTGATGAATA
This sequence comes from Iris pallida, assembly GCA_029216955.1. Classification (NCBI taxonomy): domain Eukaryota; kingdom Viridiplantae; phylum Streptophyta; class Magnoliopsida; order Asparagales; family Iridaceae; genus Iris; species Iris pallida. Next base: position 1,912,526 of record JANAVB010034020.1, read on the forward strand.
TATCTTTACTTTCCATTATAGTGTTTGATGTTTGTAAGAAAATGAAACAAAATCAAGTCAATTTTTCAATAATACACTCGTACTAATGAGAAAATTTATTACTGAAGAATATTTTTGTCTAAAAGGTAATATGGATAAAAACTGTAAATTATACTTTTGAAAATAGATATTTTGGTCAAATTTTTTTTGTAATAAATGCATAAAAGTTGGAGGAAAAGTGATTCCTTAGGCCTCGTTTGGTTCGCGGAATGGAAGGAAAAGGAAATCAATTCCTTGTCATTTCCTTTCCTTTGGGAAACTTTAATTCCTATTGATTTTCCTTTCCGATGTTTGGCAATGCCAAGGAATTTGGAAAGGAAAGTGAATACTTCAATGTGGAAAAGTGATTCCTTCCTTGGATGGATGGAATCAGTATCACTTTCCCCCCTAATTTTCCTTCCATTGGGAATCACTTTCCTTTCCTCCTCAATTCCTTGGGCACCCAAACATAGGAAAGTAATCACATTCCTTTCCCAACCGGGAGATTCCGCGAACCAAACGAGGCCTTAGAGCATCTCCAACCCTATTGTGACTTTGGAAAAAAGTTAATGCCACATAGGAATGACAAAATTTTATTCAAAAGTTCTTCTCCAATGCAATTGTCAAGTCAATTGTGAAGCTTATGTGGCAAAAATTAAAGAAGACATTGTGAAGTTGATTGTCTTGTTCTAGACAATGCACTTGACAATGTCTTCTCTCCCATGTCATCAATTATGAATAAAAAATATTAGAAAAAAGAAAAAAGATGAGTAGTTGTCTTAAAAGTTGTCTTGGAAGTTGAAAAAAATATTTTTTATTGTCTTCTCAATACTTTAGCATTGGAGAGAGTTTTTCTATCTCATTGTCTTTTGAGATATAATTTTGCCACATAAACAAGACATTGTCTTGTGGCTCATGCCACATAGGAGCCACCTAAGACTCACAACACTTAACAAGACAATAAGGTTGGAGATGCTCTTAGATGGATGGGGGAAACCACTTTCCCCCCTATTTTTCTACCTCTTGGAAATCATTTTTCCTTTCCATCTTGTTTCCTTTGGCTTCCAAACACAAGAAAGAAATAATTTTCCTTTCCCAAGCAAAAATTATGGTAACCAAACGAGGCCTTTAAGTATCACATTTTTTTTTTCCAATTTCCTCAACATTTTCAAATAGGAAAAGAAGAATTAATAAATAAATTATAATTTTCCAAGGTAAAAAAATACCAAGGAATTTATTTCCTTCCCATTCCTTTCATTTCCACAACCAAACGAGGCCCAACTTGAAGTTGTCAAAAGTACTTCTAAAGTTTTTTAAAAGCAACAATCCCTAACCAAGCGTAATCCTTAGAAAGCTATCTTTAGGGATGTTTTAGGAAAACTACTAGCAGCCCCAAATCAAACCTAACTCGAGCCTGGACTGGGATTGCTACTACTTAAAATCCCAAATTAGACCTTATTTGGTGAAGTGTTGGCATCTCACACGAATCAGACCATATCCGATCCAGACCAAATTTGGTTCACGAGGGTGGCTGACCGACATAGGACCAAGGGTGTTATAGTTAGTGCGCATATAACAGATGAGCTACTAGGACTTGCTCGTAGTTCTTATGGCTCGTCGCGAAATCATCAGAGTGGAAAAGAAAAATTGATTATTTTTCTATGTTTGGAGGCCAAAAATATTTAGGAGAAAAGAAAAGTGATTCTCAATGAAAGAAAAAATAGAAAGAAAAGTAATTACATCAGTCCAAACAATAAATCACTTTTTTACATTAAATTATTCACTTTTCTTTCCAACTTCCTTGGTATTTCCAAACATCAGAAAAAAAATTCAATAAGAACCATAATTTTTCAAGGGAAAGAAAATACCAAAAAATTGAATATAATTTTTCAAAGAAAAGAAAATACCAAAAAATTGATTTCATTTCCATTCCGTTCCGTTCTGCGAACCAAGAGGCCTAGAGGTTGTTCTCATGGGGAGAACTCCCTATGAAAAAGAAGAAAAAAAAAATAAACAAACTGGCTAGATCTCAAGTTCTCTTCTTCTACTCGTGTGAAGATCCCTTGCAGGATGATCCAATGAGCTTACTCGATTCAAACATATTAAGGTATAATTTCTATGGCCAACCATATTCTGTGCCACGACTCATCTGTGGACTACACTAAGAAATGACGTACATTCAAACCTTATAATTAGTGTGATTATCTCTGGACATGTTACATTTTGGACCCAGTCAAGATTAGGCATGATTCATGTAGACCAGAAATCAACCAGATTTTTACTGATTCAAACTCATCAACTACAACATAAGTTAACTTTTACTAAATTAGTTATAGCCAGCCACTTCATACTCAAGGAAAACAGAATAATTTTCCTTCAAAAATTCTCAATGCTAATATTCAACTGTCAAGAATAATTTTGTGACACAACGAAGTTCTCCTATGAGGATCTTGCGAATCAAATGAGCAACAAACATTATTGAAGAGAGAGACTCCCTCTGTATACAAGCCCTAAGGCCTCGTTTGGTTCGCGGAATCTCCCGATTGGGAAAGGAAAGTGATTACTTTCCTATGTTTGGGTGTCCAAGGAATTGAGGAGGAAAGAAAAGTGATTCGCAATGGAAGAAAAATTGGGAAAAAAGTGATTCCATCCAAGGAAGGAATCACTTTCCCACATTGAAGTATTCACTTTCCTTTCCAAATTCCTTGGCATTACCAAACGTCGGAAAGGAAAATCAATAGGAATTAAAGTTTCCCAAAGGAAAGGAAATGACAAGGAATTGATTTCCTTTCCCTTCCATTCCGCGAACCAAACGAGGCCTAAGTTTTCTTCTGTGAAATCAAAATAAATATATTAGGGTGTGTTTGATTGCAAGGTGGAAAATATGTGGAAAAGAAATTAATTCCATGAAAATATTTTCCTATGAAAAAAATTCCACCGAAAACTTAATTTGGGTGTTTGATTGTCATTGTTTTCCATGAAAAATAGTTATTTCCCATGGAAAATGATATTTTCCTATGGTTGGACAAGTTTCATTTTCCACCATTTTAAAAGAAAATATGGAAAATGATAGTTTTTTGGAAAATAATTCCATGGAAAATATAAGCTATCAAACACTACAATTGGTGGAAATTTTGTGATAGAAATACTTTCCCTGAAAAAAAAGCCCAATCAAACACAACCTTAGTAGCTTAGGAGGCTAACAGTATATATATACTTATGAAAAGTGGAATAGAACTGCTATTATTCACAACTGTTACATTTATACTTCTCGAGAAATATACATGGATGAGTTTAGCAATTTTAAATGGAAAATGTACACATGCTTGTGTTTTGTTTTGTCATTTCAAAATGATAAGTCCAGAAAAATAAACTAGCACTTGTTATAAAAGATGATTGGATCCTAAAATTTTCAAGTATAATTAAAAGAAAGGAATTAAGTTTTCACCAATATAGTTTACATATCACACAAAGTGTGTTGTACATAAAAAAAAAAGGATGGTTTAAACATATGTAAATGTATGAGCTGTAGAATTGTAGTGATACGAACAGGATTGTAAACTTCCATAGGAGTTGCAACAAATATTATGCTATAACCTAAGAGGAAAAATGACCCCAAAAAACACTTCCCGAGGATTTTGGCAAAATAAACAAAACCAATAGCAAGGGCACCATTTATTATATCCGATTTCCCCCTGATTCCACCTAGAATAGTTTTAACTTCTTAGGTCACTAAAAACGTGTCACGACCCGCACCCACTGTGAGGGTACGAGAACGTAACAACGCCCAGCCTACGCCGCAGTGTCGGCGGTAGAACGTTGTCCTAGGTCACAACATCTAACAATATATATATCTAAACAGTTTATACTCCCCGAATGGGGGTGACATAGCAGTAATAAACTCAATCACAACTAAGGAAGAGATAGCACGATATGAAGTAGAACTCAAGAAAATAAATAGATGAAAGTAGTCTAAGATAATCCCAGCAATATCCAGCAGTACAAGGTCTCAGATACAGAATGAAAGAATATATACAACTCTGAACTCCAACTAAAGTCTAGCTAAAACATGTCTCAAGACTACAAAAGGAAGATAAGCCTAACTAATCTAAACTAGGCAATCGGGATGATATCCTCAGCTAACTTCTCAGGTCTGAAATTGTCATAAATGTTTAATTTAAGATCTAAGAAAATAATTTGTATAGAAACTCCACCATGTATTATATTTGGTCATAATGACTAATCAGACTCCAAAAAAAAAAAAAATTATATTCTTGATCCTAATAGCATCTCCAACCCTATCGTCTTGTTTTGTGTTGTGATTCCTAGGTGGCATTGGACACAAGACAATGTCATGTATAGGTGGCAAGATTATATTCACAAAAGACGATGAGTTTGAAAAGTGTTCTCCAATGCAAAAGTTTGAGAAGAAAATACAAAGTATTTTTTACAACTTCCAAGACAACTTCTACTCTTCCTCTTTTTTTCATAAATATTTTTATTCATAATTGATGATGCGGACATAAAGTCATTGTGAAGTGCATTGTCTAGATCTAGACAACTAACTTCACAATGTCCTTGCCATGTCATTGCCATGCCAACTCCATACTTTATTTCACATTTGCATTGGAGAAGTACTTTTGAAAAAAAAAAAAGCTTGTCATTCCTACGTGAAAACCATTTTTTTCAAACTCACAATAGGGTTGGAGATGCTCTAAATGCAGGACTTCAATTCTCAATTTTCTTTCAGTTAATCAGGTTATAGACATCTGGTTTCACATATTACTAAAGGCAAACTATGCAGTGTATCCATAACAAAATAAATTTGTACATTTATAATCATGATATACTTTCCCTACAATATCTAGCCTTCAAATTTACATCTCTATACTTGTAATAGTTTTATACCTTTCAATCTTTTGTTTAGTTGCAAGAGAATCATCTAGTTTTAGATAGATAGTAAAATAATTTGTATATCTACACAAAACTGTATTAAACATCCAAACACAATGTACAATGGCAGATCAATTGAATTAGTTCTAATTCATATATTTAGGATTTGAATATACCATACTACAAGATAGTTTACCAAGTTACTACTTAATACTTACACGTACTTGATATATGTATATAGCAAAGCACAAGATGTTTATATTGTATTAGCAATTACTCCTACATACTATGCAGTCGGACTCGGGCTCAGGATTGACTCGGCTCCCCACGACTGCTACAAATACACCCAAAATTGTTTATACAATGAAATTTACAGATACATTATTCTCTAGCATCTATACAGAAATCTATAATGCAGAAAACTACAAATAAAACTAACAAAGTATATGTGAAAGGTGTCATTGTAATTTTGAAGGGGTCTAAAACAGTGAAGATATAAACCAACAAATATAGAAAGAGTATATTGTTATACTATCTAACTATACAGGTGTAATTCGTACGCATACATAACATTAGTATGCACCAGGCATCACGGTAGGTTTTCAGTTTTTCTCTTGTCAAATAATTATGTAAAATATGACACGGGAATCAGTAAGGACATGGGCAAAAATAATGTGCCCCTTCTAAATGGAAACATAGAAGTGGCTCAGGGGATAGGAAGTTCTAATCGGAAGGTTAAGGTTTTGAAAAGGTTGGATGTCTAAAAGTTAATTAAGGATAGATAAAGCTTTGGGAAGATAGAAGGCTCGGTGGACTAAGCAGGTGCTCGGGACCCTGGGTTGGGATGCGCGGGCAGCGATCCATGACCGGACAGATCTGTTTACGACATTGTGGAAAGCCTTCCTCGAAACCGCAACACGATCATCATGAACCAATCTGATTCTTGATGATGAATGCATCGTCATATATTTTCACATATATTTTCACTCGATCTAATCTATGCTTAACGATGACTGCATCACGATCTTGACGCAAACAATGAGCTAATATTTAGAACGACGGACAAACAACCGAATTGATCCAAAGAAACTAGCCTATAGCTGCACAAAGCCATTGTGTATATAGAATTGATGACTTTAAGAACCCTAATTAGTACTGTGTCCAAGTTACTATTTTGTCTATCAAACATAGATGACCTTATATTAACAAAACCCATAATTAATATCAAAAATCAGGGTTAACTAGCTAAAGACAGTAAAATTCAAGCCTAACAAGCAAATGACAATAAAGTAATGTCTAACTAACAAAAATGAGCCATAATTTAACAGTTCAACTATATTTAAAAGTATATCATCCAAGCATGAAATCAGAACCAAATTGTTTAATAACTTGCAGTAACAGTACCACACAAAAAATAGAGCTAGTCTCTCAAAACCCTAACAATCTCGAAATATACGAAAAAAGTCGAAACCCTAACCCTAGATCCGAGCCTCCGCTCCGCGCTCACGCCGTGAGCACCACCGCGCCGCCGGCCGCCTTGATCTTCTTCTCCGCCGTCTTCGACACGAGCTTCGCCTTCACCACCACCGGCCTCCCCTCCGGCAGAACCCCCTTCCCCAGCACCTTGAAGTACCCAAACTGCGTCACGTCGACCATCGGCGCCGACCCGGCCCCGCCCTCCCTGGCGGACTCCGGCACGAGCGACCAGAGGCGGTCGACGTTGAGCGTGGGGCAGTGGAACTTGTTGCGGAGGCGGTGGAAGTACCGCATCCCGACCTTCCCGAAGTAGCCCGGGTGGTACTTGTCGAAGAGGATGCGGTGGTGGTGCATGCCTCCGGCGTTCCCCCGCCCTCCGGGGTGTTTACGATGTTTTCCGATGCGTCCGTGTCCGGCGGACACATGCCCGCGCTTCTTGCGGTTCTTCTTGAAGCGAGTCGTCATGGAATGAAAGCTAGGGTTTTGGTGGAGGCGGAAGCCTAGGACCGGATGGATGGGTTTATAAAGTGTGGGGAGATTATGTTCCAGCCGTTGGATTTGTAGTGAGCGGTGATGAGTGGTTGAAAGCGAAATGGGCTGGCCATGGTACACATGTGACAACATGGGCTCCTCATTGAATTTATTTATTCTCAGTGGCCGTAGCCCGTTGGAAACGGTGGAGCACCCAGACGCAGTGGCACGGGTTCGAGCCCCCTCAAGCACCATTAAGAAGTGGACACCCTCAAAAAAAAAAAAAAAACAAAATTCTCACGGCCCAGTTTGGTTCGGTCCGTTTTCAGTTTCTTCGGACCGGTTTAGGTTAAGTAGTAAAAGAAAAAACTCAGTTTGGAACTGGACCGGACAAAGTGTACTTTAATAAATAATAAATTTAAAACTAGGCACTTTATGTTAACTATTCCTATGTTTTATACTTATTACACTAAGCTCCCATATTTTAAAACTAACTATAAGGACCACGCTTATGTTTTATATTTTCTATAGAGAGTTATAAAACTAACCACCCATATTTAAATAAAATATAAAGTAGAGGGGTGGTCTTAGCAATTATTTTAAAAATAGGTATTCCCTGTAGTAACCATGAAACATAAGGGTAGTGTATTTACTTCCGAAAATTATGATTGGTGATCAAATAATATATCCCAATTGAATTGATAGTGGATTAGAACATTCCTTAATAAATTTAGGACATCTTTTCTATTTAAGTTGGACTACATATGAGCAAACTTTTTTGATAGATTTTAACTTGATGTATTTAATGTGTATATCCTAGTTGAGATTGACATATTGGATTTGTGCAGTTCCATATGCTTGGACTATCCGGTTCGGTTCTTAATTTTACCGTGTGCTCCTCCGCGCACGGCCAATTCTGGCGAGATCGACCACTGTACTGTCAACCCTCGCCTCACCAAAGTGACATCTTCCAGCCACCTAGTTTCATCGCCCCCCTCACCCAGCTTCCATTCCCGATCCAACATCCGACAGATGTCCATTCGAGTAACCCGGCCTCTACACCTCTAAACCCGGTCATTGAGAGCTATCACGATCGTCATGGAACTTGTAGGCCATCCCCAACATTAAACATCTCGCTCATCGATCATCAAAGCACTCTTTACAAGCCAATTCATCTTCCAATTAAAAAAATCCTTCAACGCATGTAACTCTTTTTTTTCAGAAATCATCATCGGACAGCATCTTTGAGCCTCGATTTCTCCGTATCCAGTGCACATTTTTTAAACCCGTTTCTTCCACAGTGGAGCTGGTATAACCCTCTATCCATACGTTCAATTTCATCTATTTTTATATTATGTTTGTTAGGTCAAATCTGCACTCAAAATTGATTCTACAATGACAGTTTGTAGGAGAAAATTGATTCTAAAAAAAAAATTCGTTCTTGAAATTTCAAATGGTACGACTAGGCACGATCAAAATTCAATCATGAACATCTAGATACTATCAAAATTACTTAGCTACGATAAAATAAAAAAAATTGAAAACAACACGTTTGGCACGACTTTGATCTATGATAAGGAATAAAGTCAAAATTGTTTAAGCACGATCATAGAATCAAAATATAGGTACGTCTATGAATCTAAAGAATATGAAGGATGAAAGAAAGAACTACAAGATTTATTGGAAAGACGTGAAATAAGAATTAGGGTACCAAATCGAATTGAAGTGAGAGTTCAGGAATTTGTGGACCATGAAAAATCAATAATCATATGCCAAAAAGGATACAGCCTCTAGAGTATCCGAAAATCGTATGTATATATGTAGTCAGTTTACCGAGAATCCATGCCCCGTCAGTGTAATCCTAGCTGTAGTGCATGTGTTAGACCTAACATTATAGATAACTATACAGGCTTTAAAGGTTGGTCTGACACGTCAAATATGGAGATAAAGGTATGGTCGGCACCTAGTAGTGGTGCGAATGAACGTTTCAGTTCGGTTATGTGGTCGAATGTATAAAGATGACAATATGTTCAATCTCCTGGTGCTTGGTTGTTCGGTTGCCATTAACGAGTTACGATGGAGATTGTTGGGTTGTATCTGGTTGAGTGCTTAAGGTCGTGACAAGTTAATAGGTAGTTTAGTTTCGCATAGAATACAAAGCAAAAATATATGGTATAAATTATTAGGATTTGTCCCTACCTTGACACGGGATTTCCCTTTTAAGGCATATGGTTCACGTTGACTATCATATCTCATGGATTAACTCTAGTTCAGATCACTTATTGACTAGTCTATATCATAGATAACTAGTTTATACCAAATTTGGGCAATTTTGGCCGAAATGTTAATTTTATATCTAGTTAACTAGTTCATAATTCATGCACCAGATTGTGCTTCCAACAATTGGCTGGATTGATCCAGTCCTTGTGATGGATCGACTGTCCATTTGGTATTTGTACCGAATATCCCAACATATTAACCAAACATCATTAGCATACACTAAATAACTATAGGAAAATGCTAAACTGACCACGGGCCTGGCTCGTACCGACGTGTCCCCCTCACATTCGCCCCCCTGCACCACATAGGTCCCACCTCCAAAAATTTCAGGGCCCCCTCCAATGGGGGGCCGACACGTTGCTACGGGCCAAGACCGCGATGATAACTATATGGCTTAGTTTCAACTAAATACTCTCAATTATCCCTATTTTTGCAACTTAATAACCTAAAATATCATATTATACCAACAAATATCTTAACTATCTTGCTACCCTCGATGGAGTTGACGATAAACTGTACATAAGAAAAATACCCTACATGGTAAACCTTTCCAATTGTGTTGCCCATGTTCATTAAAAATAATCCAAAAAAAAAAAATCAAATTTCCTCTAGATCAACCAATGAAAAAAATATCAAAGAGAAATAGTAAAAAATAATTATTACAAGGAAATATCATAAATCATGATCTAGGTTTGATTAAACTAGGGTTAGGTTTTGAACTTGGATTTCTTTGTGGGGAGGAAGAAGAAGATGAGGACGTTAGCCGAGTCGTCAACGACCCATGTGGCGAAGCGGGTGACGAAGATGAACCATGTGTTGTTAGAGGCGGGGATGGTGGCGATAAAGGAGGATCCGGGGGAGGATGTTGTGGGGGGCGAGGTCCGGGGAGGCAAGGATTGGAGATGAGGACGCAGATGAGAAACAAGGTGTTCAAGGTAGTGGGGCAGAGGCCTAGGAAATAACAACTAGAGAATGGGTTGGGATAACAACAACGAGAGTAGGGACCTTGGGAGCGTAGATAGGTACAGTGTTGTGGGCCTGTGCGGAGGATGTTACTGCGAGCAATGTGAGTGGCTGGGACGTACGCGGAGGAGATTACCGTGAACAATGCAAGCACGAGGGCGAGGACGACGACCATTAAAGGGACGATATGCCTCTGTTTGGTTGTCCAAGGAAGAAAAGGGGACGATTTGGGCTCCTTGTCTAGATTAAGAGAGGAGAAGGTGATGGGAATAGGGAAAATTAGGGTTAGCGTTAATATTAAGTCTAGGATTTGGGTTTCTTTGTGGGGAGGAAGAAGACGATGATATATGGAGAGAGGATAATTACATGGGGAATGGGGGTGATTGTCGTTTTGTTTGAAAATTTTCTTACTGGATGGTATACTAGCAATATGCTGCCAGTATACTAACAATGTATCGCTGAAACCATTTTTAGGAGTAATTTGGTCAAAGAAGTCACGATTTTATTGGGACGTAAAAGTTAATTGTTGACTGACGGAGAGTAACGGCTTGCAACTCTGGGATAGTTGAATGTATTAATTGGGACAGTATAAAATTTTAGGCTGTCATGTTTCAAAATTGGAATAGGTTAGTATATATAGTTGTAGTTAATTCTAATTATATAGGAACTGTGTTCCCAGTAGAGAAATATGATGAAGAAAATGTACATTGTACGCGTTACTTTTACGTTACTTTTGCGTTATTTCCAGTGCAATGCAGTGAATCGACGATTCTCCTGCAACATCTATTTAAGCCCCCCAAAGGAATGCTGGATGTCATACCATATTCGTGAAGGGCGAAAGAGAAACTCTTATTCCATTCTTCATAGTTGAGGTTTGATATTACAACCTCAGTCTTGTTTCGTTTAACATCAATAGTTCTTTATAATTCGATTATTTTTTTTACTATAAAAGTGTCTTGACTTCTTTTATTGATGAATATAGCAATTATTTTTTCTTACATCAATGTTATATTATGGAAATTACTTGTATCTAATCTTACATGTCAAAGAATATAGTTCAACTTCTTCTTCTACTTTAACATTTGATGAATATTACTATATTTGAAGTCTTTCGCTCCCATCTGATAAAGACAAAAAATTATTTCTTTATCGAACTTACATAGATAAAAAAAAAAAAGATACATGCTACAAAATTATTGTTTAAGGATGTACAATTTTAAAAAATAGTAACGTAGAAATTTGTTCGTTCACGATAAATCCAACTGTTTTACATGAAATGATGTCTCCTTTTATGTGTTTATCGATAAATATTTATGCGGGATGCTATTTAGTAATTGGATTGTCACTTTGTGGATCTCATCGATCAAGATGGTTATATTGGAATACAATTTTGTGAATTTTTTCATTAGCTAACATTCTATGTAAAAATATTAGCCAATCGATGTAAATGGAAAATAAATACGATTTCAAATAGTTTATATAAAATTTTAAAAAGTAAGATTAAAAAAAATCATACATATACAATCTTTTAACATCTTTACATTTTTTTTAAATAAAACACAGTAACCATTAAAAATGTTCTTTTATAAAAAGACACTTATCATTGTTAGCTTAGACTTGGATTAGTATACTGGGTTGCCACTTTATGGATCTCGTCGAAATGGTTATAGGGAATAAGATTTTTGTAAACTTTTATTATCATTCTCTATAAGAAATTCATAATGTATTTTTAAATTGTTAATATAAAAATGGTAAGAATAAGATAAAAGGTTTATACATATACAATTTTTAATTTCTTTACAATATTTTAGAAATAAAATAGAATAAAATAATCTACAATATTCTCTTATAAATACACTTATTCTTTGTTAATTTTGGAATATTACAATATTTGGGTCTTTTTTAAAACTATAAATACTACTTTAGATTGCTATTTTACGTGGTAAAGAAGAGAGAACTCAACTCCCCTCTAAATTTTAGATTTAAAATTTATCTAAGGGTGACAATTTTGGCTCGAACCTTTCTTAGGCATGTTGTGGATCATGTATAATTGAATGTTTGCATAAACATACAGATCCATGTGGTTCATTTGATACACGAGTCACGTTGGTCCCGTTTATTGAATGTGTCATATTTGAATACATATATATAGGTCTGGATCCGGAGTTTCGTCTGCGAAGTCCTGCGGGAGCTCCGTCATCCTCGACCATTTGGATCGAGCGGGGAGCGCGCACCGGTCCCACACGGACCTCCGATCCGATGGTACAGGAGGGTACAAAACTTTGACGGGACTCCGCAGACGAAATTTTTCATCTGAATTATATATATATATATAATTGAACTAGGTGTACATTAATTGCCAGTAGACACTTACATTAATTATCAAAAATATAACGTTACGTTATAATTAGCTAGGTGCTTTGAGTTGGTGTTTTGAATTTGGAGGAGCAACTATGTTTGGCAGTACCTAATTGTAGTGTCAGGTTTTGTTGACCGGTTAATGGTTAACATTCATTAACTGTCTGTTTAAGTTTGACCTGTTTGATTTTAAACTCCAAAGCCATTTGACCCTTAACTTGTTATTGAAAAAAACGCATCAACCATGACCCAACCGACCAAATCCGAACTCAAAATGAACCCAAACACAACCTCGACCTCGACCTCAACCCACAAGAACCCTAATCATACTTGAATCCTAACCTAACTTGACATTGGCTTAGTTCAGACTTGACCCTTAGCTAATTGAACCAGATCCAACCCAACTCAAACTTAAATAGACCTAACCCAACCTAACCTAAACCCATACCCGAACCTAATCTGACCTAAACTCGACCTAACTCAACCAAATATTTTAAACTCGACCTAACCTAAACCCATACCCAAACCTAATCTGTCTATAAGGCACTAGCCTAATGGTAGTGCTGGAGGACGTCCGAGCATAGGTTTCGGATTCGAATCCTCCCTGGACGGTTGGATGACTTTGGTCTACAGTCCGACTTGAAGAAATAACACCTCAAAAAATAAAATAAAATAAAATAAAATACTACCAAACTGAAGCAGCATTCTCTATTGAAAATTCTTGCAACCAATCCCCGCCAAGTCCCAAGCAACACCCAACTGATAAAGTTTGTTTCTTTATGCTGACTTAGAGAGGGGAGGGGTTGTTTCTCAATGGAGCAAGAAACAACATGCAAATATGTCTTTGAACCATTTTCTCAAACACGTCCTGTGCGTCTCTCTTTGTGCATCAATGGCAACCGAGCACACACATTTTGATCAGAGCAATGGTGTTTGGAACTATGCACTACTTATTACATGATACGAATACTGCACGTTTCTCTTGTTCTTATATGTTAATGAAGTTGTTCAATTGTCATTAGCAACCACATCCAGAACATCACGAGTTTCCTGCTTCCTGTTTTTTTTCTTTCTCAGGCTAGGAGTCAAGTATGTCTTATACTAGTCGCACTGACACCGATATGAAATGACACAGTACGGACACAGCACATATTTTGGTGTGTCTGTGTCGTGTCCAAATTGTATCGGGTACGACATGACACTGACTCAATGAACGTTGTTGTCTTTGTTAGCCACTTTGATTATGTTTTTTTTTTACATACATGTTTGAGATAATTAGCTTCATACTTTGCATGGACAGAAAGAACACAATGTTGATTTCTTTCAATTAGTTCTTGTTCTGAACCTGAGTGATTTAAATCTCCGAGTCGATTTTCTGTAACTTAACACTATCAGAAATTAATAATGTTTCTTTCAAAAATCCATATATTATGTTCTTGATTGCAGAGATTGTTAGACTCCCCCCTCCTCGACATGGATTCAAGGAGCAACGTCAGTGGCAGCGGCGGAGATAGGCTAAGCCAGCTGCCCGAGTCAGCGACTCGCCACATATTATCGTTTCTGACAACCAAAGAAGTCGTGCGAGCCGGTCTTGTCGCTAAGAAATACAGCCGTATGTGGTCTTCCATGACGAAGCTGAACTTCGACGACGAGCAATTTGCCGATCCTGAGAGCTTCCAGCGTTTCGTTAACACGGTGCTGATGCTGCGTGACGCACTGACCGTGGAGAAATTCCGTCTCAGATGCCGCAGGTACGATGATGGACACCACATTGATGTCTGGGCGCGTTACTCAGTCAAGCACAAGGTCAGGGTGGTTGAGCTCAACCTCAGTGACGAAGGCGGGTACGTACCCGACTGCATCTTCACGTGCCAGTCTCTGAAGGAGCTGATCCTGATTCTCAATTCGAACACTGACCTCAACCCTCCCAAGGTCACATGCAACCTGAGGAGGCTGTGCCTCGACAATTGTAGAGACTACGATGGGTTCGTCGAGAGGGTCGTTTCCGCATCCCCTTCCCTGCAGGAGTTATATCTAGACAGCTGTGCTCTTACAGATCTCGACATTTCTTCGTCCTCTCTGAAGATCTTGGACATAGGGCTATGCTGGATCGATGGGGCTAGAGGTCGTGTTTCGGCCCCCAGCCTTCTGTCTCTGACTTATGTTGAAAACAAACTTTGTCCGGAAGAAGGTGAGGAGCCTTTACTGGAGAACTTATCGTCCCTGGTCGTTGCATCCGTCTCCGCTTCTTACGACAGGGTTATAGATCTCATCAAAGGGCTTTCTTGTGCAAGTACTATTAACTTCTTCATGATAAACAATACGGTATGTTCATATACTCTGCGTTTCTTTACTCCTAGTATAGTTTCTAGCCATAACTACACCACTTGGAAGCTTTAAGTGTTCATTTTGGTTGTTTTCTTATGTAAATTGCAATTTAGAGATGAGTCCCAAAATCTGAGACCACATTTCATCGAATTCATATATAACGTGAGCAAAAAATAGAAATCGTTGATGAGTTAACTTTACCAGCTTATGGTTTTTCTCCATCGATGTGATAATACTGTGTATGTCAGCCACTTTATCTTGGTATCAAATATAAAAAGTTATTTTTCGGTGATCTGCTGTTTAATGAAACACAGGGTGGGGGTGGATGGCGAACTGTGGTGTTATTTTTCGGTGATCTGCAAGTTTGTTCAATATATTCATTCTGCCATTCTGCCCATTTGTCTGTCTAAATCATCGTTATGAATCACGTAACTTTTCTTTCATTCTCATCCCACATATGCACCCATCCAGCTGAAGTAACTAAGTATCACGACATAAAGGCTGGGCTATGATTGAACAAATTATTCAATGAACTAAATAGAGGTAGTATTTACAAAAAAAAAAAAAAAATCAGTTCTTTTAAATCTTGTCTATCTTGAATTATAAGCCCTGTTACACAAGAGTAAAACTAGATGCATGAGCCTTGTAAGGAATGAAGGGTCTATTTCTATTATTTTAAAATTCAGGATTATGAAAGGTTGCCAAAGAATCTATGTTTTTAACAATCCTTTAGTGTATAATATATTGTATTTGCCGGAAGTAAGATTTTCTGGTGCACAGATTTGCCAATGTGTTAAGGTATATTCTTACTGATTCGATTTATGTGGTTTGTTGTGTGAATTCTTTCCTGACTTTATTTATCTTTCTGAATGCAAGTGTATATTGGGAGAAGAATTATCCGAATTTCCAACTTTTGATAACCTGAAGAGGTTGAAAGTGGGAGGATACTATATGAGTGGCAACATCCCTCTGGTGGTTTCCTTCCTGCAGAATGCACCAAATATCGAAAAGCTGACTATACTGAACAAAGAGGTACAATTCTGATGATTCCTGATACACGATTTTAGATATGACTGCTCCAGGTCGTTGTTATTAACGTCTTCATATGTCATGTAGCCAGTAGAAGATGAATCAGGAATTGGCCGCATGAATGTCAGTCTAGAGCCGAGAGATCTATCTTTCACTTGCAGGAACCTTCATACCGTTGAGGTCCAAGGTTTGCTGACGAAAGACCTGGTCGACAAGCTGAAGGGGCTCTTTTCCTGAAGACATTTGTCTGTAGGAAAAAGGATGTCATCGCTGAAGAATACAACCGCACTGTCAGGCATTGCGGTATTTGAAGCCTGAACCTATCTTGTCGTCCTGAAGTTTTACATCCTTTCAGAAATCTCTCTTTCGTGTCATCTTGAGCTTGTATGGATTATGCAATTCTAATAAATTTTGGTACTCAACTAAAATTATTTCTTCCTGATGAAATTGCTCTGTGCTGTCCTTTTTAATGCGTAGCCATCCAATTAAATATCCTGATGATGTTGAGATACTTTTTATCCCCAGACTTTGTTACTTGTATCTATTTATCTTTATTTTACCGAAGCGGAGGTTCTTGATGGACGAACGATGAAACAGATATATGAAAACTGAAATTTTATGCGAGTATCACGCCAAGTAGTATCTGATATCATGCCAGTATAAAGTGTTTATCTGCAAACTCAGCTGTTGCATCTTGACATCATTATATTATATATGATCACAGACATACACGCGCGTGCAGACACACACACATACACATTTCGCAAAAAGGTGATTATATTATATTTGATCAAAACCATTTTACAGTTACAAAATAATCACTTATCTCAAACTTGCAAAGTTATCTGGTCTT
This sequence comes from Iris pallida, assembly GCA_029216955.1. Lineage (NCBI taxonomy): Eukaryota > Viridiplantae > Streptophyta > Magnoliopsida > Asparagales > Iridaceae > Iris > Iris pallida. The sequence continues at coordinate 1,929,195 of JANAVB010034020.1, forward strand.
TCTTTGTCTCTTTGGCCGATCTCTCCTCTGCTTTTGTATCCCTGCATCTGCAGATCCTCTTAGATTGTTTTGAGTGCCATCTTCATATATCTGCTGCCCTAATTCTGTTTCTTTCCCTCCACATACGCGCCATACTACTGCAGAATATCCAATATATGTGTCAAACATCCTTTGAACGTCTTTCACTTCAACCCTGACTCTGTATCTTCTCTTACCTGGTAAAAGAAGTTTTAATACACGTACCTTCCAAATGTTTGATGAGTAGGAGCACTCGAAGAACAAATGATCTTCTACTCTCTTCTTCACCGTCGCACATGTAGCATTCTTCATTGATCTACTGTCGATGACTCAGAAGTCTCGGTTTGGTAACCAGTCTATCAAGTCGCATATTGTACAGGCAATATCTCATTTTGGGCAGTAACCTTTAAACCATACAACCTCCTTCCTTTCCACCTCAGGGTACGGAAATGCATCCTTCTTTGAGAATATCTTTCCATGTAAGAAGATACATGAATGGGAAATCTACATGAACCAACCAGAAGGATTCATAGTAGCGGGTAAAGAAAGAAACGTGTGCAAACTAGTTATTTCTCCATATGGACTTAAACAAGCACTGGTGAACTTAAACTACTCTCTATATGGACTTAGTAAGTATTTAAGAGACGGAATAATAGAATATAATGTAAATAAATAATCTGACCGAGACCGAGACTTGAACTTGCCCTTAAGACAATATTCGTCCCGCACTAGTGGAAATCTATACTAACATTTTAAAAAAATTAATTTTCCAAGTCAATTTTTCATTCACTTTTCCAACAATGGTTTATGAAAACATTATAATTGGACTTTACAGAGAACATCCTTGTGTAGATCAGTCCAAACACAGAAATCTGGATCTCTCTACCCATATTTGTACGTTCCTAATTAGGTTTCCAACTTCTCCAGTATATGTATCTTGTTCTAGCTTCGATATCCGACATCCATTTTCTTTATGATACCGACCTGATCTTCATTTCTACTTATATATACAAAACTGTTCCAACCCAGCAACTCCAGTCTGCTACCATGTTTCCAAGGATCATACCGTAGGCTTGTAGTTCTTCCATTAGCTATGCAACTGTGAAACATTGTTGTTGAGATCCCATATATTCTGTTGTTGGCATACCTATTATACATCCATATTGCCTGTAAGTTTGTCTGTTGAAGCAGTGGCAAAACAAATAAAAATATTAAAACCACATAAATTAGTAATGTAATAAATAAAACCAACTAACATATTAAAACCATTACAAATATGTAACATGTTAAAACGTAACCAAGTGAATTAGTAGAACAACAATAGCAGCCAACCGAACTAACAAGAATTTGTGTTCTCTCTACCACGATTTTAGTAAATTTTAGTTTTCTCAGTTCAACAGTAACCAAATTTGGCAACCGTAGAAAGGCCTACCCCCTCCCCTTTGTACGAGGTAAGGGTTTTCTTCCTACCTCAAAGTTTTTATTTTGAAAAGGGTAAATTGCAAAAAAAAAAAAAAACCTCGTTAGATGTATACCTTTTGCGTAGAAAGACCTTTTAGTCATATTTAGCATATAAAGACCCCCGCAATCTATGACTTGCTCGGTCAGCCCCCTACCGTTAGTTTTTACCGTTAGTTGACCGTTAGTGATTTTTTATACAAAAAAAATAAAACAAAAATGCCTAAACTACCCCCCTTCCCACCAGCACCCCCCCCTCTTCCCCACCAGCACCCCCCCTCCCCCTCACAGCCCCCACCCTCCTCCGCCCCCCTCCTCACCGCCGGCCTCCTCCTCCCTCCCTCCTCCCTCCCCGTCGGCCTCCTCCTCCTCCCCGCACCCCCCTCCTCACCGCCGGCCTCCTCACCGCCGGCCTCCTCCCTCCCCGTCGGCCTCCTCCTCCTCCCCGCACCCCCCTCCTCACCGCCGGCCTCCTCACCGCCGGCCTCCTCCTCCCTCCCTCCTCCCTCCCTCCTCCCTCCCCGTCGGCCTCCTCCTCCTCCCCGCACCCCCCTCCTCACCGCCGGCCTCCTCCTTCCCGCACCCCCCTCCTCCCCGCACCCCCTCCTCCCCGTCGGCCTCCTCCTCACCGCCGGCCTCCTCCTCCCTCCCTCCTCCCTCCCCGTCGGCCTCCTCCTCCTCCCCGCACCCCCCTCCTCACCGCCGGCCTCCTCCTTCCCGCACCCCCCTCCTCCCAGTCGGCCTCCTCCTCACCGCCGGCCTCCTCCTCCCTCCCTCCTCCCCGCACACCCTCCTCACCGCCACCCCCCTCCTCCCCGCACCCCCTCCTCTCCGTCAGCCTCCTCCTCACCGCCGGGCTCCTCCTCCTCCATGCACCCCCCTCCTCACCGCCGGCCGCCTCCTCCCCGCAGGCCTCCTCCTCCCCGCCGACCGCCTCCTCCCTCCTCACCGTCGGCCTCCGCCTCCTCCCCGCCCCCCTCCTCCTCCTTTTCGCACCACCGGAGAGAGAGGGGGGAGAGAGTAGAGGGGTAAAATGGTCATTGTACAGGCCATTTAACCCCAGTTAACGAAAAAGGGACTAAATGAGCATATTTCATACTTTTGGGTTTGTTAAGAGCATGGAGCCTTTTATTGCAAAAAGCGGATATCTAACGAGGGGTTTTTTGTCATTTACCCTTTTGAAAAAGTCAAATATAAGGCTCGCCTAGGTGCATCTTTTCTTGGTTGCGCCTTGCCGAAAGATGCGCCTTAGACGCGCCATGGTGTGCCTTGAGAAACGTGCCTCGTGAAGTGCGAGGATCAGCTGCTGCGCCTTGCTGCGAGGCGCGCCTTTGACTACCATGGCTGGGACACAGTTCAATTATGTACCGTGCTGCTCTTGGAACCTGTATCATCTGCATCCAGTATCAGTTCGTCGCCAGTGATCACTCCTCTGACTAAGCTCAATCCTCCATCTAAAATGGAACTGTCATCGCTTTACACCCTTCAAGTCTCTGCTATCGTTCTCTCGAGTGCCAGACAGTCTTGATGTCACGACCCGCACCCGCTAAAAGGGAACGTGACGCGACAACGCCCAGCCCTCACCGAAAAATCGGCGTGGAACGCTGTGGATTTCTCTACTTCTAAACAGTTTATATATATAACAAAACCTGTCGAGAATATGGTCAACTCCGAACGGAGGACAAGCAATGAATATATATATGAGTACTCAATCACGACTCTAAGATAACAAAGTAAAGACTGAAATAAAAAGACAACAAGACGATAAAATAATATATAACCTGTCAAGTCCAACACAAAGAAGATATACAGTCCGAGTCTCTAATACAGTCCATAGTAATAACAGACTCAAAAGTAGCTGGAGACAAAGTCCAGTATAAAAGACCTACTCTAACTAAGTAATAGGTAGGGTCTCGTCAGGTGGAGCTAAGCCCTGCTGGACCAAGGTCTCCAGGTCTAGGCCCACTACGTCATCCGGACCGTAGTAGGTAGAATAGTCTCCCTCGTCTGCATCTGTAATATTTTCAACATATCCTGTCAGGATGGAACGAGTACAATCTACTAACAACAGTTCACAAGATATGACAAAAGCTATAAGACAGTAAATAGAGAGTATATACAAGAAAATCATGAAATGTACATGCGAGTATCATGGCAAGGTAAGCTGTAAAACTAGAGCTAGAACAAGGCAAGTAAACTGATCATGGCATGTACAAGAATCAAGAATCATATCTCTAGGTGTGTGAGTACTAGCTACAATATGTGGCCGGATTGGGTCTGCACAAGGTTATGATCAGCCAATCCCACGTGGAGTGTAGGATTGGTAGCATTCAAGGTCTACAAGAATAAACAAGGTGGATAATGACCACACATCTACACTAGTACTCCCCGTCCCCGACTGGTAGAGTGGATCCAAGCAAGACACGTTATGACACGGGATTCTACGAGAAGGGAGCAAGTCTTCTCGAGAATCGGTGTCCATATACTGCACAAGAACTACAAGGGAGCTTGCACAAGATATACCAAGATAACGAGGAATAACATCTCATGTCGGGATCCATGAATACCAATCCGTGTGACCAATGTGTCGAGAACAAGCATATCTACACTAATTACATGGATTATATCAGTCAGCATAAATTGGAAAAGTGTCAGAGAATGTACTCGCTTGCCCTGTGATAGTATATGTCAACTGAGTCCAAAAGTGTGCCTCGATGACCTAAAGATGGAATGACGTATCAATATAATGTTTGGAAGTAAAAACAAGTTAAACTGAACCAATCTAGGTCAATTTAGGTCAAGGCAAGTCAAACTAAGTCAAACTAAGTCAAAGGGTTGACCTACAGTTGACTTTTGGTCAACTGGTCAACTCTGGTCAAACCTAGGTCAACCCTAGGTCAACCAAGTCTAATATTGTCTAACAGTTGACTTTCAGTCAACTGGTCAACTATGGGTCAAGTCTGGTCAAGTTTGGTTGATTTAAGGCAAAGTGTTGACCAACAGTTGACTTTTGGTCAAATCAGTCAACCGTGGTCAACCAAGGTCCAAGCTAGGTCAAGTCAACTATCCCTAACCATTACCAACCATAATATCACTAATACAACCAAGTCTTGAAGGGTTTAAGCCATATCTTAGGTTTCAAGATAATACCTCAACTAGAATATACATACCCTTAACCCTTACCTTATTTACATTACTATAAGCTCTAACCCACTCTCTAGCATACCCTTCACCCATTCTAAACCACCACAAGACTCTACCATGGTATTCCCACACTCTAACCTTTGTATCTTGATACCACACTTGGTATCTTGACACTCTAAAGTCCTAGGAAAATGTAGTATCTCATTCCAAGATACCAACTTGGTATCTCATGATACCAAGTCCAACACCAATTCTAACTCTCCCAACATTCACTTGGCATCCCACCACCAAGTTCCTAACACTAATTATATATATAAACCCATACAACTTAATTCCTAACTAACCTCCCAACTTGGTATCCTACTACCAAGTTTCTAACACAATTTCTAGGATACCAACTTGTCATTCTAACACACAACCCACTTATCTACTTAGACCACTACCACACCTTCTAACCACTCACAAACACCCTCACACACACTCCCTAAAACATGTTCTAACTCACTAACAAGTTGGGATTTAAATGGGGAAAAGAATGGGTCAAAATCTAGTGGAGATGGACCTCCAAAGTGGGGTTTTCATGGCCAAAACCTGCTGTTTTTGGACAGCAGGTTCAGCCCCACTTGGGCACCCTACTGTCGGGTTTGGGGGGGTAAACACAGCCCCAAAACCTGTCCCCTACTGCTGTGGTGGCTGCCCCTATATTCCCCATATATTCCCCATCAATCTCCTCTACAAAACACCTCCAAAACACCTCTATTTATCCACCTATCTAACCCAAATATACTATGTAAATACCATTATATATATACATAAAACCCATAAAAACAGCCCAAAATCAGTCTCTAACAGTCCATAAACTGATTACATAAATAAAAGAGACAACCACAATAAAACACCATGAATCTACATGCCTACAAGAACTCCCAAAAAGGAAAACCCCCAAATGGAACCCTAAATTGGTTTTCTAACCAAAACCTAAAATTTAAATGGTCAATAGAGAGAGGGTGGTCTCCTACACAACATTTGTGAAGGGGGAAATACTAAATGAAGGGTTTAGAAGGGGTTTAGAAACTCACCTTGGTTGAGATCCACTTGGAGAAGAAGGAGCTTGAAGGAAATGAATGAAGAGAAAGAGGGAGATGACCTAATGATGAAGAGAAGAGGGGGGCTGCTCTCTTGTGGCCGGCCAAGTGTGGGAGGGGGCTTGGTGGGTTTTGGGTGTGGATCCACTAAGCCTCCTACCCAATAAACTTGGTTCGGTTTGATTCTAAACGACTAATTAAGTCTCTAAAATGACTAATTAAGCCATGACAATTAGGTTAATAATTTCTAGCCTATTTATGATGGTACATGGGCTAAACCCAGCTAGTATGGGGGTCCCACTAGGGTCCAGGCTACCCGGGTCTCCAAATTGGGTCCGAATTGGATAAAATTCAAACCGACTCAAATAAATTCCTAAAAAATCATATAAAATCATATAAAATTCCTAAAATATTATAAAACTTGAAAATGACAAAAATACCCCTAATTTGAAAAACTGGGGGTGACACTTGATATGTGATTTTGTTAAAGGATAAAGGCATCACTATGTATCCGACACATAGGGTTCCTTCTTCTAGCCCCATGACTTGCTTCATGCTATTTTTATTGGTGCAGTATTTTATTAAATAAAATTTGCTCTTCTCCCTGCTCATCTTTAGCCCTGACTGTCTCCAAAAACACATCTGTCTCTCCTAAAAGGAGAGGCGGACACCGCATATAACTTCTCAACAGATTACTGCTGGCACTCCTAAACCTCACGCCTAGGGGTGAGCATATAACGGTTGAAAACCGAAAGCCGAATCGAGCCGAACCGAAATATGACAAACGGTTTGGTTTGAAAATTTGAAATAACAGTTCGGTTTGCGGTTTTTGATCCGAGTAATCGAACCGAACCAAAAACCGATTTAGATTTAGTAATTTATCAAACTACCCTCAATCTATATATACTAATATTTTTTAACCCATAACTAAGTGCACTTTCTTCTCTTATTCTATGTCGGTGCTTCTTTGAGCACTCTCTCTCTCTGTCCTCAATCTATATATACTAATATATTTTTACTTATATAATATAATAATTCATAAATACAATAATGTCATTTTTTTAAGAAAAAATTGTATTTAAATAAGCTTATTTTGCTAAAAAATTGGAGGCCCGGCACATTGGTCCATGAAACCGAACCGACCAAAAATCAAACTGAATTTGGTTCGGTTTTGTTCGGTTTTTATAAAAACGGTTCAATTTTCGGTTTTCATATATTCGATTTGGTTTGAACCGAATCGAACTGTTGCTCACTCCTACTGATGCCTATAATCATCCTCTTCTCCATGTAGCCATGTACTTCTCCATCAATCATAATGGAAAGATTAGAAAATTAATTTCATACAAGGGGATAAAGTTTGACGTATATGCATCAAAGAGGACAAAATTTAACAATTTTCAGAAATGCGCTATCCCCAATGGTGCCTCATCCTCTTATATGCAAATTGTTAAATTTTACCCTATTTGATGCAAATACATCAAATTTTATCCACCTATACAAAATTTTCTGTTGAAGGTAGTTATGCATTCATCGATCCCGGGGTCACTGAAATTCATGCAAGTCATATTGTGACACATATTCCCCGAGGATAGTATCATAAGCATTTTGGAAGTCTTATCTTTCATGCAAGTCATCTGCAATATATCTACCTTCAATGAAGGATGCTTGATTGGAATATACGAGTCCAATCGTTATTTCTTCCTTTCTTTGGCACATTATGTTTGTAACGAGTTTGCACATGAAATTGCAGTTACGATATAGGCCTGAAATCAGTGTTCTAAATGGCGGTTGAGGCGGCCGTTCTCCGCACCGCTTTTGTCGTAGACGGTGAAATAGTCGGCAAGCGGTGGTTTGGTGGTGTATGTGGAGGTGAGGCGGTGTAGGAAGGTGAGGCGGTGTAGGAAGGTGAGGCGGGGCGCAGGCGACGCATAGGTCGAGCAATACATGACTAGATATTTTGACAAAACAGTTTTGCAAGTATTATGGACCTATGCACTTTTACAAGACCAAAACTTTATAAATCTTTATTCTACAACTTAGTCATGCATAAAACATCCTTAAAATATGCATATTATGCAAAAGAAACGGTAGTAAAATAGTAAAAATGTCCAAAATATATCAAGCATCTAAGCGGCGCCTAGGCGGTAGTGAAATACGTACAAACACACACATCCATATAAATACTACCTTAGATATAAATATATAAGGGAAATACGTACAAACGTACACGTCCAAAATGCATATAACACAACGTGCACAAAGTTTCGTGCGTATAGTCGGACATCTAAAAAAAAGTTACGAACCCAATCGTTAACTCAGGCCAATGATAAAGTCGTAACATTTTTGTTATGTGCACCACAAATAAGAGACACATTAGTTGTAATTTTATTAGGGGCATTCATCAAAATTGATTGGGACAACACACATTAGTTCTCTCCGGCTTCTCACTCCATCATTCGTTCTTCTCTAACATAACCTCTCTTACTCTTCCTACTTTATCCTCCCTTCTTCGTCTTTCCACTGTCTACCCTAATGGGTATTTTCTGAAGTTTCGAATCAAAATTTAGGAATTTCGAATCAAAATTTAGGAATTTCGAACTTCAGAAATTGACATAGGACGACATAAGACTACCGTTTTTCTTTTTATGACGTCCGGCGTAACGTCCAGAATTTTTTGTGTACACTGGATTTGTTGGACTTCTATATTATCGGGAAAAAAAACTACATTTTGTTCTTTCCTATATATTTTCCATTGTAGAAAAGCTAGGCTGGAAACTGACCCACAAGGAAATGGTTCATGGGCCAGGCCGAAACCCAAAACTAAACTTTGTTCTAGCTTTCTGATTCGAGACGGGCCACCCACTCACCCGAACATGCTATTGGGCTGGAACGGGCTGGTTATCGACTTTGATCACATGGAGCTGCAGCACTACCGTCAAGACTTTTGCTAAGGGCCCGTTTGGTTGCACGAAAGTGTATGAAAGTGCGAAAGTGAAAAAACGAAATTTGTGCACGCGATGTATACGCATAAATTTTGAGTTTCCAAAAGTTGTTTGGTTGATGGTTGAAAAATATGAAACTACTTGTTAGATTTTTTATATAAAAACTGTACATGCAAAAAATACTCCTTGTTATTTATTTCTATTATGTGTTACAAAAAAAATAAAAGTACTAATTTAATAACGTGGGACCCAATATTAATTGGTACAAAAAGATGATAATTCTTATGAGAGATTTTGTATGTGAAAACTTTTCATCCTATATCACTAGAGATGTAAAACGATTGAAACAGCTCATGTTCGGCTCGCGGTCGTCTCGGTCCAAGTTCGATTCGAAGCTCGTTAGTGGGCAGGTCGATACCGAGCCCGATCGTTTTTTTCTTTTCTTTTCAAAGTGGTGTTCGAACCGAGTTCAATCATAGGTTGTTCGGCTCGGTCTTGTCCGCGAATGGGCTCGAACTCGGTTTTGTCTTAGGATTTTTTTTTTTTGTGTGATGGTAATTTATGATGTAGAGAGCATAAGTAATTTAACAAAAAGGTCTTTAAGACTTGATAGTAACCGTGTGATGATGTATAAAATAAGTTTAACGAGACTTTGGTTTGGTCTTGGCTCGGGCTCAGTTCGTGTTCGTCCGAGCTCGTGAGCTAAATCGAGTTGAACTCGATCATTTCAAACCTCTAATCGAACCGAGTTCAAACACCATTTTTGAGCTCGACCTTAAGCTCGACTCGAATGAAGCTCGTTCGATAGTTTAGTTGAATCGAGTTCGAACACACTTTGTTCGAGCTCATTAGTTCGATTTTCAGTCCTGTATATCACCACGACATAGATAGAAATCGTGGGAGAAGTTCTTTTAAAAAAAGGGTTTCTAGTTGGAGTTTCTATCTCCCATGTTTCTATGGTAAATTTTATTTTTTAGAAAGAAAACGGTGGTTTATATTGCAATTTTCATACTAGACATCGTTGGTGTAAGGTTGGAATTTAGGATTGTTTATATATATTTATAAACTCTCATAGAAATTCTTTATCTTAATATCATACCACACTTTTAAACTAAATTATAAATTTCTTCATTAAATATTCTTTATCGTAATATTAGATAGTGCCACAAGGGGTATAAATTGAGAAACATTGGAGTTTTTTTTTTATAACCAATTTCTATGTAGAAACTATGCCAGCAAGAATGTAAATATTCTTAGGCCTCGTTTGGCAGTGAACAGTGATCTTAAATCTGTGTTCACGTATAGTAGTGAACAGTGATCTTAAAACCCAAATAGGCAAATACTACAGTTGGATAATTTTGAGATCCAAAATTTAATATCAACTATTATGTGAGACTTTATTACTGAAAATTATTATCCGGCGCAGTCTAAAAAAAAAATAATAATAAAATAGGACAATTGTTTGTGACTACAGTAGCAAGGGCAGTACATAGTACACCAAGTTGGCACGGACAAACACATGACGTATCACCATCCAGCCCGTCCAACACCTCGTGTCCTACCACAATTGGTCCAAGGATGCCAACTACTATTTAAACCCATCTACTACTCCAACTTTTTCCTCAAATTACATAAAAAAATTGATCACCCATTTTTACTATACCCCAGTACACTGAACGGGTAAAAACGAGGGTGAAATTTGAAATTTTTGGTAAGCATAAAAAAAAAAAATTATTGGAGTGTTTTTGCATTAATTCCCATAAATCTGAATTATCTTTTACATATAAATAAAAAAATCTTCACTGACACGGATTTTGGTTTTTTAAAAAAATAAAGTAAATCCTCATTAAGTTTTTAATTTAAAAATCCAGTCACTAATAACCGTATGATTAAATGTATCTCGCCTTTTAAAATTTTCAATAATCTAAGCAGAAAAGTCAGGAACCTAAATACAAAAATATATGTCATGTATCATAACCATATTGTAAGTTTCTATTTGAGTTGATGTAGTCGAACTCTACATAAATCTTTCAAATCATAGTGTTCAATATCTCCACTTACGATTAGTGGATAAATGTCACGTATTACTCTGAACATGCAGCATCGAGTCATGGACTCGTAGGTTTATTTATGAAATAAAATATAGGAGTTTATCTTTCTTTTCACTAAAATGTGAATAATTGACACGATTGTGATAACAACCCCAATTCATATTGGAACTCAAATATGCCAACCCAAATCTTACTGAGACAAATAAGTGACTGGACCTAAACAACCAATCCAAAATCGACAAAAACATACCAAATGTTTCTACAAGCCTATGCTCAGGAAAATCCTAAGTTCCGCCGTCATGCCCAAGTTGGGTGACGGTTGTCTTGGTGATTTTAGGATGAATTTAATTTTTTTTTCCATATATTATTATTATTATTATTATTATTAATATTAATATTAATATTAATATTAATATTATTATTATTATTATTATTTTTAGGTATAACTTTCATGGATATTTTTATTAGGTCCCAAATTATTTAATTATTATAAGCAAGTATTTGTAGTAAGAAAGAGCAAGTTTGATGATTTTAAAATTAAAATTCTAGTTGTTTCATGAGAGTTCATCTAATTGAATATCGTGTTTAAAAATGTTGTACAAATTCGTGTTATCTTTGGTTGACAACCGACGATCCACATTTTTGTGTTGTGTCAACATTTTAACATCCACTCATTCAACTAGCATTTAATTGTACCGAAGACGGTAGTAGACAAGTCAAAAAAAAAAAGAAAAAAAAAAAAAGAGAAACAAATATTTTTTTTTAATCTTTTCTATTTTTAAATAGAGATACGTAAAGGAAGATTGGTCAAGTTTTTTATTTATTTATTTGGTAACCTCACCTCTTGTTTAATTTTTTCATAAGTTAACTTAATTATGGGACAAATTTCAGAAAAATAAATAACAAAATTTCAAAAAAGTTTAATTCTCTTACTGGAATGAAATTGCATTAGATTCAAGGAACGTTTGTGCAAAAGGTCCTTACTTTATAATATCGAAGAATAGAAGCTTACAAATCTAATTAACTACTTGCCTCCTAATTAATTATTCAGCAACCATAACTACTATTATTAAATAACCATTAAGGAAGAGACGAGCACACGTGGCTGGGGAACACGTGGCGTCCACTAGAGAGAGTTGCACCGCAAACACGGAGTGCCGACGTCAGCAGCAGTCCCTCTGACTTTAGCCGTGTCGCGCGGATCGAGGCTGATGACTCTACGCCCACGGGGACATGTCCAAATCCCACGTGGGCCCCACGGGATCCTTTGCTTTCTTGGAAAGAGAGAGTTTTTTGTTTTTCCGGTTCTGCCCCCTGGTTTCCGTTTCCGGGTAGGACCCATGCAGCGACCGTTGGGTGCTGCTTGGGTCAGTACGCGAAATGTTCAAGGTTCTATGTGGAATACAAAATTTAGAATTATAAATAAATTAGGCTTAATTGCACTTTGTTACCCTCAACTATTCCGCCTTTTCAACTTGATACCATAAACTTTTTTTCGTAACAAATTGGTACCTAAACTATTATTTTTTTTCAACTTGATACCTAATTTTTCAAAAATTCCGAAAATGCCCTTCCCTCTTTCTTCCCTCCACCCCTTTCCCCACTCCGGCCACCCCCCCTGCTAGCTCTGGCCGCCCCCCCCGCCCCCCAACCCCCCCTGCTACCTTCGGCCACCCCCTGCCCCGCCTCCCGCCCCGCCCTCCCTCCCAGCCCCCCTCCTCCCGTGCTGCCGCGGCCTAGGGGAGAGGCGGGGGCGGGCGGGCGGCCGGAGTGAGCAGGGGGGGAGGGGTGGGGGGCGGGGGGGGGGGGGGGGGGGGGGCGGAGCTAGCAGGGGGAGGGGGGGGGGGGGGGCGGCCGGAGTTAGCAGGGGGGGCGGCCGGAGTGTGCAGGGGGGGAGGGTTAGGGGTAGGGGTAGGGGCATTTTAGTCCAAAATAACATCTGGGTACCAAATTGTTACAAAAAATAGTTTAAGGTACAAAGTTGAAAAATGGTAATAGTTGAGGGTAGCAAAGTGCAATTAAGCCAATAAATTAAAAAGAATAAAAATTTTCTAAAAAAATCATATATACATACAAGTCGTCATTTAATGTCCCTGTGTTTTTTTTATTTATTTCCTGAATATTAAAGAACGGGAAATTCTACTGTAAGTATTGAACTTTAAACTTATTTTGTAAAAAGAATCAAATTTAGAGTAATTGCAGGTTGAGCATCGTTGTGCCTAAAAATAGGACGCAAATTTTTTACGCCCTAATATTGGACGTCAAAAACAATGGATATGGGATTAGGAAATGAATTAGAAAAAATATGGGATTAGTAAATGGATTAGGAAAATGGATGTAAAATGGGCGCCCATATTTTGGACGTGGAAATGATGGCTGAAGTTTGGCGCCCTTCTTTTTCGCGTAGATTTCTTTTTTCTTTTTTCTTTCTTTTTTTCCGTTTGTTCTCAATTTTTTCTCCCCCTTCTACTTTTCACAACGGCTATTCCAACGCGGCAGCGGGCGGGGGATTTTCACGCCCCTTTTTGGGGCACCGATTTTTCGAAAAAAAAATCCACGTGCGCCAAAATATTTTCTATGTCCTTATTTAGGGCGTCTATTTTTAGTGATGCTTTATTTGTTTAATCCCGTTTCTATTTTAGGACTAATCAAAAGTGCTAGGGAATTTGTCAAAATTTAAATTTTGACGCCCCTAAATAGGGCGCCAGATTTCTTCACGTCCTATTTTTAGGCGCCACGGTGCTCTTCTCGTTATTTCCATAAACTTAGTGTCTTTTACACAATTTTTTTAAATATTTATGCTTCTCATGCAATTTTCCGAATAAAGAAAGAGGAATAGCATGCAAAATGGTGAGTATGTCATCTTTACTATTGACAACATGGGTGCATGTACCCTTGTCGTCAATAGCATTGGCGACTTGGCTGCATTTTCGGTCAAATAGAGAAGTAGGAATAAGAACGTTACAAGTGAACGTTAGTGAACATTACAAAAATATATATATATATATATGCAACCATGTCGCCAATGCTACTCGTTCTTTGGCAACTATGTCGCCGATGCCACTTATGTCGCCATTACTAATGGCGCTTTGGCTATATTAGCCATTTTTATCTCATGATTGCTTTAATGTCGTCATTGTTATTGGCGTGCACTCATGTCGTCATTAGTAATGACGACTTATATCTTTATATGAATTTCTCAAAATATTTATCTTTTTTACAATTTAATTATAGTTCTTTATCATATGTGAAATTTTTGTATAAATATCGCATTTTTAGAATAATACAAAGACTAAATGCAATATCTAAATTTTGGATTGAAGTTAGTTGACTATGACAACAATTAGAACTCGTTTGCTTATTGGAGAATTAGTTGACTATTGACTATGATAATAATTCTTTACCAACGATATTTCAGTACACTTCGTTCTACCTTTTGGATTGAAGTTAGTTGACTATTGACTATGATAATAATTCTTTACCAACGATATGTTAGTCTCGGGGCTTGACCAAAGATGATAGACTCTATGTCGAGATCAGAGGTTCAACAAACGTTCACCTTCTGATAATTCTCGAGATCCAAGAGCAACACTATAATATGAATCTGATTACAAAAGCAACAATAATCAGAAAAATAAATCTCACGTTCTCACTACTAAAATAAGCCAGATTAGCGACGTCCAGATACGTCGCTAATTAAGGAAACTACGTCGCTAAAGGTAATTAGCGACGACTTTAGCGACGAAAAATGAAGGTCGCGAAAAAGCTAGTCGCAGATGACAAATTCGTCGCCCTACGTCGCTGTTTGCGACGTCACTGTCGTGTCGCTGGGTCATCGCAAAGTTAGCGACGGAGAGCGATGAAAACAGTACGTCGCAAAATTAGCGACGTAGTGCGACTACTTAGCGACTACTTATGTGATGACATGGCATGCCTGCCACGTCAGCAAAGTAGCGACGTAACGCCGCTAATTAGCGACGTCCCCATACTGTCGCTATACGTCGCAGATTCGTCGCTATCCGTCGTAGAATACTGAAAAAAATTAAAAAAATATAATGTGTATTTTTGTTATGCCGTGTGTCTGTATTTACAGTGTGTGTGAAGTGCAGTGTTCGAACCATCGACAGTTTCGCTTACTGTTCTATGTTTTATCTTGGATAGAAAGAGCAACAGTTCAGGGTGCACTTCTCAGAGCTTCCTCTTCACGTCCTTCACCTTCTCGGGATCCTATACGACGTTCCGAGAGAGTGAAGGATGTGAAAATGAAGCTCTCAGAAGTACACCCTGAATAGTTGCTCTTTCTGTCCAAGATAAAACATACAACAGTAATCAAAACTATCGATGATTTCGAACACTGTATTTCACATACACTGTAAACACAGACACACATCATCACAAAAATACACATTATATTTTTTTAAAATTTGGGCAGCACCTCCTTTGTATATCAGATCATCGCTTATAACCCAGCGTAGGTATATTTGTCATCCCCGTCGCAGATATCATCATAATTAACAATCTTCCATCATAACAGTCTACAACTAATAGATGAATAACAGTCTCCCATCATAACAGTCTACAACTAAATATCATACATGTACTCAATAAAAATACCAACAAATTAAATATCACAAACATACATGTCCAACAAACATACATGTCCAACAGAGTCAAATAATAATGAAAATCAGTGTACAGAACGGTCAATGGGCCCATAGGGCCAATACATACAAAAATGATAAAAAATCTACTGGATCACTGAGGACCCCTGCCGCGCATCTGGGATAGCATGTACTCATACTGCTCCTGTGTGAGCTGTACCGTAGGGGCAATAGGAGGCAGTGCAATATCAGGAGTCGGTACCGTCGATAGACCTGGAGGACATATCTGCTCCAGCTCTCGCAGTCGCTCACCATGCGCAACAAGGGTACTCACCATCCTCTGAGTACTCTCCTTAATCGAAGTTTGTACCTGAGTGAGTGAGGCAGACATGGTCCTCTGCGATCCCTCCAGCTCGATCTGTCTATGCTCTGTGCGCTGCGTAGACTCGGTGAGCGTGTGCAAGCTAGCAGCTGTAGCCTGCTGCAGACTCATCAGCTCCTGTATACTGCGCTCGACCGCATCAAATCGTCCGATGATCATCGGAGGGTCGGATCGTCGCTCTACGGTAAGGTGATCAAAATCTGCTGCTGCAACTTGCGACGCAGCTCGTCGATCTGACGACGAATATCCTGAGCTTGTGATGACGCCTGCGAAGCTGGAGACTGCGCACTGACAGAGGGGGCCCGGGATGACTCTGAAGCCAAATAGGCGCCGTAGGATCCCGTATCGTAGTACGTACCCTTCTGAAGACCACCAACGGCGGTCATCCAGAGGTCGTCCGGCGATGGAGCTGTAGGCGACTGGGAGGAAGTACCAGCCCCTCCCTCTGCTGACGCACTAGCAGCAGCAGCAGCCTCCTCTTGTAGCCGAAGAAACTCGGCCTAGAACAATGTGTGCCAACGTGTAAGTGTTTGCTAAAGTCTATAATGATATCTATTTTCCTGTTTTCTAAATTATAGTAAATTAATATAAAAAATAAAATATACATATGCCTGCGTCGCCCTCTCGTCAATGAACTCCCCAGCCCTCCGATGGGTGACTAGGAAGACGGTCACCATGTTCGGGTCCTCACCCTTTTTTACCTGTTAAAATATATTATATATTATTAGTATTACACATTCTATCCAACTATATATAAAATGATGTCCGTCATAGGAAACGTACTAGACGACGAAAATGCTCCGTCATCGGAATGGAGCCACCACACCACTTACTGGCGCTCGACCGTGCCACCTTGGCCTTGTCAGACCGTTCCTGGTAACTGGCCTCGCCGAATCTAGCATTCATCGCAGTCCACTGCTCTGGCATGATCCAACCATGGATCGGCTTTCCGGAGTGATCATGAGACTTCTGGTCGTGGATCGCATCACGGATGAGCTTGCCTGCGACGGCAGAAAATTGGGTCTCGATCTTCGCCGCCCGGTGTTGTGGATAGAAATAGGTCCTCTACAAGAAGTAAAATAGAAAAGTTATATAATATACATAAATGATTATTAAAATTTAAAAATAAATAAATTTTTTACCTTGAAGTGGGCCAACCAAAAGGCCTTCCTATCTGTGGGAGCGTCTGAGTAGTTAATCCAAGGCACACCATAGTTCTGCCTCAGAAATAACCCCAGCTGTCTCTGTACTGCAGGAGGCCAATATCTATACAATAATAAATTTCATGAATATATATGTACATATAATCATTTGAGAAATATATATTAACTAATTAACTTACTTCGTAGGCCCGTCCATCCAAATCTCCATACGCGTCTCATCCGGGGGAGCGCATGGAGGGTCGCTCTCACCTCCTGCCTGGGCAGGATCAGTCTGATCGTCGTCCTCCATATGCTCGGCGTGTCTCTCCCCATGGAGCCGTCAACAGGAGAAATGCTGGACGCGGGAGGAATGTTGGACGGGGGATCAGAAATGCTGGACGACGAGGGAGGAGTCGCCAACCTGCTGGAACTGCCATGTCCCGGTAATGGACCGGGAACAGAACGGTACACTGGCGTACTGGGAGATGAGGATGAGGGTACGGAATCTGCATCCCCAGCCCGAGGCAGACGGGACTGCCTAATATAATATCTTTCGCGTTATCCTCCTCCTGGTCTAGTCATACCTGATAATAACATATGATAATAAAACAAATATACATATTTATATGATAGACATCACAGATTTTTTAAAAATCTCATAGTCACAGATAAAAGTGTCACTAAAGTGTTACAGATTTATATGATAAAAGTGTCACTAAATTGCCAAATATGATGATAAAACGAACGTACAGATTTAATCCTCTTCTGAAAATTCATCTAGTTCGTTAGCTCTTCTTCTTCTTCTTCTTCTTCTTCTTCTTCTTCTTCTTCTTCTTCTTCTCCTCCCTCCTCCTCCTCTACATCTTCACTTTCATCTACATCTTCCTCTTCAGATAATTCTACTTCTTCTACACAATTAGATGTGTAATGAGGAACTTCCGTCGTGTCCACTTCTATAATATTTGTTACAAGAGGTAGTTCATCCTCCTGATAAGCTATATCGTCAACCTCAAAGGTATTTCTAGCTTTGGTCTTGCATACTGCCCACCAGTCCGACTTTGTTGTTTCCCGTTTAGGATAACTTGTGAAGTACACGAGCTGAGTCTGACTTGATAGGACAAACGGTTCATAGGCTTGATATCGACGCCAATAGTTTATATCCACAAGACTATGCTTGTCTACTTTCCAACCTTGACCTTCAATCGAATCGAACCAATCACACCTGAATAATACAATCTTAGCAGGCTCTATTCCATAACTATATGTCAGCTCCACATTCTCCGTAGGACGCCATAGAAATCGTTGCCCTCATCAACATCTTTGTAGTTCGAAGATCTGATACACAAACAGCTGTTTTTGGTGGAATCGAGATCCACAAAGTTGTCTCCGATCGGGCAAGTTGTTGACTTGAACCTAAATCCATTAACACAGTAGCTTGGCCATATTTTTGTAGCATAAATTGGTCCCTTGGCTAGCGTTCTAATAGACTCATTCTCAAGTTTTGCGTATGGACGATCGACCTAAATACCACAAAAAAATAAATTAAGCTCATTCTCAAGTGCATATCCAGAAACGTAATTACAGAGTTCTCAAGTCTTACATATGCACTCAACCATAATGGAAAATAACGTCTCATTTCTTGTTCTAGTTTTTCTTATGTTATGTGTGGCCTACCTGACCTCACATCATCATTAAATATGCTGAAAACAATATCGTTCAATTAATGTAATAGTATAATAATCAACACTATTAAAATAATGTAGACGTATTAATTACTTACCCCTCCAGCTTCTCTACTTTATCATCGTCGCAGTTGAGTAATACATACACCTGAACAGCTCTTAGCTCATCATCGTTCAGATATCTCTTCTTCATTTTACCCGATGGCTTTCCTGGGATATTGAATACATTCAGTATTGTATCATTACATTCATGATCTCCGTCGTCGTTTCTGGAAGCTCTCATTCTATTAGTTGCGACATGAGGCTTGAAATACATCGAACAAAAGTTTGTAATCTCCTCGAGAACATAGGCTTCACAAATAGAACCCTCGACCTGTGCCTTATTTTTCACCTTTCTTTTTAGGTGATTCAAATATCGCTCGAACGGGTACATCCATCGATATTCGACGGGTCCACCAACACGTGCCTCATAGGATAGATGAATTGGCAAATGCTCCATAGAGTCGAAGAATCCAGGAGGAAACACCCTCTCTAGCTTGTACAGTGTTACCGCAATGTCCTTCTCTTGCTTTTCTAGACAATCAACAAGCAATTTCTTAGAACAAAGATTCCTGAAGAATATGCTAAGCTCCGTCAATGGATCCCAAACTGCCTGCGGTAAGAATTCTCAAAATACAATTGGAATTAACCTCTCCATGAATACGTGACAATCGTGGCTCTTCATACCTGTCAATTTGTTTTCCTTCGGATCGACACATCTTCTTAGATTTGACACATATCCGTCTAGAAATTTTAGGCCCTGGATCTACCGACAAAGTCTTACTTTATCCTTCTTGTCCAGTGAGAAAATTGACTTCGACAGAAACTGTTTTCCATTATCCTCTATCAAATGCAATACAGGGCGTTTGTATATTTCTTCTAAGTCCAACCTAGCCGTGGGATTGTCTTTCGTTTTTTTCTTTAAGTCCATCATAGTATTAATTATGTTATCAAACACATTCTTCTCAATATGCATGGCATCAAGATTATGTCTGATCAGATTGGTACTCCAATATGGCAGATCCCAGAATATGCTCCTCTTTGTCCAGTTATGATCTCTACCAAATCCATCGTACTTGTATCCAGTTGTAGGATCTTCGATAGCACTTGAAAAATCTCTAACCTCCTCCCATATCGTGGCTCCGCACCACCTTGACGGTGGATCACCCTTCTCTACAACGCCTGCACGGAATACATTCCTGTTCCTTCTGAATGGATGATCTTTTGGCAGAAATTGCCGATGACAATCAAAGAAGCACGATTTTCTTCCGTGTTTCAAGCGAAAAGCCTTAGTACGGTCTATGCAATACGGACATAAGAGACGGCCATGAGTGCTCCATCCAGATAACATTCCATAGGCCGAAAAGTCGTTGATGGTCCACATAAAGGTTGCCTTCGTCTGAAAATTCTGCTTCCTGAAAACAACGTACGTGTTAGCTGTCACTATCACATTTCTAGTTTGAGGATATTTTTGTCATTTTTGAGGTTATTTGAATTTAATATAATTTATTTGAATTTTTGGGAATTTTTAGGATTTATTTTAGAATTATTTGAATGATGGTTGACTAGGTTGACTTTGACTAGCTTTGACTTGGTAGACTAACCTAGAAGCTAACCCTAGTTGAGTTTGGACCTGATTAGGTCATGTAATCCTAGTTAGACTAGAATTAACCTAAGGTTAGTCATTAACTCAAGATAGAATAGAAAGGCTTTTAGTCATAAGCCATGACTTATGGTTTTGAACCATTGATTAATGATTAAGCCTTAGAGGCCCAACCCAACACTAGTGGACCCCTAATACTAGCCCAATCCAGCCATGGCCGGCCACATAGGGATTCCTCCACCTATTTAATGCTCCTAGAAATTAGGGCTAGCCTCAATTGAAATTATTTGCAAGTTTTAGAAAGAGGTAAGTCTCCAACTTCATAAATTCATAGAAAATTCAAATTAACTCCTTTTCCCCTCAAACAAATTGTAATAGGTTTTAATTTAGGTTTTCTTGCTGTTGGTATATTTTACTCTCAGCTTGGGAGCAATTTGGGGAAGTTTGGCTATCAAGAGGAACACCCTTCTTTGGAGCTTTTGAGGAGTTGTGACACTATTAGGTAAATCACTAAAACTCTTTGTTAGATGCTGATTTTATTGCATAATGACCTAGATCTAAGGGTCCCCTAGCTAACCCTAGATTTTTGTAGGATTTTGTGTCCTATTCGTGTCCCATTTGGACACGTATCAGCCCATGGGTTTGTTTGCAAAAACAAAAGTTTAACTTTATTTTACAAACTTTGTAAGAAGATTACAAGAATTCTGGAAAAGTACAACTGTAGGAATCCGATCTGAATAACGATCGCTTTATCCCTTGGACGATGTGAACTTTGAAGACGATAGCCTTTGAAGTTGAAGGCGATAGCCTCTGAAGAATGTAGCAGCACTTGGGCAAGAACTCCTGAATTCTCTGATTTTTCTGATCTCTATGTATGATCCCCTACGAAGGACTTGAAACTCTATTTATAGAGTTCTGGAAATAACTAATTTTTAGTTATTCTGGATTGCGCAAGATGGATTGCGCATGCACTGGATTGCGCAGCATCAGACTGCACTGGCAGTTATTTGATCGTGGGCCAACTGTATTGGACACATGGCATCATTTGATTAAAATCCGCATGATCGTGTACAGACGGTTGCCACGTAGTGAGTAATTGATG
The DNA here is from genome assembly GCA_029216955.1 of Iris pallida. Lineage (NCBI taxonomy): Eukaryota > Viridiplantae > Streptophyta > Magnoliopsida > Asparagales > Iridaceae > Iris > Iris pallida. The sequence goes on from JANAVB010034020.1 coordinate 1,950,444, forward strand.
GTATGAAGGCCACGTGTACATTTGTCAGTTGTCTTGATGAAGTGCGCCACATGAATTGTGCTGACTTCAGATTGTGCTGGGATGGACCGCGTTACAGAAAGTCTGGCAGATTGCGCTGTATGTACAGCTGTCCTCGAGCGCTGTACTGCACGATAAACGAACAATTTCCTCGTTTTTCCTGCTGTCAGTTGTCAGAAGATCCGATTCTCTGTCAGATAATGATGACAAGGCCACGTCAGCTTGCGCACTTGGATGAGTGCGCAGTTTAGCCTGCACAATCGAGATAGTGCGTAATCTGTCTCCTGCGCAATTCAATTGAAGGATGCATTTTTTGATTTTCATGGCTATGTTGATGGGTGCAACTTGATTTTTAGGACTTACAAGACTCCCTTCAAAGTTTTCGAAATTTGAAAGTTTTCGAAATACTTTGAATTTTGATTTTTAAATCAAGTTGTGCATATGATGACTTGTCTGCGCAATCGGAGGAATTAGTTCATGTTTCTTCGGCGCAATCTGAGGAGTCTGTTTACTTTCAAAAACTATAAATAGTTCTCTTTTCTCTCTCTATTATTCTTTACTTGCTTCCAAACTTTTGAGAGAAAATTTCCCGAGCTCATCTAACTCTTCTCCTTCCCCGTCGACCCTAATGGCTCCGAAGCGCTCCACCGCCGAGAAGGGCAAGGCCCCCGCCGAGTCTTCGACTCGGGCTGTGCCACGTATTTCTCGACATGAAGTTGCTCATCCCGCACTGCAAGGTAGTGAACTCGATCAAAGACTTTTTTTAGGGTTCTTTGACACTGCTGATTCTTTGAACCTGTCTCTTTTTAGAGATTTGGTTAGATTGCGCCGCCCTGTTTAGGGTTTCGGTTGCACAAACCCAATAATCTTCATTTTTATGAAGACTATTTTTTGCGCAATCGGTTGAAAAGCGCTGGCAAAAGTTAGCGCAATCTGCTGAATTGCGCAAGGTTGTCAGCACAATCTGATGGTTTGCGCAAGTAAATATGTTAGCGCAACTGGACAGCTTGTGGATAGAAGCTGTTTGTTTGCGCAATCTGACATCCAGCGCAATCTGATATCCAGCGCAATCTAACACTTGCGTACTTTGCTGATTTGTTGAACAGACTTCTTTGTTTTGACATGTACTGAATTCTGTCTTTCTGTTTGATGCAGTTAATATCAGAGAGGACCCAGAGTATGAACCTTCGCAGGGACCCTTGCTGAACCAGAGTTCAAGGAAGATTTGTCCCATGTGATATTCCCCCAATATGCTCTGCCGTCTTCCCGTCAGGCTATCTTAATAGCACAGGACAACGAAACTCTATTGAGTATGATGAATGGGCAGCCTCTGCAGACTGCCGATGCCATTACTCATAAGAAACCCCTGTTCTTATTTGGAGAAGCTATTGATAAGAGTTCTCAACCGAGACCTCGTGTTGAGCAGAGACTCTTCCAGAGAAAGGAGAAAGTAATACTGTTACCGGACATTGCCAGATGCCTCCCTCTATCCCGTTATGCCCATGCAAGCTATCCCAGGGAGAATGGACTGGGATATTACCCCTCTTCAGCAAGCAAGAACAGGAACTATTTGTGTAAAAAAAGGACCGAATAACAGGAATATGTTCTATAGCTCCTCTGAGCGTCATAGCTCCTTGCTCAGAGGATTGAAGCCTGGCTGTATCCCTCCAGAGAACTCCTCCTTGTTGCTGCCGGTGAGGACGCCGATTTTTGCTAATGAATTTGCAAAGGCTGAGGGAAGATACCCGGATCAGGACATCCGGCTGACAGGTCTGGTGAACCCAGATCATAAAAGATGGAACTGCATAACCAACTGGATATTGGTTCAGTTTGAAGAAAAGCTCAAAGGGATTGAGCTATATCAGGCGGTATATTCTACCGTATATGGATTCCACCCCAACCCTCATCTATTTCTTGCCTTGGCAGAGAGGTATAATTTTAGGACAAGGACATTCATGACACCCTACGGGGAGATTGGACTAGCCCTTCATGAAATAAAATATATTTCAAGCTTACCAATGGGAGACTTCCCCTACGAAGAATATATTCCAACAAATGACGAGTTAGACCGACTTCGTCGAGAAAATGCAGAGATGGTGGCCGTTTTTGAAGAACTACTGTGCCACTACAAAATTTGCTCCATGTATTATAAGAGTGGTTCTTCCGGCACTTGTTATTCATCAAAGTGGTTGCCCTATCTTTTCCTTAATCACATCATAAAAAAAAAGACTAAGGATCACGATACATGCAACCCTACTTTCTTCAAACCACTCAGCCACAGTGAAGTGATTGGATTGATGGAAAAAAACAAAGAAATGGACATCAAGGTTGACGACGAACTTCAATACCCTCCATTCAAGACTGGAGATTTTATTGAGAGTTTCATGAGAATGGGCTATAGGCCCATGTCAAAGGAAGCCCAACTGGCGGGTTTCCTCTCATATTGGCTCCGACGCTTCGTCGTACCTGGAGCGAGCGCCGTAGATCGCTTCCACTGCGGCGTACTCTTTGCTGCTGTCCGGTTAGTCTTTGGCTACCAGATGGATCTACTATCAGCGATGACCTGTAGAGTGAACGCAGGTCTTCGTCTTTATGTTGAATCTATGATCAAATGGAAATGTGAGAAGGGGAACTTTCCTCGACTGGAATTGCCTTATAATTATTTGTTCGGATGGTTACTTCTGCACCATCCGTCACTGATGAACCCTGACATGGGAGCAGTCGGTGGTAGTTATTTACGGAGATTCTCCCTGAGCAGATGGAATTACACTAGTCTGAAAGATTGCCGACGTGCCTTGAACTTTGGTAAGGGGTGGAATTTTTATTGTGTTGCTTCTCCATCCAGCTATAAATATATGTCGACAAATCTAGTTGATCTTGGGAGACAGCCGTTGGGGTCGGACAGCATTTGATTGGCTGAGGACGATTAGGCCGTCGTATTTGGTTTAAGGATTTGAAGATGAATGTTTCTTAGAACCATATCTTCCCAGCCGCTTTGCCCGCCAATTTGGCTACGACCAGTTCCATGTAGGCAATGCTATAACTTGCCTGTAAGGAAAAGGATATCTGATTGATGGCGCCAGAGCCTGGGCTTATTACAACGTTCGAGACACAAGAACAGTGTTCTCGATGCCAACCAAGAATGATCAAGGTCCCCGAATGCTATACACGTATTCGCTTTTTTATACAGCAGCGAATACATTCGCCGAGAACTTTAACCTTGTGGATAGCTTCGCTACGGCGACGCGTCTGAAGAAGGGAGCAACTGTTATGCTAGCTCCAGATAATGACGAACAGCATGAACCAGTGGATAATCCGTTGGAAGCCTCAAGGGAAGCTAACTTCTCTGAGGAGGTCAATGAACCACTGCGAGTTTTTTTAAAAGTGGTCAAGTCTCCAGCCAGGAAGAGGAAGAGAAGGATTGACGAACCTTCTTCTCCGGTTGCGAAGAAGAAACTTATCCTGGAGCCATCAGAGAAAGTTACCACTAGGTCGCAATCTCGACAACTGGCCGAGTCGACCCAACGAGAAGAAGCAACTACACCGACCTCTCTTCCAAGGCGGGTCGATGTGGTAGATGTAGAGAGTCCAGAGAGACCTCTTCATAGAAAAAAAAAACTGGCCTCTAGGAGAAGAAAGAGGGTGGTCACCCCACCGAGACAAATCTTATCTTCGGTGGTAGCCAGTGCTGTAGCTGGAATAACCATGTCATCCCCTACACCTGTCTCTGAGCCTAGGCATGAAACTTCTAGTCCGGAGCATAGGGACATGGTTGAGCAGAGAGATGAGGCTGAAGTCGAGCAGAGGAATAAGGCTGAAGCTGAACAGAGAGATGAAGCTGAAGCGGAGCAGAGGGATGATGAAGTTTTACGATCTCCTTCTCTTGCGGTGGAGACTACTCAGCTTCCTGCTACACCAGGAACACTCCGCGAAGAGGAGGATCGCTTAATGATTGATGCATTGAATGATTGCGACTTCGGTCTGCAAGATGATGTTGATCATGCCGCTGCAACTGCCAGCGAGGAGGTACCAGAAGATAGCATGAGCACTGAAGATACATCAATAGAGGCTATTGATGATACTTTGAATCAAAAAGAGGACATTGATGTCCATATATCTCCTGAAGCTGTTGACGACACACTAGCTCCTGAAAAGGATGTTGAGGTGAATGTGTCTTCTGAAAAGAATGTGGGTGAGGAAGTAGCGCCGGAGGAAACTACTACCGCTGATCCCAAAGGTATTAAATGAAATTATTAATCTTCTTTTCATAGATTAACGGCTGACATCTCTATTTTTTGATCCATATAGAAATCGAACCATCTCCAGTTCCTTCTTGCACTGATATATTGCCGATAACAGCAATAGCCAGTGGCAACCGACATCTGTCGGGCGGCTCTGAGGTAGGCAGTAGCCAGGCAGTGATGTCTGAGGCTACTTCTGCTAGGTTGGAATCTACGCCAGTAGACGACAGACCAGTTACTGGACCAAACCATGGTAAGATTGCTTTCACTTTTGATCCTTTTCAACAGTTGCAAATGACAGGCAAAATGACAATATTTAATTTTGCAGAGAAACAACCGGGAGGAGCAACCAGTTCTACTTTAGCTCCTTTGTTTAAAGAACCTTCTATTCAAGTGCAAGAACGTCCATCTGCACAGGCACATGCTGCTTCATCATCAATGGGAGTAGCTGCTACCCCTGGTGCTTTGGCTACTAACCAATTTATCGTCAGTTCTTTCAGCAACCTTTTCTTCAATGCGTTGGGACCCCTAGTAGATAGGGTATTAGAGAAAGAAGTTGTTGATTTCACTACTGTTAGAAGCCCAACCTCCCATTTGATCAATGCTATCCGAGGCCAAGGAGATGAAGCTCAAGCTGTTTTTCTTGAGCACATACTGGATGAGCTAGAAGCATCGGTTAAGATCTACAAAGATCTTAATCGAGGGGAAGTGGAATCCTTGGTACAAGCTGAATTTGAAAGGATGTCTCAAGAAGTTGCCATTGAGAAGGCTAATTTCCAGGCTTTCATAGACACTTATACTGCCAAGGCTTCAGAATATGATTCACAAATGGAGATAGCCACCTCTGCTGCTGGAGAGAAGGAGGAGAAAGTTGCTGAGTTGAAAACAAAATCTGCTCGTCTTCAAGAGGAGATTGCCCGTCTCCAAGAAGAATTGAAACTGGTTCAGCTTACTCTAGAAGATGAAGTCACACAGCATCAAGCTGCCACTCAGCAACTGGATATTCTGACTCAAGAACAAAATGAATATGTCACGACTCATCAGGCTGAAATCTCCCGCCGCTTAGTGACCTTACCGACTCTTAATGAAAAGTCTGGAATAGAGGAAGCTAGGAGGCGAGTGATAGACTCCCGTGAGGAGCGACTGAAATCTTTAAAGCAGCAGATGGTTAACTTGATGACACCACCGACCGAATAGAAAGATTTTCTGTATCTTCTTGTTTTGTAATATGTATCTTTGTAATGTCTTTCAATTTTGATCAATAAAAAGACATTTCTTTGTGGCACTATTATTCATTGCATATCTTATTCAGATATAAATAATAGCGATAGAAAATATATTCATAGGTACATGACATAATATATTTCTCGATTTTTAGAAAATAATTATATTTATTATATCTGCTCAGAGGTAATGTGGTCATGTCAGAATATAATTTATTGAATATAATTATTTCAATAGACAACTTAATCAAGGACGACAAGTTGCTGATGTGGATGATTAGATGAATGAACGAAAATGAATCGTCAAAAGGTGTGAACGAAATGAATCGTCGGGATGAACGGATGAACCGTCAAATGCATTGAATGAACGGGTGAACCGTCGGATGGATGGAATAAACGGGCGAACCGTCGGATGAATGTAATGAACGGATGAACCGTCAGATGGATGTAATGAACGGATGAACCGTCGGATAAATGTAATGAACGGATGAACCGTCGGATGAATGTGATGAACGGACGAACCGTCGGATGGATGTAATGAACGGATGAACCGTCGGATGAATGTGATGAACGGATGAACCGTCGGATGAATGTGATGAACGGGCGAACCGTCGGATGAATTGAATGAACGGGCGAACCGTCGGATGAATGTGATGAACGGGCGAACAGTCGGGTGAATGTGTCGCTTCATTGTTTTAAGAATCTCTGCCTATAAATAGGACAGAAATTAGATGGAATGATCACTTTCACTTTTCAACATAAAGATGTCCTCTGGAGATGCATCCAAGAAGGCTGAGATCACCCCAAAAGTTGAACGCTCAGAGGAACGTTCTGCCGATATCCGCCAGCCAAAGCAGATGAAAGCGGGCGAAGGTTCGTCTGCACCCAAGCCACCAAGGGACATCTTGGACTTTCTTCTTGAACCATGGACGATGGAAGAAGAAGAGGCCATGAGGATGGCTGCTTGCAAATTTCTGGTGGGTTCGAGCAAGGATGTTCTCGGCTCTTTCGCTGATTATGTCTTTGATAAGGACGGCAGTGGTCTACGTTCCAATTTTGAGAAGGATGATAGTGACCTTCCTTGTTATTATGTACTACCATTCATGATGAAATAAAATCAAATTTTATTTATAAACTTGTCTGATGATTACAAGCACTCTCTTTTACATTTATACATAATACTTTTTTGAGGTATTTGTCATTGATGGGCATCATTGCAACTCGACCATCTAATTCTGTGAGTTGGTAGGCTCCATTTGAGAAGACTTTGCTCACGATATATGGACCTTCCCACTTCGCGTCGAATTTGCCTTTACTTGAATGAGTCATAGTCATGGGACGTTTGACTGTCAGAACGAGTTCTCTTTTCTGAAAGGTTCTGACTTTAACTTTACGGTTAAAAGTCTTCGAGATACGGGCTTGATATAACTCGATATGCTGTTGAGCCATTAACCGCTTCTCGTCAAGTGCCTCCAATTCTTGAAGTCTAAGTAGATTATTGTTCTCGGTAGTGAGCTCATTAGCGATGGCAATCCTTAAGGACGGGATTTGAAGTTCCAAGGATAGAACTGCTTCACAGCCGTACACTAGAGAGAAGGGTGTACAGCCTGTGGGGTTACGGACCGTAGTACGATAAGCCCAAAGACATTCGCCAAGCTTCTCGCTCCAGTTCCGTTTGTTAGTGGATACAAACTTCTTGAGGAGCTTGATAATGGTTTTGTTGAAGGCTTCAGCTAAGCCATTAGCAGCAGGATTTTAAGCTTTCGAAACGACATTGTCAATCCGGTGATCATCACAGAACCTTGTGAACTTTTGACTGATGAACTGTGGTCCATTGTCATGAATGATCCTTCGAGGTACACCAAATCTATAGATGACATGATATTTGACGAAGTTGATGATGCTGCTGGTCTTGACTTCAGCTAGAGGTATAGCTTCAGCCCATTTGGAGAAGTAGTCGGTTATTGCTAATATGAACCGATGTCCTCTAGAAGAAGGAGGATTGATAGGACCTATAATGTCCATGCCTCAAGCTTCAAAAGACCAGGAAGCAGCAGTCGGATGCAGAAATTCTAATGGTTGATGGATGAAATCTGCGTGGATTTGACAAGCTCGACACTTCCTTGCATATTCGATGGCATCTGATACCATAGAGGGCCAGTAGTAACCCCTGCGTCGGATACGATCCTGTAACTTAGGACCGGGTTGATGTGCTCCGCAGACACCATCGTGAGCTTCGCACAATACTTGCTTTGCTTCATCACCAGCGAGACAGTGTAGAAGAAGACCGTCATAAGTCCGCCGATAGAGAGTCTTGGTGGTTTGATTGTAGTAAAACCGGAGAGATCGTCGACGAATACTCGTAGCCTCCTTAGGATCTTCAGGAAGTATGTCGTGAACTACGAAATTGATGAAAGGAACTCTCCAATCTTCATTGATAACATTGGCTTCAGTGAAGTTACTGAATTCAATATTACGATTGTTCTCGATGCAAAACAATTCCCGGTTAGAGACAACCACCACCTGCTATATTTTGATAGGGATGGCTAAGACTGCTGCAAGATTGGCCAAAGCATCTGCCTCAGTATTGTAAGCTCGGCGAACATATTCGATAAAGAAGACTTTGAATGATGTAGCCATGCTGATTGCTGCTTCATGGTACGGCACCAGATCTTGATGGCAAACTTTATAGATTCCTCTAACCTGGTTAACTACCAGCTTAGAGTCACCATAGACCTCAAGATATTCGATGTCTAATTGTTTGGCTAACTGAAGACCGATAAGTAAAGCATTGTATTCAGCTACATTGTTAGAGCAAGGTTCATCTAGGGAATAAGCTCTTTGAATAGTTGACCCGTCTGGAGAAACAAGAATAACTCCAACTCCTGCAACAATGGCACCATTGGGTCCAATCCTGGATGCACCGTCGAAGAATAGACGCTAAGTAGGAAATTCTTCGGAGATCATATTTGATTCCAATGTCTCGTCTGGAATTTCATCATAGATTTTAGATGTTTTTGGAACAGGATAAGCTGCGAAGAAATCCGCCAGTGCTTGACCTTTAACAGATTTTTGAGGTACATATACCATATCATACTGGGCTAGCATAATGGCCCATGTAGCTAACCGAGAATTGAGTGTGCTGAGCTTTTTCATGAGTACCCGAAGAGGATTAACTCGGGATATGACATGAATAGTTTGACCAATGATGTAATGTCGAGTCTTTTGAATAGCAAACATAAGAGCTAGACATTCTTTTTCGACCGGACTATAACGGTGTTCAGTACCAATCATAGTACGGCTAAGATAATATATAGCCTGTTCATGACCTTCTTTGTTCTTTTGGGCAAGTAAAGCACCCAATGAATGATCCATAGCACGGACATACATTAAGAATGGTATGCCAGAGATCGGTGGTACCAAAACTGGTGGGTTCATGAGATATTGCTTTATATCTTCGAATGCTCTTTGACACTCTTCAGTCCAAATGAAAGATACACCTTTCTTCATTAGCTGAGTAAATGGTCTGCAGCATCCAGACAGATTCGAAATAAACCTCCTGATGTATGCAAGTCGACCTTGGAATCCTCGTAGCTCTTTTAGGTTGCGTGGAGGACGCATCTCTTGAATGGCTTTGATCTTCTCGGGATCCACGTGTATACCTTTAGAGGTAATGACGAAGCCGAGAAATTTGCCACTAGAGACATCCAAGAATGACTTGGTGGGATTCATTTTGAGTTGATGTTAGCGCATCAGATTAAAGATTGTTCTCAAATCTTGGATGTGATCTTCCTTTAGACGACTCTTGACGGCGATATCGTCGACGTAGCATTCGATAGTCTTGCGCAGATGATCTCGAAAGATGGTACTCATGGCTCGTTGGTAAGTTGCACCAGCATTCTTGAGACCAAACGACATTACTGTGTAGCAATAGACTTCGCGAGGAGTACGGAAGGAAGTGTATTTTTCATCTTCGGGATTCATCCGAATCTGATTGTATCCAGAGAATCCATCCATGAAGGATATCCGCTCAAACCCACAGGTATTGTCAATCATGACGTCCGTGATAGGGAGAGGAAATTCATCTTTTGGACAAGCTTCGTTAAGATCCCGAAAGTCGATGCAAACTCGAACTTTGTCGGTTTTCTTCAGGACTAGAACAACGTTGGCTACCCAATCTGGATGTTGCTCTTCTCAATAAAGCCACAAGCAATGAGCTTTTTGACTTCATCATCAATCGCATCCATCATTTTTGGCTTGAAGCGCCGCTGTTGCTGTTTGACTGGTTTTGCATTAAGCAAAATATTCAGTTTATGAGTAGCAACTTTGGGATCTAGACCTGGCATGTCTTCGTAACTCCAAGCAAAGATATCAATGTATTCTTGAATAAGAAGAATTAATTCTTGCTTATCTGCCTCTGGAAGGTTCTTACTGATGAATATTGGACGGGGTAACCCGCTCTCTCCTACATCAATTTGAACCAATTGATCTTCAGTAGGAGGTTCTCGTTGTTCAAATCGGAGTTCCCATTGGGTATCCATTCGTTGAGCCCAAGGATCTGTTTCGGGATTTTCTTCAATATTCTCGTCATATCCTTCCAGAAATTCAGCGGAAACCATGTTGGAAGATACAATCGTCCGATGAACTTGACCAATGCTAGTGTCAGAATCCCATGATTTGGAATCAGAAGAGTTAGAGCGCTTTTCACTATCAGACTCAGAAACTGCTGGGGATAACACCGGAGGAGAAGCATATCCAAGACCTCTTTTGGTCCTGCTGTAATACATCTCTGATTTTCCTTTCGAAATAGTCATACGGATAGGAGTTCGTCTACCCTTGCCGTAGTTGAGGCCATTTTTGAAGTCATAACCCATTTTTCAGATGATATCTTTTGATTGTTGACTGTAACGACGGAGTTGGAGATGTCCTGTATCGTTACTCTTGCTATCATCCGTATAGTTGAATTTTTGTTCTGGTCCTTTACTAAAAAGTATTGGACTCTCGCCTTTCTTTCGAGCATGAGCAATACGATATGAATCATCTGGGTGTTCAAGTGAAACCTCTGTTTGAAGAGATTGTACAACTCCCATTGTAAATGACTAGAAGCTATCTAACATATCCAAATAGCATTTAGCATGATAAATGACATCAGTATACTAGAAAGTAGATGCTTTTTCATTTATTTGTAAATCCGTATTTACAACAGGACCCTTAGCCTTAGCAGGCTTGGTCAGATTGATTACAAGAGGGGGAGAAGAAGAACGTAGAGGGGGTTTGTTACGACGAAGGTCAATAACAAGTGGTTCAGAGGAGGTGAGCTCCCTTTTATCCTTGTTATGAGTTAAATCAATAACAAGTGGCTCAGAAGAGATGAGCTACTTTTTATCCTTGTTACGACGTAAGTCGATAACAAGTGGCTCAGAAGAGGTGAGCTCCCTTTGATCTTGACCACCATCGATTGGTTGCTTCTGGACTGGCAAGTGAATAGCCAGTGGTTTGGAAGACTGAGGATGAGAAACACGCCCTTTGACAGGTATGATGAGAGTGTCTTTAGGCACTACTTCTTGCTCTTCTTCAGTGTCTAGAGCTAATACAACCTTTATAAATTCATCCTTGTACATACGAGCGCCGTTGCAGTATGCTTCAACACCTTTGAAAGGATAGAGATCCGCAACCTCCTTTTGGACCTCCCTATTGTCATCAACATATTTGAAACATTGATGGAGAGTAGATGGAACAATGTTGTGCTCATGCAAAAATGGTCTCCCCAACAAAGCATTGTAAGAACAACCAAGGTTATCTGTAATGTAGAAGGTTACTTTTGTGCGAAGATTGCCTATTTGGAGTTTTAGGCGAATCTTGTCCAGAGGTTCACTTCTTCCTTGGTTGAACCCCAAGATGGTGGTGATTGTGCTAGAAAGACTATGCACTGGGATCTTCAATGCATCCAGCATTGTCTTCGGCATAATACTGAGTGCTGACCCTGGATCTATCAAAATACGATCGACTTTCATTGAATCGACATATCCTGTATAGTATAGAGGGCGATCATGCCTATTATCTTCCATCAACATGTCTTCCTGTGTGAAGGTAATGTTTGGAATTAACTCCAATACACTATGACAATGAAGGCAAGAGACAGGCTCTGCTGTAGGCTTCTTTAGAAGAGCTAGACAGGTTTCTGCCTGCATTAGAGCTTCACTCAGAGTTTCTCGAGTCTCTTTAGAGAGGCGCAAGGGCTCAAAGATTGAAAGCCTAGCCGGTGTATTAGCTAGTTGAGCTAAGATATCAAAGTTGTATGGCTTTTCAAGTCCGGAGGGAGTTGACTTCTTTAAAGGTTTGTCGAAGCGGACTTGTTGTTTGCCTTTGTCAGCTGTCGTCGGTTTGAGGGAAATGGTACTACAACCGATGAGGATGCAGACGAGATGTCTTCAGTGGACACAGGTTGCACTGGAGCAGATTCAGAAGAAGAAGTAGGGTTTTCTTGGATTTCGGGATACTCCCGTAGATAGGCTTTCCCTGACCTGGTACCCAACAGGATTTTTTCTTCAATTATGGGGTCGAAAGACACCATATTGCAAGTCTTTGTCTTATCCTTGGAGCGATCTTTCTTGTTGGATGAAGAGAAAACATCGAACTCCAAAGCAAGATCAGGGTGAATCCACATAATCTCGCCATTATCAAGAGATAAGGGAACGAGACCTTCATTTCGTGGAGGAGGGAGATTCTCGATCTCAAGAGTAGCTTTGGGGATAGGAATGACGCCATGCTGTACCATTTACGGGGAGAAGTCACCGAACTGAACTGAGACCATGTTCGCGGTAACAGTCTTCTCGTCTTACTGCAGAGTGATGACACCAGCGTTGACCAGCTCCTGAATTTTGCTTTTGAGCACATAGCATGCTCGAGTGGGATGCCCAATGAATCTGTGATAGACACAATATTTGGGATGATCGGTCTTACCGACTTCATCAGGTTTCTTTAGGTCTGGGAGTTGGAGCTTATTGCTTTTAATTAAGCAATCAAAGATGCTTGTGGTGTCGTTCTCGTCAAAGGAGTACTCAACTTTAGGATGAGGTTCCCTTGGTGGAGGTGCAGAAGGAGTAGAAGTAGACATAGGTGGAGCCACGTTGACCGCCAGAGATTCCTTATTCTTCAAGTTGATGTTCAGAGTCTCTTTATTCTTGCGGTTGTTCTGACGGTTACCGCTACTCGATGTCTGGTGTTCATCCCGGTCGGGGTTAGACATGTGTATCCCTAGTTGTTTGAACTTGTCAGTGCTGACTTCAGCTGCTTTAGCATTGACAATGAAGGATGGCTAGTCTTGTAATTGAGTTGAGCCTGTCCACATGCTGATGATAGGCAAAAGATTTGCCTTGCATGTGTCTATAGTGACAGCGGCCGGAGTCCCGGGAGGCATCTTTAAAGCTTCTCGGCGAAACCTTTCAATAAAACTTTTAGCAGTTTTATTATATCTTTGTTTGATTTTGTTGAGGGCTGACATAGTCATATCATTGATTTTCTCGTAAAATCGTTCCAAGAAGATCTGTATAAGGCCCGAGAAGGAAGTGATACAGCCATCGGGCAGGCTTCTGTACCAATCGTATGCTACACCGGCTAAACAGCCGACGAATACCCTGGTAAGAAGAGCGTCATTTGGCTGGAGTTGAACAGCCATTACCTCAAAGTGGTTAATGAACTGACTAGGAGAAGTACTGCCATCAAACAGAGAGATTATTGGAATCTTGTATTTAGGAGGAAATGGGACTTCCTTCCATTCAACTGGATAGGGTTGCTTGATCCCCAATCTCTGTAAGTTGTCTTTCTCTTTGAAGGCCTCAAATTGAGTGCATAAGAGTTTGACATCTTCATTCATGTCTTCCGATGATGAAGAAGGAGCAGGCGAGGTCAAAGTGTTAGGAGGAGGAACAGCATGGTAAGCACTACCCCCAGCACCTGACTGACTGGGTGTAGGTTAAACTTGTACATGGGGTACTTGAGGAGATACTACCTCCAGCCCTGTATTGACAGGTACTGACGATGCTATGATTTCAGGAATTGCAGCAGGCACAGTCGGTGGTACTGTATGCTGGGCCACAATGATAGAATGCATACTTGCGACCATTTCAGCCATGGTCTTCAGCTTGTCTTCTAGTGCAGCAATTCGCTGTTCTTGATTTGCCGAAGTTGAAGCATCTGGATCTTCATTGACAACATAAGCTGTCACTTCTCTAGGTACAGTAGAAGATATTGTTTGTTCAGAACTTTCGCTGTATACATCATAGTCAGAGAAAGAATCATCTCCTGAGTGAAAAAGAGGGAGATGACCGGAAGGGTCTTGGAAAAGATTTCTTTGACCGATTGTATCTCGGCTTCGGGATCGGGTATGTTGAAATACTCCTTCAGAAGATTCTTGAAGTAAATCTAAATATCGCTGGCTGGGACGACGAGGTCTGCCGTGCTTGGAGTACTTTCTACCCCCAGTGTCTTGGGAAGTCATGTTAACAGATGCATATAACACTTCGTCTTTATCTTCCGACATTGGTTCCAAAGTTGCAAAATTCAAACGATTGAAGACAGATCGTTTTGTTGTCTGGCAACAGCACTGGATGATGACTTTGTGATTACAATGATGATCAGATAGTTGAACTAGAGGCGTCGAGATATTGTCCCGCTTTTGCCTGAGGTGCTCTCGGAGATCAGGAACAACGACGAAACGAGAAGAAGTTTGAGGGATCTGTTCTTTGATAACATTCGGAACATGGTTCCGATTCTTCAGATGTTTTATCCCTTGAGTGTATAGGAAAGTGCTCACTTCATTAGCATAGGTGTCAGGATTTTTGATCCTGGAAGCTTGCCTTTGATGTAGGTTCGTTTTTGGCATAGGCTGCTTGCGTTCTGCCAAAATTGACGTAGACCGAGATCTATTGAGATAAGTTCTTAAATCAGCAAATTCACCCCCAGGGGTTTCTGTCTGAGACACCAACAATTTTTCCTGTTTGGAGCGGGATATCTTGAGAGTTAGAAGATCTTGGAATTCTGCTACTGGAGTAGGCAGAATACCTCTTTGATCAGTACACTTTCTCTTGACATGAAGGGAAGAAGAACCCTTGTTTGAAAGAGTTCTTATACTGACTGGTGCCGAGGCACGTTCAGATTGATCTTCTACGGTAAAAACCGAGGAAGACTGAGAAAAGACCAAAGGGCCTTTTCCTTTGTTTTGTGAAGAAGGGTTAGCTAAAGAGCGTTTCCCTCTGTTGTCTTCCAAGTCGTGGGAAGAGGAAGTTTGAGAAAAGACCAACGGGCCTTTTCCTTTGTTCTGAAGCGGATGAGGAATAGTCAACAGAGTACCCCCAGTGGATTGCACTGGAGCAACAGGGTGCTTGAGAAGAGAAGCTGAGCGTTTCTCTTTACTATGAGAAGGAGGAAGATTAGCCAAAGGGTTGTCTCTCTTAGATTGTGCAGGCACAGCTTGCGCATGGGGAGCTTTGACAGTAGGCGCACTGGCTGATTGCGCAGAAGAATCTTTGACAGATTACTTTCTGGCCACAGACCCTGTGGCTTGCGCAGCAGGAGTCTTGACTGCAGAGGGTTTGGGTTGCACTCTGGTTGCTGGAATGGTAGATTGTGTAGGAATTATTGCAGCCAACTGCGCCAGAGGAAAATGAGTCTTGCACTTTGACAGAGCAGCATAGGAAGTGGTTTGTGCACTGGACAGAGGAACAGACTGCGCATCAGTCTTGGCAACAGAGACAGTGGACTGCGCAGCAGTCTTAGCAGCAGGGACAGTAGACTGTACAGCAGACTGTGCAGCAGTCTTGGTAGCAGAGGAAGCAGACTGCGCAGCAGTCTTGGGGACCCACACTGGGCGCACTTTGCTCGTAGCAGAAGTTGTTGTAGTGCGAGAGGTGGTCCTGGAGTTGATCATGGCTTCGTAGGCCTTCTGGTTGACCTTCACAACCAGCGTCTTCTGCGACTTTCCGATAGACGCAACGTCACATTGAGTTGTCACTTCCTCGTCGGAGGAGAAAGTCGTCCCCAACAGAGTTGCCATTTTGTTTGCAAAAACAAAAGTTTAACTTTATTTCACAAACTTTGTAAGAAGATTACAAGAATTCTGGGAAAGTACAACTGTAGGAATCCGATCTGAATGACGATCGCTTTATCCCTTGGACGATGTGAACTTTGAAGACGATAGCCTCTGAAGTTGAAGGCGATAGTCTCTGAAGAATGCAGCAGCACTTGGGCAAGAACTCCTGAATTCTCTGAATTTGTTGATCTCTATGTATGATCCCCCCTAGGAAGGACTTGAAACTCTATTTATAGAGTTCTGGAAATAACTAATTTTTAGTTATTCTGGATTGCGCAAGATGGATTGTGCATGCACTGGATTGCGCAGCATCAGACTGCACTGGCAGTTATTTGATCGTGGGCCAACTGTATTGGACACATGGCATCATTTGATTGAAATACGCATGATCGTATACAGACGGTTGCCACGTAGTGAGTAATTGATGGTATGAAGGCCACGTGTACATTTGTCAGTTGTCTTGATGAAGTGCGCCACATGAATTGTGCTGACTTCAGATTGCACTGGGATGGACCGCGCTGCAGAAAGTCTGGCAGATTGTGCCGCATGTACAGCTGTCCTCGAGCGCTATGCTGCACGATAAACGAACAGTTTCCTCGTTCTCCGTACTGTCAGCTGTCAGAAGATCTGATTCTCTGTCAGATAATGATGACAAGGCCACGTCAGCTTGCGCACTTGGATGAGTGCACAATTCAGCCTGTGCAATCGAGATAGTGCGCAATCTGTCTCCTACGCAATTCAATTGAAGGATGTATTTTTTGATTTTCATGGCTTTGTTGATGGGTGCAACTTGATTTTTAGGACTTACAGGGTTTAGGTGTTTGATAAAATACCCCAAAGGGCATTTCGAATTATTTTTAGGAAAGTTTCTGAATAGGAAATCGTATTTTGCTGTGGCTTACATGTTTTTGATGGACTGAGGTGGATTTGGTCTCGTGTCGTGTCGGTTTGGACACATGGACACGCCCGTGCGCGCGGATTGCATTGTCCTGCTGTTCGGGGGCGATTGCGCCTTGGACACAGCACATAGACACGTAATTTCTTGAGGACACGTTGGGACAGTGTCTGACACGATACTCCCCAAGTGGCACGACCTCTCATGTCGTATCGGACACGTAATATAAAGTGCACTGGTTTTATACTGAGTCGTTCAGTCGACTTTACGGCCACTGATACGGGTTAATAACTCTGGACACGATGCACCAGGACACGAATCAGGATGATGGACACGAAGACCTACCCTAGGCATATCCCTGTGCATGAATACGAGGGTTGGTTTGCACTGTGTTGGGTGACGACACGCGTGCACTTGTGCACGAGACTGCACTGTTGTGTAGTGTCCAGTGTCTTATTTTGAGTTTTATTTCATTTGGACACGTCTGTGTCGTGTGTGGTGGACACGAATTGGACCCTAAGACACGTGCACAAGTGTGTTTACTTTTACCAACCAATAAATCATGATATTAACTTGATTTTGTAGGCTAATTCCTATTTACCCTATTCCTGAACTGATACACATATTTCAGCATTTTTCCAGATTTTGAAATCGAACTTTGGCATCAAAATTAACCTAATTAATACTGTTAATGATTGGTTTAAGTCCCTAATATAGTTCTCCTACTGTTAATCTAACTATGGTTCAATTTTGGGGTTGTTTGGTTGATATTTGAATTCGAAATAGGGTTTTGAAATTAGGGACTGAAAAACCGAGTTTTAGTTTTCATATGAACTGATTTCATGTTCCAGATTTTCATTAACTGGTATTTCTATTGAGACATGACACATTATTACCCACACACAGCAGCACACACACACACTTGACACTCACACACACAGGAACACTCTCATGTATAATTTCCACACCCTCACATTTTTTCTTTGTACACACACACACTGTTTTAGCATACACCCTCACATTGCCTCTCATGTACACACACATTGTCACTCTCTTCACTCTCTCCCTCTCTATGCACATTGTCGATTCCTAATTTCTATGTTCTTATATATATATATATATATATATATATATATATATATATATATATATATATATATATATATATATATACATATCTAGGAGATGCATATATGTATCCTATATATTATAATATATGTGTATTATAATTAGAGATATGTATTGATATATGTATATATATAATATAAGTATATCTAAATATGTAATATAAGTATGTGTAATGTATATATATACATCTATATAATGTATAGTGTAATGGTATCACATATATGTGTATATAACTATATATATGTGTATATGGTTACCCTATTGTGTGTAATGACTTGTGGTGTCTTGGCTTGAGTTGTGGTACTAGTATAGGGTTGTACAGCCTTGGGTAGTCTTGATAGACTAGTATAGGCTAGTTTGACCTAATTTAGACTTGTTAGACCTAGTTTGACCATAGTTGACCTAGGTTTGACTTCTTGGTTGACCAGGGTTGACCAAGAGTTGACTTTGGCCTAGATTGACCTAGATTCATTTAGAATGCATTGAATTGTATCTTGTTATCATTTTAGACTTGTTGTGACTTGTGCTGTTCTGATTAGGAGCCAGACACCACTCTTCGGACAGTACATTTTATCCGAACACTCAGATACCAGGCGAGTACATTCTCTGATCATTTCATATCATGCTTAGAATTATTTTTCTGCTTTAAATTACTTAACTTGATACTGTCACGTTGGTAACACGAATTGGTACTATATGGATCCCTTCTTGAGATGTTATCCTTTAGGAGCATCGGATACTACATGTTCTGTGCGTTTCACTTACATTGTGTATCACTATGCTTCATGATTCATTGATCACTTGTGACATGTACTTTCATGATCACAGAGTCTCCTTGAATCTCCCATTTATAGGCATTCCCAGAATCACCCATTTATGGGCATCCATGTATCACCCCTTGGGGGCCATTGCATGGAATTATAACATAACCTGGCTGGATCCTTGTGTATTGATTGGGGGTACGGGGGAGTAGAAGTAGACATGTGAATATTATCCAAGTAGTGTAGCATCAGAATCTTTCCATAGTGTAGCATCAGAATCTCCTATGCCATTTACATGTCTATATTGTACTCTGACTCACTAGCCACTATTAGTTCTCTATTTATAGTAGATATTTCTATTACAGTTCTCTCTCTGTTTACATACTGTATTCCTTCAGTACCTGTTTCTTACTTTACTGCATGATTATATTTTCTAACCTACTATGAACTGTTGAGATGTATTGTGCTCACTCCTTTCCTGACTGGACCTGTTAAAAATATTACAGAGGACGAGGAGGAGGCCTGTGTGGATATCTTCTACGGGGCACCCTAGACGACACTTGTGAGCTGGACTATCAGGAGGACCCAGCTCTAGCTGAGAACATTACCCCTATTGCCTAGACTAGCTTAGTTAGGCTTATCTTACTTATGTTGTCTTGAGACTAGTAGTTAGACTTTATTTCTGTCTTTGAGATCTGGGTTGTATATATTCTTTCATATTCAGTAGCTAAGACTTGTATTTCTGGATATTTGCTGAGATGTTATCTGAGACTCCTTTGATCATCTGTATTTCTTTGAGTTCTATATCATATCGTGCTTCTTCTTCCTTAGTTGTGATTAAGTTTACATTCTGCTATGTCACCCCCATTCGGGGAGTATAAACTGCTTAGAATCATATTGTTAGATGTTGTGACCTAGGACAGCGTTCTACCGTCGACAATACGACATAGGCTGGACGTACCACGTCTCGTACCCTTATTCTAGGGTACGGGTCGTGACACTAGCGTCTACTTCCCATAACTGATTCAACTCATCTATCAAAGGTTGTAAGTACACATCAATGTTCCTATTGGGATTGTTCGGACCAGAAATTATAACGGTTAGAAACATGTACTGAGTCTTCATGCACATCCAAGGCGGTAGGTTATACGGAGTAACAATCACAGGCCAGCACGAATATTGGGATCCCGAAAGACCAAAAGGAGTAAAACCGTCAGAAGATAGCCCCAACCTGACATTACGCAGATCTAAAGCAAAATCAGGATACACTCGATTAAAGTGCTTCCACGCTTCTCCATCGGATGGGTGATCCAACACTCCTTCAATCTGTTTTCGCATGTGCCAACTCATATTTTCGGCCGTCTCTTTCACCATAAATAATCTTTGCAACCGCGGCGTTGAAGTCAAGTAGTTCATTGAATCGGTCGGTCTTCTTGCACCGGTAGACCTTCCTTCCCATTGCGACAAGAATCGATTTTATCGTATCCCATCCAGAGCGATCTCACCATCCTCTTAGACCGATAGAAGTCTTTAGGTAACTTAGCACCCGCCGACAAGATCTCTATAATCAACTCCAACACTCGGTTGTAGCATTCTTACGACATGTTAAAATCTGACTTAATGCTCAACAGTCTTGTAACCACCTCCAACGGTGAATGATCCTCACAACCAGGATACAATGGAGTCCTTGCATTCTCCAGCAACTCTATAAACTTTGTAGCATCGACATTCGGTGCCTCCTCAGTTGCATCATGAACGAAACTAGGCCCCGCAGCGTCGAAAACCATGTTCACGCACCCGTCGTCGTATGCATGATTATCTGAAACAAAATTAGGTCCCGCATGCATATACGGCTCAACATAAGGCTCCGGCTCTGATGCTAAAGACACAAGTTCTCCGTGTGCGGTCCACTAATAGTAATTAGGCGTGAAATCCCTCGAGTACAAATGATATGTCACTTCCACTTCTGGATAATATTTCACGTTATGACATTTCATACACGGACACTTAATTTTGGTGCCGTCCATGTACTGAGGGAACGCCTTAGTAAACTGCAGGAACTGTTCTACTCCCGCTATGTATTCATCCCGCACACCACACATATCATCAGGACGACGATTGTACATCCATGAACGATTCCGCAAGTAGTAATTCATATCCATTTGGAAATAATTCTGTAAAGATGGACACACATTATCCAATATACACAAATTCGTATATTATGTCTTATTATGGGACACACATTAGTAGCGGACAGTTACTAATAACCATGCTATATCGCACATAAATTCTTGTGCATCCAACGTGTACATATACACTATCGATTCTTACCGATATCTAAGACCCCATGACAAAGTCAAAGACCCCATGAATATAATGTCACCCACAACCGATATCTCATTCAGACACACTAGATTTGTTTCGATATCGCCAGACCATATATATATAATGTCACCTACAACAGAGTTCTAAGACCCCATGACAAAGTCAAAGACATTATTGACAAGACTTGAATATAATATCAACTAATTACAACCACAACTAGTACTAAATAAGTCTCCTAGTATGATATAGAGGTAAATAAATAGTATACTAGATCGACTGACACTCGATTGAACACCCTCTGGACACATACTCAAGCCTATACTACACACTCACACACCACTCTACTATACTCACATAGACACACATAATTGTTACCTTATTTTTATATATATATATATATATATATATATATATATATATATATATATATATATATATATATATATATATATATATATATATATATATATATATATATATATATACCTTAATATTACACACACTTACACACATATCATCACTACACAAACCTATAGCTAATGCATACACACACTAATATCTATATCCCCATATATATTTAGTATCACATACTAATCAATTACTCTCAACTCAACACACACACACACACACACACACACACACACACACACACACACACACACACATATGTGTGTAGCTATATTTACCTTATAACTTAGTATCTTGAGATACCCAATCCTTACCTACACTTGGCAATTACAATAATTCTCTCTCTAATATACGTTAATGATCTAACAATGTACTCCATCCCCGATCGGATTTAAATTTTTATCCCCATCCCCGTTTAACAATGTACTCATGTATCCGAGCATAATAGTGGGTACAAGCACGTACCCTCTAAGCCTATTTGTTAGTACACAAGCCTTTGATGTCCTGATACCAACTTACCCACTCTGCTACAGACCCTTCTACTCACACAGGCACCTATTACAGGTCTGCTAGTACATAGCCCCAAGTCATGTGCACTCTTGCAGTGACTTGGTATCAGCACTCTTTGGTACCAATTGCTACCTAGATATGCTAGTCAAATCTGATATCTAGGTGAAAACCTTATAACATAACATGGACACTCTTGCATTGACTTGATATCAGTTTGAATATAAAGGGAAGTTCACCTATTATTGTCTAATGGGTATCAAAGAGGAGTTCATGCCTAATATGCCTTCGAAATCCCCACCTGGTTTGCACTAGTCTGTGGCCTTCCTATATGCAGGGTAGGTACATGCTCGGATACATGAGCATTGTTACTGTTATCAGAAATTTCGTTTAATCTCCATTCCCGTCCCCATCTCCGTTTCTATATCCCCAAATCCGCCCCCATCGGAGAAAAAAATTCGGATCCCCGTCGGGTTCGGGGGATCAAGTTGCCATCCCTACTCAAACACACACAATAGCTGTGTGTGTGTTCGTGTGTGTCTCTGTGTGTGTGTGTGTGTGTGTGTGTGTATGTGTGTGTGTGTGTGTGTGTGTGTGTGTGTGTGTGTGTGTGTAACCTCCGTTAATTAATTTCCTAAATTCTTCTTTTATTTTATTTTTATTTTATATTTTTCAAAAACTTCGAATTTTCTGAATCTCGAAGAACGTGCAAATTCTATTTTTTTTGAGGAAATAATTTTTGACCGTGATTGCTATCGGTCCTTGTTGGTTTTGGTCTACTATTTATGCGAATTTATCCTATTAGAATTTTCCTGTCATTTTTCTTGAATCAATAAGTTATGAATATTTTAATTCAATTAAAAGAAAATAATCTATTTAACAAATTCATATTTTTCCGATATTTTTGAAATTGATTTTTCCTTATATTTATTTACAAATTTTGCTATTGAAATTTCTAATTTAAATTAGCTAGTGATGTACTGGCACTAATTAACTAATAAATTTACTAACTAGCAATATGTTAGCAGTTAGTATCTAAGTTAGCGTTAGTGTTAGTTTTTCCACTAATATTCCTATTTTTCCTATTCATTTACATTTTAGGGTTTTTCTCCCACTCCCCTATAAATAGACACACATTCCCAAAACCCTAGAATTCCTACATACATCCCTAGAATCATCACAGCCGCCACCCTTGCTGCCTACACCTGACCACACTCCCGTCACCACCACCAGCAGTTCACCTCAGCCACCGGCCGCCGACCAAAACCTTTACCCACGGCCTTGCCCAACCACCGTGCCCGACCTTGTCTCTGACCACCTCCCCAATCCATTCCGGCCACCGCCACCATCAAACCGACCACCACCCTCACCGTTGCTGCCAACACCACAACCCGAACCACCACTGACTGCCACCGTCATCATCCCGAACATCCGGCCATCCCCTCGGTCACACCTTGCCAAGCCCGACCACACCTCATCACCACCACACGGATCCACCACCATAGCCATACCTACAGTCGACCGCGGCCAATGGTCGAACCGTCCACCGCCACCATCCAAAACCCATCACCACCGCCATCAAACGCCATCTAGAGATTAGAGAGAGAAGAGAGAGACATCACCTCCTAGCGCAACCGCGGAACCGCCGCCACCTCCGATCAGACCGCTCCGTCCCGGCCGATCTGCAGCTCACCCTGTCGTGGCCGAGCTCCAGATCTGGCGGTCAGATCTGAACCACCATTTTCTTCCTCCGCCCAGCGCCTCTCCTCCGCGCGTTGCTGGAGCTCCTGGCCGAAAACTCCGCCGGAGCCCTGGCCGAGAACCCCCCCTGCTGTGAGCCTCTCTTCACGAGCCGAACCCCCTCTCCATTCTTTCTTTAAAATTTTGGGGATCAGACCCCTCTATTAGTTGTATTACATGTTAATATATAATATATATATATATTAGTTTATATGTATTAATATATAATAGTTTATGTATATATTGTATAATAGTGGAAATAAATTGATATTTATTGTTATTTTATTATTATTATTAAAAGTATTGTTGTAATATTGTTACTAGTATTATTAATAGTATTGATAATTTTTATTAAGGTGGATTGTAATAATGCATTAATACAATTTGATTTTTATGGGATATATGGGCTTGGGCCCTAATATAGGGTTTAAATTTTAGATTAGGTCATATAAATATAAATGACTTGTGGGCTTATATAATGTATATACTTTTGTTCTTATCTATGTAATAAATATTCTCAGAGTTTATATATAAGTTAGATGATATCCTTGAGCCCACTAGCTTTTGTATATATATTACCTATAAATCGTATTTACCAAATTTGATTTTTAGCCTAAGTAAATATTTCCAAAAATACTAATTTTAAATATCTTTTACTAATAAAATCTAGCTTCCAGATATCACAAATAATTTTCTAGGTTTTTAGATACTATATAAATATTGTGATTATCATATATAGTTTTAACATTAGAAAGGATTTCCAAAAAATTATTATATTTATTTAATTATATTTTTCCTCTGAAATCATTAATCGCGACTATTAAAGTCGTTTCATATTTTTTGATTTGATTATCGAACCAAGCTCTGATTTTAGACTTTTATATACCAAACTACGCTATTTGGACTATTTTGGACTCATTGAGACTGCCCGTGTCGTCGTCTGGGACCCTCTGTGGAGCATAGTATTGTACCTACCTCGTGTCGACACGTTCGTGTCGTATACGTCGACTTCAACCAATTCGAGGCGAGTACATTCTCTGATCATTTCATATCTTATTAGAATTATTTTCCTGCTTTAGATTACTTTACTTGATGTTGTCATGTTGGTAACACGGATTAGTACTATATGGATCCTTTCTTGAGATGTTATTCCCTCATGGAGCATCGGATACTACATGTTCTGTGCGTTTCACTTACATTATGTATCACTATGCTTCATGGTTATTTGATCACGTGACATGTACTCTCATGATCACAGAGTCTTCCTTGAATCACCTATTTATGGGCATTCCCAGAATCACCCATTTATGGGCCTACCATGTATCATCCCTTGTGGGTCATTGCATAAATCATAACATAACCTGGCTGGATCCTTGTGTATTGATTGGGGGTACGAGGGAGTAGAAGTGGACATGTGAATAATATCCAAGTAGTGTAGTTCCCAGAATCACTCCATAGTATAGTTCCCAGAATCTTCTATGCCATTCACATGTCTATATTGTACTCTGATTCACTAGCCACTGATAGTTCTCTATTTACAGTATATATTTCTATTACAGCTATCTCTTTTATATTTTGTACTTCTTTCAGTTTCCTGTATCTTACCCTACTGCATGATTATATTTCCTAACCTGCTATGATCTGTTGAGATGTATTGTGCTCGCTCCTGTCCTGACTGGACCTGTTGATAAATTTTACAGATAGCCTGGAGGTTGCCTGCTAGCCTAGAGGAGACACAGTAGAGGTTGTATAAATAGTTTTTCAGTTGTCTTGAGTTGTATTCACTTTATGGATTACTGTATTTGAGCTTTGAGATGTATTTCTGGGTTTGTGTATCTTAGACACTTAGACTTCTATCTGCTGTATCTCTTTTGGATTTCATGTTTTATCTATCTTTATCATGCTCTACCTTAGATGTGATTGAGACTGTATTTGCTATATCACCTCCATTCAGAGTGTATATACTGTACAGGTACCTTTATATTGTTAGATGTTGACCTAGGACAGTATTCTACCGCCGATACTGCGGCGTAGGCTGGACGTACCCACGTCTCGTGCCCTTACTTTAGGGTGCGGGTCGTGACACATTTTTAGTGGTGGCCCATGCAGGTCGAGTTTATGTAGTGGTATTCGAACTAGAGTACCACTACAGCCTGCAGTAGGATTAGGATATATTTTTGCAGGTACTCAATCATAGTTAGGATTTCTTGAGAGATTCCTGGGATGACCCTTGAGAATCTTATTTTAACTTCGATTTGAAAACTCTTCTTCCCTTGATTTGATTTATCTTTACTTTCTGTTGTTGAACTTAATTTTGATGGATTATTGTTGAATTTGAGTTTGTATTTATTGATTTTGATGATGATTATTGAGTTTTGAATCTTGATGTTAGCTGTTGTATCCGAGTTTATATTTTTATGATTTGATGGATTATTGTTCAGTTTTGAATCTTGATGTTCTTTGATAAATTTGATTTTTGGGTATACATTGTTGATTTAATTTAATTTTTGTCAAGATGAAATTATATAGGCTAGGTCATCTATGTTATGGAATCTAGTCTTCTACAGTCACACTAGCCAGCATGGTGAGGACATATAGTCTGACTTTGGATATATTTTCGGATGTGGGAATTTAAGGTTTTCGTAGCCAAGCTAGCAACATCGCAAAAATATTAAATACCATGATTCTAGAGGTATGTGCCTTAGTCGAGGACTCTGTGATTACCGTAGCCTTGCTTACTAGTATGACGAGGATTTAGAGCACCATAATTTAGGATAGACGCATATGATTATCAGATTGTACCTTAAATGCTTTTGAACATGTGTAGCACCCAGTTTCCCAAATGAAGGTAATTTTGAAATTTCGTGTTTATAATTATTTTAATAATGATATTTAATTCATGATATGATTTTTGGTGATTTTAAATCATTTTAAAATTATTTAAATCAATGACTTGTGGTTTTGACGTTTTACTAGTGAAACCCTAGAGACTGTTTGACCTAGAGCCTAACCATGTGATTATGATATTTTAATGTCATTTTTGGCCTAAGGATATTTTTTGCATTTTACCTCTTTGAATTATTTTGATATTATTTTATTATTTATGATATTGTTTTGGGGTTATTTGAGTCGGGTTCGAATTTCAACTCAATCCGACTTGAAACGGGGACCCGGAGGTAGTTTGACTCTAGTGGGACCCACACACTAGTTAGACATGGCCCACATGATATTAATTTTAGTCCACATGATAGAAATATTTTAGTTAGATGTTAGACTAATTATTATGGATAAGGTTAGTGTGATTAGAGACTTTAGAATGACTAATTTAGCCCCAACCAATTAGTCCTTTCCTAATACTCATAGAATAGGTTAGTGGAGGCATTTTGGACCTTACCATAATAGGACAAATAGCCCCATATGGCCAGCCACTTTGGGAGAGGATAGACTCAAGTTCATTTCATTATTCTCATCCACACTCTCTCTCTCTTGTTCTTCCCCAAATTTCTAGAGAGCAATCCCTAGCAATTTCTCCACCAAATTCTTCTATTTTGCCACCAAATCTTCTTCTTTCCTTCTCCATTCTAGCCAAGGAGAAAGCTACCCAAGTTTGGGAGGATTCGGAGCTCGTTCGTGTCCTTTTGGAATCTCTACGTGTCGGTGTCGCTCCGGGAAGGCTTTTCTTCGATTCGATCTACCGGGAGGTATAAATCCCTTTTCCTTTTCATTTCCTCATGCATATAGGTCTATTTTGAACCCATAGGAATGACCCCCATGGTTGTATCTCCATTTGTGTCCATTTCGTGTCTATTTGGAGGTCATAGGAGTGTCCTTTGTGTTGTGGTTGTGTCCATGTGGGAAAATCTCAAATTTGGACACACTATGTGTTGTTGTTATGTATGAATGAATTATTACATGTTTAATCTCATATTTTTGTATTGGAGATGTGTTCTATAGTGTCTCATATATATATATTAGTGTAGAGAGTAAGTTCTTGATATATTATGTTATATACTTGTGTTCTTTTGTCTCAAACTACCAAAATCCGTCATGATTTTTATCCACATTTTTAATTTCAGCCCTAACTTAGAAATGTCATAACTTCTAGCTCAAAGCTCGGTTTAATCTCCTGTTTTTTTAAAAGATTTGTATTGATGTTAGATTTCCAAAAACATGTATTAATAGGCCTAATTCTTTCTATAACTTTCTGGAAAATTATTTGAGTGTCAGCTGTACGAAAGACAAACGCGTTCTCGGTGTTTTCGCGATTCCGGGAGTTTCCGGAAACGAAAACGCGATCCGTTTAAAGTTTTGGAAAGCTAACACATAGATCTATAACATACTTTAATCCTAAATTTTAATTCATACTGAGATGGTACAGTATTGATTATTAGTAGGAGTTACTATTCGGCATATGCATTTTGTGCACCCTTGTGTGTAATATAATATTCTATTTGATTTTAACCCATGTTAATGTATATACATTATGTAATTAAATAGAGAATGCAAGCATGAGTAAATGGTTAAATAAATGATGTATGAGGTGTAAGTATCCTATCTAATGTAAGCATGTATAAGTATGGCTTGTAATGAATATGTAGGTTCCATAGTATGTAATGTATGGTGCATATAGTGGTGCAAGAGAATAAATGAATGATGAATGAATGCAAGCATGAATGTAATGTAATAATAGATGTAATGTATGTAATATACAAGTTAATGAGATGTAATGTTCTATGTTAACACAAATCCTATATTACCTCATGTACCCCCTTACACTATGTTGACACTATCATACTTGACACATTGTTCACTTACACTTTGACACTCTTTGATATGTATACACTATATATGCCCATTTAACCCTCACTTTGACACATTGTTCACTATGTATGACACTATCACTCTGGACATGTTGTGACTTGTGCTGTTCTAATTTGGAGCCAGACACCTCTC
The DNA here is from genome assembly GCA_029216955.1 of Iris pallida. Taxonomy (NCBI): domain Eukaryota; kingdom Viridiplantae; phylum Streptophyta; class Magnoliopsida; order Asparagales; family Iridaceae; genus Iris; species Iris pallida. The sequence continues at coordinate 1,978,733 of JANAVB010034020.1, forward strand.
CTCGGACAGTATCTTTACCTTGGACATTCAGATATCAGGCGAGTACATTCACTGATAGTTTTCATTGTCTTGATATCTACTATATCCGATTCAGTCGTAGTATTTTACTTGATTTCCGACACGACGGTTCACGGACTAGTATACGTCGGATCCTGTCATGAGATGTTATTCCTGGACTTTCTTGGTATATGGGTATGAGATATTTCTGTATTCCTGTACTTGTATAGACATTGATTTGGGAGTGGGCTGGCTCCCTGCTCTCGAACCTTGTGTCATGACGTGCCATGTCCCGATCCGTGATACTACTCGGGGATGGGGGAATTATTAGGGGTTATGTGATCAAAGCCTCCATGTAACTATATTTTGCTAGCGCCACCCTCACCTCACGTAGGGTGTAGCAGATACCCCCTTGCCAGTTATCCAGGTTGGACGGCATGTCTCTCCGTTGAGGTCACCGCGGATTATCGGGCCAAGTGGATAACCATCTCTTGCTTCCCTAGCCGATCACATATCGCTCTAATAGTTCAAATCACCTTTTACATTTATTAGCGTATCTTATATTCCAGTTCAGCTTTACTTTCTGTACTTCTCACCATGCTATGATTCTATTACTCACATGCTCTACCTGTTTTTATACTGTACCATGGTTATGGAACTAAGTTCTGTTTGAAAGAAGGATTACAACCCCGGTCCTTGTTTGGTTTAAGGGTTGTAACTCGACTTTCAAATGGTTCCCAAGTCACCGATATCTTTGTCTTGTATTTCATTATTACTGTCTCTTATAGTATTTCTCAATTCATATGGAACTGCTTTTGGTGTTTGTACTTGCTCATTTTCCTGACAGGATACGTTGACAAATTTTACAGATAGCTTGGAAATTGCCTGCTAGCCTAGAGGAGACCCATTAGAGGTTGTTTAGTTAGCTATTCTCAGTTGTCTGGAGTTGTATTTATTTTATGGATTACTGTATTTGAGCTTTGAGATGTATTCTGAGTTTATACCTTAGACACTTAGACTTCTATCTGTTGTATCTCTTTTCGATTTCATGTTTTATCTATCTTCCTTTATGCTCTACCTTAGAAGTGATTCAGTTTACATTCTGCTATGTCACCCCCATTCGGGAAGTATAAACTGTTTAGTCTTATACTGTTAGATGCATTGAGACCTAGGACAGCGTTCTACCGTCGATACTGCGGCGTAGGTTGGGCGTTGTTACGTTCTCGTGCCCTAACTCTAGGGTGCGGGTCGTGACACATTTTTAGTGGTGGCCCATGCAGGTCGAGTTTGTGTAGTGGTATTCAAACTAGAGTACCACTATAGCCTGCAGTAGGATTAGGATATATTTTTGAAGATACTCAATCACAATTAGGATCCCTTGAGAGATTCCTGGGACGAGCCTTGAGAATCTTGTTTAACTCCGATTTGAAAACTCTTTTCTTTTTTCTTGATTTGATTTATCTTTACTTTCTGCTATTGAATTTGATTTTGATGGATTATTATTGAATTTGAGTTTGTATTTATTGATTTTGATGAAGATTGTTGAAATTTGAATCTTGATGTTAGCTATAGCATCCGAGTTTGTAGTTATATGATTTGAAAGATTTTGTTCATTTCTGAATTTTGATGTTCGTTGATAAATTTAATTTTTTTTGGTATTCATTGTTGATTTAATTTAATTTTTGGCAAGATGAAATTATATGGGCTAGGTCATTTAAGTTATGGAAATCTTGTCTTCTATAGTCACATTAGCCAGCATGGTGAGGACATATAGTCTGATTTTGGATATATTTCTCGGGTGGGAGAATTTAAGATTTTCGCAGCCAAGCTAGTGGCATCGCGAAAATATTAAATACCATGATTCTAGAGGTATGTGCATAAGTCAAGGACTCTGTGATTATCGTAGCCTTGCTCACTAGTATGACGAGGATTTAGAGTACCATGATTTTGGATAGACGCATATGATTATCAGATTGTACCTTAAATATTTTCGAACATGTTTTTGCTACTTTTGTTTCAGTCATTCAAAAAAAAGAAGAGAAGGAATTATTGTTGTTTTGTTTTGTTTTGTTTCTCATTGCTTACTTAGGATGTAGCTTTAGCTATTTTTATAAACCTTGTGTAACTTCTTACAAAAATTTATTTCTTCTTAATACAATAAACCAATGATTTTGCTAGGCCTTATTTTGGATTTGGTATTATAATTCTTGTTGCAAAAAAAAATGGGTCCCTCTTTTAAATAGATAAGCAGAACAGATTCTATTATCATTCTTTTTCTGCCAATATTTTTACTACCATCATTCATTGTCTTATATACATGTCCTGATTATATCAATTCCCTGTCTCGTATATAATTCTGTCAGCTATACCTTGACAACTCTTGAATCTTCATATCATTTTGCCTGAGAAATGTTAAGGAAGTGACGTAAATTATGTAGCTCAGAGAAGACGTAACTGGTTATTTTATGATGATCTAAAGGAAATCAAATGTGGAGTGTTCCATATGGAAACTTGAGATAGAAATGTGGTAAAGGTCTCGAATAGAATAAAGAGATGTATACTGCCAATCTGGAAACAATTATATTTAGAGAAATTTTGGGGTTATGAGATAGTTTATAGGTGTATTCAAAACTAATGAGGATATCAGAGGTCAACCTAGTTTTGAGAACTTAGAAAATCTTGGTTATTGATTCTAGGGAAAACTTTTACTCTGAGGCTATGTAGAAGGTTAGTAATGGAAAAGAGAAGTTAATTGTGTTTAATAAGGATATTAAACAAGATGTTGCGAGGAAATGACTAGGGATAGAGAGAGCACAAAGTTATGGAAGTTTAGAGATTGTTGTGAAATATTTTTAGGAGAATAATATTCAAGGGTGTATGTCAAAGAAAATACGGAAGTTGATTTTATGATGAAAGATAAGTTTTGTAAGGCCTAGAGATTTAAATTAAATAATACGAGGAGAACAATTTGAACAAGTTCAAGGAATTCGTAAACGGAATTTAGAGGTTTTGGGTCAAATTTAAGACAAGGTGAAAGAACTTAGAAATTTAAATAAATGGTTGATGTTGATTCCTAAATGTGAGGGCTGTGCTTCAAGAGTGATGTTTGGAAATTGGGAATTGCCTGCGGTAGTCATGGTAAGGGTTTAAATAAAGGTTAAATTTTCATATGGAGACTGGTGAGGTAAAGATATGATTGGCAAGTTATGACCAGATAAACTTAAGAGTATCAGAAGCAGATGACTAACTCGATCTTCATTATTTTTGTGCATTAATTACCACCTCTTGAACTCCCACTTTCTAATTGAGATCCTTGACGTTCCTTATCGTGACTTTGATATTCGGAATGTAATACTAGATGTTACCCTCCAACAAATCTTATATGCAAGACCTAGACGAGCTCACCTTCGTGTAGGTATATCATGTCCCACTAAAACCTGTCTTCTTATATTCTATTTTCTTGATATGATTTTCTGGTCAACTGGCTAAACTATAACCTCTACCATTATACTAAATTTCTTCTTATTTCAATTAGAAATCCAGCCTTGACTCAATTTTTTCGACCCGACATGTGATGGTGTTCTGCTTGTTTCCTTAGATATTGGGTAGGTTAGAGGCTCTAGAAGGAGTACTATCGATCTTAAATTTCGAGGACGAAATTTTTCTAAGGTGGATAGAGTTGTAGCACCCAGTTTCCCAAATGAGGGTAATTTTGAAATTTCGTATTTATAATTATTTTAATAATGATATTTAATTCATGATATGATTTTTGGTGATTTTAAATCATTTTAAAATTATTTAAATCAATGACTTGTGGTTTTGACGTTTTGCTAGTGAAACCCTAGAGACTGTTTGACCTAGAGCCTAACCATGTGATTATGATATTTTAATATCATTTTTGGCCTAAGGATATTTTTTGCATTTGACCTCTTTGAATTATTTTGATATTATTTTATTATTTATGATATTGTTTTGGGGTTATTTGAGTCGGGTTCGAATTTCAACTCAATCCGACTTAAAGCGGAGACCCGGGGATAGTTTGACTCTAGTGGAACCCACACACTAGTTAGACATGGCCCACATGATATTAATTTTAGTCCACATGATAGAAATATTTTAGTTAGAGGTTAGACTAATTATTATGGATAATGTTAGTGTGATTAGAGACTTTAGAATGACTAATTTAGCCCCAACCAATTAGCCCTTTCCTAATACTCATAGAATAGGTTAGTGGAGGCATTTTGGACCTTACCATAATAGGACAAATAGCCCCATATGGCCAGCCACTTTGGGAGAGGATAGGCTCAAGTTCATTTCATTATTCTCATCCACACTCTCTCTCTTGTTCTTTCCAAAATTCTTAGAGAGCAATCCCTAGCAATTTCTCAACCAAATCCTTCCATTTCGCCACTAAATCTTCTTCTTTCCTTCTCCATTCTAGCCAAGGAGGAAGCTACCCAAGTTTGGGAGGATTCGGAGCTCGTTCGTGTCCTTTTGGAATCTCTACGTGTCGGTGTCGCTCCGGGAAGGCTTTTCTTCGATTCGATCTACCGGGAGGTATAAATCCCTTTTCCTTTTCATTTCCTCATGCATATAGGTCTATTTTGAACCCATAGGAATGACCCCCACGATTGTATCTCCATTTGTGTCCATTTCGTGTCCATTTGGAGGTCATAGGAGTGTCCTTTGTGTTGTGGTTGTGTCCATGTGGGAAAATCCCAAATTTGGACACACTATGTGTTGTTGTTATGTATGAATGAATTATTACATATTTAATCTCATATTTTTGTATTGGAGATGTGTTCTATAGTGTCTCATATATATATATTAGTGTAGAGAGTGAGTTCTTGATATATTATGTTATATACTTGTGTTCTTTTGTCTCAAACTACCAAAATCCGTCATGATTTTTATCCACATTTTTAATTTCAGCCCTAACTTAGGAATGTCATAACTTCTAGCTCAAAGCTCGGTTTAATCTCCTATTTTTTTAGAAGAAGCGTATTGAAGTTAACTTTCCAAAAACATGTATTAATAGGCCTAATTCTTTCTGTAACTTTCTGGAGAATTATTTGAGTGTCAGCTGTACGAAAGACAAACGCGTTCTCGGTGTTTTCGCGATTTCGGGAGTTTCTGGAAACGAAAACGCGATCCGTTTGAAGTTTCGGAAAGCTAACACATAGATCTATAACATACTTTAATCCTAAATTTTAATTCATACTGAGATGGTACAGTATTGATTATTAGTAGGAGTTACTATTCGACATATGCATTTTGTGCACCCTTATGTGTAATATAATATTCTATTTGATTTTAACCCATGTTAATGTATATACATTATGTAATTAAATAGAGAATGCAAGCATGAGTAAATGGTTAAATAAATGATGTATGAGATGTAAGTATCCTATCTAATGTAAGCATGTATAAGTATGGCTTATAATGAATATGTAGGTTCCATAGTATGTAATGTATGGTGCATATAGTGGTGCAAGAGAATAAATAAATGATGAATGAATGCAAGCATGAATGTAATGTAATAATAGATGTAATGTATGTAATATACAAGTTAATGAGATGTAATGTTCTATGTTAACACAAATCCTATATTACCTCATGTATCCCCTTACACTATGTTGACACTATCACACTTGACACATTGTTCACATACACTTTGACACTCTTTGATATGTATACACTATGTATGCCCATTTAACCCTCACTTGCCCCTTTGCCATTGTCACTTTCCATTCCCAGAATACGTATTTTTAGAATGCATGTACTGTTTAAATGTAAATATTTTATATTTATCATGTATTGCTCTGTATTTAAATTCCTTTAATTTTATGTTAATTAATTTTCTGCAATTTTATTTCTGCACTTTACTTTCTGCTTTTATACTCTGCTTTAGCTTTGCTATGGGTTCAGCTCAGATTGGTTTATTTTCGGTTTTTGTTGGTTCATCATGAACCGAAATAAATCCCCCACCTACCACCACCCCATTTAAAGCCCCAAACCATTTCTCTCTCTTCATTACTTCTTCTTCTCATTACTCTTCTTCTTCCTCATAACCCTTCCACCAACCTAAGAGAGCAAGGCAAGTGCCAACTTACTTCTTGATGGATCCCTATTTTTATTGTTCCATCATCTTCCCTATTTGATTCTAAGTCTCTTTAGTACTTAGCATTTTCAATTTCCATGGCTTCTTTGTTGTAGATCTAAGTTTGATACATTTTCGGTTTTTCTTGGTTTTGATCTCTAAAACTTGGTTATTTTCGAAAACTACTAGTTCTATGTTGTAGAGAATTCAATTTCATTCAGTTTTGGCTTTTGTTTCGCTCGATTTCGACTTCGGATGAGGAAGTTATGGCCATTACAAGTTTTCGGAACTTTCATGGCTGAACTGGCTGCTTGGGGACGATGAACCCCATGCGCCGGGAACCCCATGCGCCCGGGAGGCCATGCGCCGGGAGGCCATGCGCCGTGAAGTCCCGGCAACGCATTCTTTGACTCCGAGCGTGTCATGCGCGTAGGTTCCTTATGCGCATGTACTGAAGACGCAACGTGAGTATCCCATGCGTCGATTGCGCAGGAATCACAGCGCATGAGATTATTTATTTCCCAATCATTTTCTCAGGCGCATGAGATTATTTATTTCCCAATCATTTTCACAGCGCATGAGATTATTTATTTCCCAATCATTCCCCAGGCGCATGAGATTATTTATTTTTCAACCTTTCCCACAGCGCATGAGATTATTTATTTCCCAATCATTTTCCTCAGGCGCATGATATTATTTATTTCCCAACCTTTCCCTCAGGCGCATGATATTATTTATTTCCCAATCATTTCCCTCAGGCGCATGATATTATTTATTTCCCAACCTTTTCCTCAGGCGCATGATATTATTTATTTTCCAATCATTTCCCTCAGGCGCATGATATTATTTATTTTCCAATCATTTCCCTCAGGCGCATGATATTATTTATTTCCCAATCATTTCTCTCAGGCGCATGATATTATTTATTTTCCAATCATTTCCCTCAGGCGCATGATATTATTTATTTCCCAATCTCATTCCTCAGGCGCATGATATTATTTATTTCCCAATCATTCCCCAGGCGCATGAGATTATTTATTTCCCAACCTTTCCCTCAGCGCATGATATTATTTATTTCCCAATCATTTCCCTCAGGCGCATGATATTATTTATTTTCCAACCTTTCCCACAGCGCATGAGATTATTTATTTCCCAATCATTATTTATTTTCCAATCATTCCCCACAGCGCATGAGATTATTTATTTCCCAATCATTATTTATTTTCCAATGTTTATTTCCCGAATTTGGCATTAATTAACATTGATTGTTATCTTGATTAATTATTGATCATGCGTTCCTAGATGGAACTAAGAGACTGGCTAGTCGTCTTATTGAAATGAATGAATGAGACACGTTCATATTAAGTATGAACTACTATAATCGATTGGCCGATCCCGAATATTGACATACAGGCACACATGCAGGCTTCAATTATTTATTTATTTATTTTACTATAAAAGAAGCATGTGTACTTATGGTCAAGGCTTGATTGTTCTGTGGTTAGTTGGATTATTGTATTACGCTATGTAAGACCTACAACCTAACCGCACGGGTATCGTTGTAGAGTTGGGTATATCGTACTTTGTACGGAAGTACTCATTCTGAATGACCATGATCCACGGCATGGAATTTCACTTAACATAGAAGCTACTAAGTTAAATAAAATAATGATTGCATGGAGAGTATGGATTTTCGAGTTCTTACATGGCAGCCCTCTTGGGACTATTAGTGCCCGACAGGCCGGCTGGTCCCCACAGATACTGCAAACCTGCCACACGGGCATGGAGCGGTATCTGGTAATACTATTTATTGTATATTGTATATTGATGACGGGCGTCCCGTTGGGACTCATCTAATTCATGATTGACGCAATTGATTGATTGGATCGACTAGCCTTGCTTGTCCATAGTAAGACTGAGAAATCCTTATTGTATAATTCTAGGAAAACTTGGGACTCACAGTAGTAAGCCGTAGGAGTTGGATGGCCGTTTAAGTTGATTTGTTTATGTACTGTACCTACTCTATTACCTATCTGAGTTGATCAGAGCATCAGGACATGACGGGCCAACTTCTGTCCTTGTTTGGTTGGGAGGTTGGTTCGAAGTGTCATGATGTTATATGAATCCCAGTAGCAAGCAGAGGTCTATTATTATATTCTCTTATTTACTGGTTTAATGTCTCATATCGTGCTTCCTTGCGGTACTTGCTATTAGAGGTCTAACCTCTCTGGTTTTGCATGGCCAGATTTAGAGCCGGTCCCCGAGGACTCAGCTTACTTCTACCTCCAAGATGGTCAATACTAGAGGAATGATCGCAGGAGGACTCGAGTGGGTTCCTTACTTTCTCGCTCGTTTTGTTACTTACTTTATATTTTGCCGTTTGGCACCGACATGTTAGTCGGATTGTCTTGTACTTACTTTTGCACAATTGTAATTAAGTCAGACTGCAGCTGATAACAATTGTGTACACTTTGCTACATCATCTGGCTATATTTTGTAAAGCCAGATATCAAGAACATTTTGACTGAGCGTTTGGGACGCCTTACTGCTTTATCTTACATGTTCTCTATTTCTGTTTCTTATTTGAATGATTGAGACAATAGATGTGAAATGACCATAGTAAGACTTTCATGTAGTATGCACCCCCTCGTCTTTTAGACAGCATTGATCGTATTATACGGTATTCATCTACCCGTAATACGTAGCTGGCTGAGTCATTCCCCCGCTCTCCAGTATTCTGGTTCTGGGGCGTGACAGCCATATTCACATACACACACATAGCCTCTTAAATAAGTATTTATGAATATAGTTAACTTAGTTATGTATGTATATTATATATATGTTGTAATATATAAGTTTATATAACCATTTAAAATACCATGATTATAGACCTAATGTTGAATACCAATATGCATGTGTATATATGTGTAGACATATATAGCTTAAAGTAATAGATTACCTAGTGTATATCCAATGTGAATTCTTGCCTATTTGAGTATTGAATAATTGCATGCTATATAGAGTTGGGTGTATGTTGGCTTGTATAGCCTTGTATTGATGTGTGCTTGCTAGGATAGTCTTGGTTAGGCATAGTAAACTTACTGGGTTAGGACATGACCTAGTTTGACTAGTGCAGTTGACCAGAGTTGACCAAGGGTTGACTTTGGCCTAGTTTGACCTAGATTTATGTAGAATGCATTGTAGTACTTTATATTACCCTTCTGGACATGTTGTGACTTGTGGTGTTCTAATTAGAAGCCAGACACCTCTCCTCGGACAGTATCTTTACCTTGGACATTCAGATATCAGGCGAGTACATTTACTGATAGTTTTCATTATCTTGATATCTACTATATCCGATTCAGTCGTAGTGTTTTACTTGATTTCCGACACGACGGTTCACGGACTAGTATACGTCGGATCCTGTCATGAGATGTTATTCCTGGACTTTCTTGGTATATGGGTATGAGATATTTCTGTGTTCCTGTACTTGTATAGACATTGATTTGAGAGTGGGCTGGCCCCCTGCTCTCGAACCTTGTGTCATGACGTGCCATGTCCCGATCCGTGATACTACTCGGGAATGGGAGAATTATTAGGGGTTATGTGATCAAAGCCTCCCTGTAACTATATTTTGCTAGCGCCACCCTCACGTCACGTAGGGTGTAGCAGATACCCCCTTGCCAGTTATCCAGGTTGGACGGCATGTCTCTCCGTTGAGGTCACCGCGGATTGCCGGGCCAAGTGGATAACCATCTCTTGCTTCCCTAGCCGATCACATATCGCTCTAATAGTTCAAATCACCTTTTATATTTATTAGCGTATCTTATATTCCAGTTCAGCTTTACTTTCTGTACTTCTCACCATGCTATGATTCTATTACTCACATGCTCTACCTGTTTTTATACTGTACCATGGTTATGGGACTAAGTTTTGTTTGAAAGAAGGGTTACAACCCCGGTCCTTGTTTGGTTTAAGGGTTGTAACTCGACTTTCAAATGGTTCCTAAGTCGCTGATATCTTTGTCTTGTATTTCATTATTACTGTCTCTTATAGTATTTCTCAATTCATATGGAACTGCTGTTGGTGTTTGTACTTGCTCATTTTTCTGACATGATACGTTGACAAATTTTACAGATAGCTTGGAAATTGCCTGCTAGCCTAGAGGAGACCCATTAGAGGTTGTTTAGTTAGCTATTCTCAGTTGTCTGGAGTTGTATTATTTTATGGATTACTATATTTGAGCTTTGAGATGTATTCTGAGTTTGTACCTTAGACACTTAGACTTCTATCTGTTGTATCTCTTTTCGATTTCATGTTTTATCTATCTTCCTTTATGCTCTACCTTAGATGTGATTGAGTTTACATTCTGCTATGTCACCCCCATTCGGGAGTATAAACTGTTTAGTCTTATACTGTTAGATGCATTGAGACCTAGGACAGCGTTCTACCGCCGACACTGCGGCGTAGGCTGGGCGTTGTTACGTTCTCGTGCCCTAACTCTAGGGTACGGGTCGTGACAACATGTCTTCTCTACTTTTGTTTCAGCCATTCAAAAAAAAAGAATTATTGTTATTTTATTTTGTTTCGCTTCTCATTGTTTAACTTAGGATAGCTTTAGTTGTTATTATAAACCTTGTGTAACTCTTTTCTAAGATTTCTTCTTAATACAATGAATCAATGATTTTGCTAGACCTTATTTTGGATTTGATATTATAGCTCTGGTTTCAAAATGGTTCCTTCTTTTAAACAGATAAGCAGAACAGATTCTTTTCATTCTCTTCCTGCCAATATTTTATTTCCATCATTCTTTGTCTTAATAACTGTCCTGATTACATCAATTCCCTGTCCCGTATCTAATTCTGTCAGGTATACTTTAAACCCTTGAATCTTCATATCATTTTACCTGAGAAATGTTGAGGAAGTGACTTAAATCATCTAGTTCGAAAATGACGTAATTGGTTATCATATGATGATTTTGTAGGAATCAAAATATTGGATGTCAAATATGAAAAGTTTGATATAAAGATGTGGTAAAGGTTTAGAATGAAATCGAGAGATAAATGTTATCAATTTAGAAACAATCACAGAATATTTTGGGTATGAATAATTCATAGATGTATTTCAAAAACTAATGAGGATATTCAAGGTCAACCTAGTTTTGAGAACTTAGAAAATCTTGGTTATTGATTCTTGGGAACTTCTACTCTAAGGCTATGTAGAAATTTAGTAATGGAAAAGATAATTTAATTGTATTCCACGATTATACAAAATTGAACTAGATATTGTAAGAGGGTGGGTAGAGACAGAGAAACACAAGGACTTTTAGTTATAGAAATTATTTTTAGATGATTGGAAGAAATTATAGAATTCAAAAAGGATAATATTTGAAGGTGAACGTTGAAGAAAATATGAAGATTGATTTATAAATAAGAATAAATTTTTGTATGACATAGTGGTATTAGAGTTGAGTAAATACGAGATTGATTTAAACAAGTTCAAGGATCTCATAAACTGGATTTAGAGGTTTTAGATCTAATTTAGGGCGAGGTGAAAGAATTTGGAAATTTGATTAAATAATAAGTGTTGATTCCTAAATAAGAGGGGTATGCTTCATGGGAAATGTTCTAGAATTTGAAATTTTGCCTATGGTGATCATGGTAAAGGCTTAGATGACTGAAAGTTATAAAATCTTGGTGGTAGGCATATAAAGGTTGAATTTTCATATCAGAACTTGTGAGATGAAGATGCGATTGGCAAATTATGACCAGATGAACTTAATGAAATCAAAGACAGATGATTAACTTGACTCCCCTACGAAATCTTGCCTCTTGTTTCCTATCAAAAGGAGGAATTTGACTTATTCCATATATTTGAATCACCATTTAAAGGTTTTCAATATCATTGAATCCTAGCTCCCTTAATCACGACCAATCAACCTAGATCATCCTTTCTTATCACATTAATGTCTTGGGTTCGTACTCAATTGAATTGAATTTAAATATGACCTGAATCTCCATCCTTGTATGCTCGTGCTCAGACTTCGATGACCTTGTCCTCCATATTGCCCAAATCTTGATTTTCCAGAATTGATCAACATAGATCGTATCGAGACTAAATATTCTTAGCACATACTGTGATTGGATGCTATTGACATAGTCCTTTAAACTTTTGATTTTGATTTTCTTTTAGTAGAACCTTTCATCGTACCAATAGTCTTGACCCATGACCGTACTCAATTTATTGAATTCCATCGTGACCTGGATCTCTATCAATATGTTGCTCGTGCTCAAAAATATTGATTTCATTCTTTCGAACCTAAATTCAAATATTGTTTAGCCCTATTCTTCATCATGTCAATATTTTAATCGTAATCAACTTCGATACCAATATCACTCGTGCATAAAACTCTGATCTATTCTTGAAATGACTAAATTCTGTTCCAATCGCGATTAAGCTCATACTATTCTTGATCGTACCGGAAATTGATGGTAGGTTATGCCTACGCTACCACCATACTCTTCATCATATCTAAATACTAATTGACCAAGGTTAGACTGACTTTATCTTCGATCGTGTCGAACTAACGATTATGATCATGTTCGAATTTTAACATTAGTACCCAAACTCTTTTCCGACCATGATTTACTTCCTGATTATATCTGAACTCCTTGTGAATAGTCATGCCTAGATGACCTGGCATGACTAGACGACTATGAATCCCATGGTCGTGATTCTAACGATCATGACTATACGTACCAATTTTGCCTCTGGATCGTGGTGGAAATTTTGTCTTTGATCACGACTACCCGATTTGATTATGAACTTGTCATAAAATTGAGTGACCATATCAGAAATAATTTTTCTATTGTGCCTAAAATCTTGATCTTCGATCACGACTATATATGAACTTAGTCGTGTCCGAATTTGATTTTGATCATGTCTGAATAAATTTTCTGTTAGTGCCTAGATTTCAATTCTATAACTGCTCGTGCTATGAGTTCATTCCTGAATCATGCCTATATTTTATTTTGGGTAACTTTATCCTTGATCGTGCCTAAGTGATTTAAATCATTTTCAATTTCTAACCACGACCGAGCCCTGATTCACGACTTTAACTCTGATTTTGATCGTGCTTGTGCGACTTTAACTCTGATCTTATCGAGCCTAGATTCTATTGATCGTGCTATACTCGAATTTGATCCTATCTTGATCATAACCAAAACAACAATTGATTATATTAGTCGTGACTCGAGTCGTGCCCAAGATACAGAATCTTCGTTCTAAATCGTGCCTAGTTAATTCGACCGTACTATGATTCTATCGTGCCAAATCAATAGTCGTATCTAAACAATCTCGAGTTGATTATCTTGATCGTGCCATGGTCGTTGTTTTTTGATCATGTCTGAGTTATTGCCTAAATTTCTATCATGTTTTAACTCCCTTGCCAACCTTTAATTTCGAGGACGAAATTTCTTTAAGGAGGGTAGATTTGTAACCTCCGTTAATTGATTTCTTAAATTCTTCTTTTATTTTTATTTTATTTTGTATTTTTCAAAACTCCGAATTTTCTGAATCTCGAAGAATGTGCAAATTCTAATTTTTTTGAGAAAATAATTTTGACCGTGATTGCTATCGGTCCTTGTTGGTTTTCGTCTACTATTTATGCGAATTTATCTTATTGAAATTTTCCTGCCATTTTCTATGAATCAATAAGTTATGAATATTTTAATTCAATTAAAAGAAAATAATCTATTTAACAAATTCATATTTTTTTGATATTTTCGAAATTGATTTTTCCTTATATTTTTTACAAATTTTGCTATTGAAATTTCTAATTTAAATTAGCTAGTGATGTACTGGCACTAATTAACTAATTAATTTACTAACTAGCAATATGTTAGCAGTTAGTATCTAAGTTAGCGTTAGTGTTAGTTTTTTCTACTAATATTCCTATTTTTCCTATTACATTTACATTTTAGGGTTTTTCTCCCACTACCCTATAAATAGACACAGATTTCCAAAACCCTAGAATTCCTACACACATCCCTAGAATCATCACAGCCGCCACCCTTGCTGCCTACACCTGACCACACTCCCGTCACCACCACCAGCAGTTCATCTCAGCCACCGGCCGCCGACCAACACCTTCACCTACGGCCTTGTCCAACCACCGTGCCCGACCTTGTCTCTGACCACCTCCCAATCCATCCCGGCCACCGCCACCATCAAACCGACCACCACCCTCACCATTGCTGCCAACACCACCACCCGAACCACCACTGACTGCCACCATCATCATCCCGAACATCCGGCCATCCCCCTCGGTCACACCTTGTCAAGCTCGACCACACCTCATCGCCACCACACGGATCCACCACCATAGCCATACCTACAGCCGATCGCGACCAATGGCTGGACCGTCCACCGCCACCATCCAAAATCCATCACCATCGCCATCAAACGCCATCTAGAGATTAGAGAGAGAAGAGAGAGACATCACCTCCTGGCGCCACCGCGGAACCGCCGCCACCTCCGATCAGACCGCTCCGCCCCAGCCGATCTGCAGCTCACCCCGTCGTGGCCGAGCTCCAGATCTGGCGGTCAGATCTGAACCACCAGTTTCTTCCTCCGCCCGGCGCCTCTCCTCCGCGTGTCGCCGGAGCTCCTGGCCGAGAACTCCTCCGCCGGAGCCCTAGCCGAGAACCCCCCCCCCCCCGCTTGAGCCTCTCTACACGAGCTGAACCCCTCTCCATTCTTTCTTTGAAATTTTGGGGATCAGACCCCTCTATTAGTTTATTACATGTTAAATATAATATATATTAGTTTATATGTATTAGTATATAATAGTTTATTTATATATATATATATATATATATATATATATATATATATATATATATATATATATTGTAATAGTGGAAATAAATTGATATTTATGTTATTTTATTATTGTTATTAAAGTATTATTGTAATATTGTTACTATTTATTAATAGTATTGATAATTTTTATTAAGGTGGATTGTAATAATGCATTATTACAATTTGATTTTTATGGGATATATGGGCTTGGGCCCTAATATAGGGTTTAAATTTTAGATTAGGTCATATAAATATAAATGACTTGTGGGCTTATATAATGTATACTTTTGTTCTTATCTATGTAATAAATATTCTCAGAGTTTATATATAAGTTAGATGATATCCTTGAGCCCACTAGCTTTTGTATATATATTACCTATACGTATTTACCAAATTTGATTTTTAGCCTAAGTAAATTTTCCAAACCACTAATTTTAAATATCTTTTACTAATAAAATCTAGCTTCCAGATATCACAAATAATTTTCTAGGTTTTTAGATACTATATAAATATTGTGATTATCAGATATAGTTTTAACATTAAAAGGATTTCCAAAAAATTATTATATTTATTTAATTATATTTTTTCTCTGAAATCATTAATCGCCACTATTAAAGTCGTTTCATATTTCTTGATTTGATTATCGAATCAAGCTCTGATTTTAGACTTTATATACCAAACTAGGCTATTTGGACTATTCTGGACTCATTGAGACTGCCCGTGTCGTCGTCTGGGACCCTCTGGACATAGCATTGTACCTACCTCGTCGATACGTTCATGTCGTACACGTCGACTTCAACCAAATCGAGCCGAGTACATTCTCTGATCATTTCATATCCTGTTAGAATTATTTTCCTGCTTTAGATTACTTTACTTGATGCTGTCACGTTGGTAACACGGATTAGTACTATATGGACCCTTTCTTGAGATGTTATTCCCTCAGGGAGCGTCGGATACTACATGTTCTGTGCGTTTCACTTACATTGTGTATCACTATGCTTCATGGTTCATTGATCACTTGTGACATGTACTCTCATGATCACAGAGTCTTCCTTGAATCACTCATTTATGGACATTCCCAGAATCACCCATTTACGGGCCTACTATGTATCACCCCTTGTGGGCCATTGCATGGATTATAACATAACCTAGCTGGATTCTTGTGTATTGATTGGAGGTACGGGGGTAGAAGTGGACATATGAATAATATCCAAGTAGTGTAGTTCCCAGAATCACTCCATAGTATAGTTCCCAGAATCTCCTATGTCATTCACATGTCTATATTGTACTCTGACTCACTAGCCACTGATAGTTCTCTATTTACAGTATATATTTCCATTACAACTATCTCTTTTACATTCTGTACTTCTTTCAGTTTCATATACTTACCCTACTGCATGATTATATTTCCTAACCTGCTATGATCTGTTGAGATGTATGCTCGCTCCTGTCCTGACTGGACCTGTTGATAAATTTTACAGATAGCCTGGAGGTTGCCTGCTAGCCTAGAGGAGACACAGTAGAGTTGTATAGATAGTTTTCAGTTGTCTTGAGTTGTATTCACTTTATGGATTACTGTATTTGAGCTTTGAGATGTATTTTTGGGTTTGTGTATCTTAGACACTTAGACTTCTATCTGCTGTATCTCTTTTGGATTTTATGTTTTATCTATCTTTATCATGCTCTACCTTAGATGTGATTGAGACTATATTTGCTATGTCACCTCCATTCGGAGTGTATATACTGTACAGGTACCTTTATATTGTTAGATGTTGACCTAGGACAGCGTTCTACCGCCGACACTGCGGCGTAGGCTGGACGTACCCATGTCTCGTGCCCTTACTCTAGGGTACGGGTCGTAACAGTGTGTGTCCGTGTGTGTGTGGGTGGGTGTGGGAG
Organism: Iris pallida; assembly: GCA_029216955.1. Taxonomy (NCBI): domain Eukaryota; kingdom Viridiplantae; phylum Streptophyta; class Magnoliopsida; order Asparagales; family Iridaceae; genus Iris; species Iris pallida. The sequence continues at coordinate 1,995,591 of JANAVB010034020.1, forward strand.
AGAAGGAGGAGAAGGAGTTAGGTTAGGGTTTACCGGAGAGGAGGAGTAGCTCGGATTGGGGGAGGAGGAGCTCGACGGGGGGGGGAGGGGTAGGGGTCGTCGGAGGGGAGGGTGTCGCCGAGGGGGAGGGAGTCGCCGAGAGTGTCACGACCCGCACCCACTGTGAGGGTACGAGTACGTAACAACGCCCAGCCTACGCCACAGTGTCGGCGGTAGAACGCTGTCCTAGGTCAACATCTAACAATATAAAGGTACCTGTACAATATATACACTCTGAATGGAGGACATAGCAAATACAGTCTCAATCACATCTAGTGTAGAGCATGATAAAAGATAGATAGATGGATGGATAAGAACATAATGAAATCCACAGAGAATACAATCCAGACAAGTCTAAGTGTCTAAATAAGTACATATCCCAAATAATATCTCAGAATCTCAATACAGTAATCCAGAAAGATAATAAAAGACATCCTAATCTAGGGGTCATCAACTGCTAGTGGGTCCAAGTCACAATGTTGTCTAAAGCTGCACCATGAGGGGTAGATACCAGAGCCTCATCATTCACTGTAAAATTTTCAACAGGTCCAGTCAGGACAGAAGCGAGTACAGTAAATCTCAACAAAATCATAACAGGTTGGGAAATATAAACATGCTAGAGAGTAAGATACAGAAACTGAAGAAAAACATGGTAAAAAAGGAAGACTGTAAATAAATAGCTACCGTATATTGAGAACTATCAGTAACTAGTGATTCAGAGCACAAGATGGTTATGTTAACGGTACGATGTTGTACACGAGTATTCTACAGAGGTTTGTACATGAGTAATCTACTGGATTGATTACATAACCACTTCTACTCCTCCGTCCCAATCAATACACAAGGATCTAGCTAGGTTATGTTATTGTACACGAAGGTCATGTGAATACATGATTATACACGATTTCACACGTTTCGTATACGAATGTCACGAATACAAGGAGTACACGATGCTCACGACAAAGTACACGAACACGAAATACCCGATGTATCCGCTAAGGGGATAACATCGTACGACAAGGTCCATATAGTACTAATCCGTGTTTCCAACGTGTCAGCATCATGTAAAGTAATCTAAAGCAGGAAATAATCCTAAACAAGATATGAAATGATCAGAGAATGTACTCGCCTGTATCCTGAGTATCTGTAGAGTATCTACTGTTCGAGGAGTGGTGTTGTCTCCTATAGAACAGTACAAGTCACTATAAGTCTAAAATGATATAACAAACTGATACAATGCATCTACATGAAGTTTGGGGTCAAACTGGACTAAAGTCAACTCTCGGTCAACTCTAGTCAACTAGACTAGTCAAACTAGGTCAACTAGGTCAAGCCTAAGCCAAACAAGTCTCACTAGGCCTAACTAGCCTATTCTAGCAAGCACACACCATTTCTAGACTGTACAAGCCAACTGCACACCTATACTGGCATTCAAACCATATACACAAGGCTATGAGACATAGGTATACACCCATAGGCTATGCCCTGTATATAGGCCATAGGCCATATAGCTACATTATACATAGTCCATTTCACACTTTCACATATATACACATTTCAATATTAATCTGATCTAGTATAGTTACACACACATTTCACACATTACATATATTTAATAATATATTTAGTTTATATAAATAATTACATTAGACCTAGGCCACATAAATATATATCACATTTAGATCACTACAACAGATATGGGATATGATAGCGTGCGCTGAACGCTGTAGAATGCTTATTATAGTGTATTCTGCCCGCTATAAATGCTCCCGCTATAATTGTCCCATGTACAAGAACGCTATAAAGTTATAGCGTTCACGAACGCTATTGATGGATTATAGCATTCTATAACGCTATAGACAACTTATAGCATTTAGGAATGATATACCGTTGTTATAGCATTTATGAACGCTATAGCACCTTAATAGCATTCATGAACGCTATTGAGCTAGTATAGCGTTCATGAACGCTATATACATGTTATAGCACTGACAAACGCTATAGAGTTTATATAGCATTTACGAACGCTATAGTTGATTAAAATTCTGTATTCGAAAATTTGCAGAATGCTATTGCAGAATGGTATCTTTGAGTCAAAATTCTGTATTCAAAAATTTGCAAAATACAGCACATCAGAATACTATTGCAGATAATGCCACAGATATCTATTTACACAGAATCAGGTATTCAAAAATTTAAATGCTTCTCGATGAATCAATCACAGAATAAATTTCGAACATAAGTAAATTCATTAATTTCACTGTCAAGAACATTCAAAATCCTTCATAATTTCTTCATGTAGAACAATGAAGTAGTACCAAACATATGTCCAAAAATTAAACATTAACAGTGTAGTCAGCGTTGAATTGTTTCCATACATATCCAAAATGTTGACTATCTAAAATTTAGCTCGAACCCTTCGAGCCAATCCACAACCAAAGCTCCTCAGAAAGTATCCTCTTCCTTCATCCAACCTACACAAATATAGGGGGAAACCATTAGTGTAAAGAAAAAACTATCTCGAGGCGATCCAGATAATTGACGAAAAGTTGGTGTGCACAAACAAGAAAACATAATTTAGAAATTTTCTTGACGTTCTAAGGATTGGAACAAGAAAAAAAATTAAATTATTGGGATAGGAAAAGTGATGCCTTACCAGTGAATTGAGTCTTATGTGTTTATATATTCGCTTGTAATTGTAAGTGTTCTCATCTCTTCTTCTCATTTTTGACTGAAAGCTTGAAAGGATTAATAAGCTCCAACTAATCGTGCGTGCATTTTTTCATATAGATGAAGCTGATATAGCTAAATGTGGTCTATACTAAAGACTTATCAGTACAGACTAAAGATTTCAGTATCCCATATCTGTTGTGTAGTGGAAAATAGGTTTTCTGTAGGTAAAGTTCAGTAAGGTATTATGTGCAGATATTTACTCTCCAATGTGCATCAGATCAGACGCACATACAGATGAAAATATTAGCAATGGTAAATGGTAAATTGTAGAAACTGATCACACAACTTTATACCTTAAAGGAGTATAGACACACATACAGATGAAAATATTAGCAATGGTAAATTGCAGTCACCTTCAAAGCACAACAAAAATGCACAAAAAGAGTATATACACAATTTTGTGATAACTATATCCAAGGAACAAGCATAAACCATAAATCAACAAATAGCTACATGAATAATCAAGCATGCAATATTGAGAATCATTTTATATTATAAGAGCCACATATTGATACTATGTATGTCCAAGACAGGTTACATATGACAAGAACTAAAGGAACCCTATCTTCCCATAAATATCTATAGCAAAATGAAAAAAAAACCAAACCAACTTCAAAGATATTCTACCAAGGACATTAACAATCATGGGATATAAATATAAATTTCTTATATTACCTTCCCATTAAGAGTAGATGTTGTAGTTAACTTTCTACCTCTTCTATGGAAGCAAAGGAGATAAATTGATAACCTACTGGTCTTCTTGGCTTGCCCTGGAGATGACTTCAACAGATAAAACACTCCCACTATAAACAAAAAGTTTGGGAGGTCTTGAGACTTTACACTCCAGGCCATGTTTTCTACACTTATGAAACACACCGGTAATTTTATGGAAGGCAGGAAAGGATAACACAGATATTCTAATGGTGCTCCAAGATTTTGAAGTTTTGGAGATTTCACATTACAGTCTTAACTAGGAAAGTGACACCAACCTTATTTTTTTTAATTTGGTAAGATCTACCGCAGTGGAGAGCCTTACCATGTGTAGTAACACTTGCATAAAGCTACCATCAGGCTTTGATACAGTTACAAACTTGTTGTTCCTTGTATCAGGATTTGCTCCTATGAGACCATTCATCTCAGCACCAAAATATTCCCTGGACTCGTGATGTAAATGCTATATCTCCAAGAGCCAGTATCTCTATAAGAACATTATAGTAAGTATACTGATTCTATATATCTGGCAAGGACAATTATATGAATTTTGAAGCAATCCTAGTAAATCCTTCAGCAACTGAAACAAACACTAGCTAAACCATAGGAAGCAGGGACACGACAAACCGTGTCCATATTGCGTAAGTAAATCCTTCAGCAAATTAAAACAAAAACACTAGCCAAATCCTCGGAAGCACAGACACTCACCAAATCAGTACCATGCCTGTATCGTCCCAAATAAATTAGGGGATACGTTTTATTTGTGTATTGCAGCATAGGAGTTAAGCCAATACAAATAAATCACCTCATTTATAATATTGAAATGAGAAAATAAGAAAACTCAACCTAATTGAGGACAAATATTCCCCAAAAACCCCAGTACAGAAGAAACCATGGAAAATTATAATCTTGCAATAATTAAAGTAATTAACGGATAAAATTAAAAAAAGACAAGTATACAAAGCCTAGGAAAACATGGATGCTCCCCAAAATTGTGTCTTATCCGGGTCGCCACCAAAATATAGCGGGACACGACAAAACCAACGAGACACAAGTAGTCGTGACGTATCCGTGTCCGTGCAGAAGAGGGAAAGGGAGAGAAATTCGACCTTGTCGTGGTCCCAGACGCCGACGACGCGGAGCTGTGTCTCGAGCTTCAAGTGGTCCAGGACTTCGAGTAGGCGGCGGAAGATCTTCTCCTCCTTCTAGAGAGGTCGAACCTCTCCCTCACCGTCAGTGGAGGATCCATGCTTCTTCCGCATGAGCAATGGAGACGAAACCCTAATTTTATTGTTTGAGAGAAGTTAACTTTGGGCAGAAGAAGCCTGTAACACCCAGTTTTCCAGATGAGGGTAATTTTGAAATTTTGTAATTATAATTATTAGTTATTGATATTTGATTCATATTATGATTTTTAATGATTTTTAATAATTTTTAAACTATTTAAAAACTGCCTTAAGTCATGACTTGTGATTTTGATGTGCTGCCAGTAAAACCTGAGAGACTGTCTGACCTAGAGCCTGACCATGCCATTAGGATGATTTAATTATCATTTTTAGTCTAGGGGTAATTTGGTCATTTTGACTTATTTGAATTATTTAGTGATTTGTTGAATTGGTGAATTCTAGTTGACTTTGACTTGTTGAGACCTAGTGGACTAGCCTAGAAGCTAACCCTAGCCATGGTAACACTAGTCTAACTTGAGTTAACCTATTTTAGTCATTAGAGAATAGTTTTAGAATGAGGAGTTTTGGTTTAGTGAATTTTAGTCATGGCTTGTGGTTTCATGAAATGACTTATGGCTTAATTATTTAATTGATCATGACTTAAGCCATGGGCCATTTAGTGAACCCTAACCCTAATTATTGAACCTATGAACAGCCACATAGGGATCTCCCCCCTATTTAAATACTTATTCATTAGGGCTTGCCTCTTTTTATCATTCCAATATTTGGAGAAAAGAGAGGTATTCTTCCCCTTCAAAAAATTCTCATTTATTCATTTGATCTCCTTTTTCATCCTAGTCTTTTGAATTAGGTTCTAATTTTTGTATATTTAATATTTCTGGAGGTTAATCTCAGTTTTGGGCTCAATTGGAGCATTTGGCCATCAAGAGGAACACCCCCCATTTGGAGCTTTTCTTGCAATTTGCACCTATAGGTAAAACTCGTCAAATTGATTTAAATTTCTGTTTTCTTTGCATTTAGGGCTAGATCTAGGAGTCCCCTAGCTGTCCCTAGAATTTGGGCATAATTTGTGTCCATTACGTGTCTGTATCGGACACGTATCAAACCCATAGGCTAGGTGTTCGACGAAATGCCCGAACCGATTCGATTTGTAAATTTTGCAAATCTATTTGAATAGAATCCTAGATCTATGGGTTGCTTATTGATTTTTGTGTTTTCTTCCTGATTTTTGAGTCGTGTCGTGTCCACACGAGGACACGAACACGCTGTCCGTGCACTGTGCACTGTCCTGCATCACGGGGTCTATTCTCCCGACACAGGACACGTGGACACACCAAATTTTGTGTGAGTGTTGGGGCAGTGACTGCCACCATGCTCCCAAAATTTGGAAGCATCTCGTTTTGTGTGCGAGGAGAAATCCTCCCCGTACTGGTCGTACGGGCCACGCGCGAGCTGTCGATTACGCGTGCAAACGCACGCTGATACGCGGTTCGACACGACACCACAAGTTTTGTGGATATGGCGCAGGCAGTGGGACATGCTCTCCTATCCCTGGCGAGAGTTTGGACACAAGCACGATGTGTCACGTGTCGTGTGTCATGCACACGACTCTGTGACACACCTGCACGACACTTGGTGTGCTCGTGTGTGTCTGTGTGTGCTCGAGGTGTCTGGACACTTCGTGTCTGATTGTTTGGACACGAAACCACATGTTACAACACGTATGGATGTGCTAGATTAGTTACCAACCTATAAATTGGCATATTAACACGATTTGAGTTCGAATTTTACATTTCCCAATTATCACTGATACCATATATTTATTTCAAAAATCCTGAAATGATCTCCTTTTTAATCTGATTTAAATGTTGTTTTAAATCACTAAATTGATTCCTACATGTGTAATGGATACTGCTAAATCGAATTTTCATGTTAGATTGGGTTTTGCAATAGAGAATTGGATTTTGAACATTTGAAATGGGTTCGAAGGGGTGGACTGATACACAGTTTTCTCATGTTTGATTCTGAGTTAATGAATACCATTTCTACTATTGTAATGGTTAGTTATTGTTCATTTGTTGATATGTAGCATGATTACATGCCTGAGATGATACTGCAATGTGGGGTTATGAATTGTGGCTTTTGGGTTTCGAATTTAGGTTGTGGGTTGAACTGAGTTGTAAAACTTCCTCTATGAACACTGTAATACCTAATTTTATTTCCTATTCTAAAACTGAACTTGGTATTTAAAATTGTCATGTTTAAGTCCATGTACATTGGTTAGTCACTGTTAGTGTTGTTGGAATGATTAGGTTTCACATTGAGTTGGTTTGATGTTGTGTTAGAAATGGGGATTCGAGAAATGGGATGATATGGACTTCGAAATTGAGACAGAGCATGAACTGTCATTTTTGACACCCACACACAACTAAGAACAGCCCCATATCCCACACTCCCATTGACACCTATACTTAGCTAACACTCTAATGTTTCTATACTACACACACCATGCTCACATGCCACTTTCTGTTAAACTGTACACACAATATCACACACACACACTCAATATTCCATTCACGCACACACATGTTATAGCCATGTGTTAACTGTCATTGAATTCCTATTCCTATTTGACACTCTACTGCTTCCTATTATACTATTAGCATACACACACCCTATCACCTATTCGCTATTGACATATTACATCACTAATTTTATCACACACACACACACCCACAATGGTAAATTCTTGAGAACACCACACATACATGGCTCTCTCTACATGCACACATATGTTAATAGCCTATATATATATATATATATATATATATATATATATATATATATATATATATATATATATATATATATATTGTCTATATGCATAATGTGGCCCATGTGTATGTATGTTATTAATATAATTTAGATAAAAATTAATGTAGCCTTTATGAGTTGAGTGTGTTATTTATATAAATTGAATATATTTTAATGTGTGAAATAGGTGAGAGTATGTGAAATGTGTGGAATGTGTGTTTAGCCTATGGCCTATAGCCTATGGCTCATAGCCTGTGTGTATGGCTTGAATCCAGTGTAATAGTATGGTTGGCTTGTATATAGCCTAGAAATTGGGTGTGCTTGCTAGTCTAGGCTTGGTTAGGCCTAGTGAGACTTGACTAGACTAGGATTGACCTAGTTTGACTATTGTAGTTGACTTGGGTCGACCCAGAGTTGACCAAGTTTGACTTGGACCTAGTTTGACCTAGATAGTTGACCAGGTTTGACTTAGAGTTGACTTTGACCTAGTTTGACCTAGAAATCATGTAGATTGCATCATAACCATCATTTGCCTTATTTTAGACATTATAATCTGTACTGTTCTATTTAGGACATTGTGACTCCGGTGCAGACATCTGACATTACACTACTCTTTTCAGAGTATCAGGCGAGTACATTCTCTGATAGTTCTCTCATTTATTTGCCAGTTACTGTATTTCAGTTCTATTTAGTTTTATGTGATTCTTGATACCACACGTATGGATATTTCTGGATTTATGTATGCGACCACCCACCATATTATCTGGCCTCTATTACTGGAATCACTGGAATCATTCCGGAATCTATTTCTGGAATCATCATATTTTGGCTGGACTCATCTCGATTCTCGTGTCGAATTCTGGACTCATTTGTATTGCGGGGCGAGGAAATATTGAGTAAGACTTGTAGACATACCCCAAATCTGGAATCTCCAACTGGAATCTACTGGAAGCATAGCCATCCCTCGCCTGATCAGTGAGAGATGTGCCTGATTACCTACAGCCGTTTACATGTCGATCTCGGTATTTTAAAACACACTATTAGATTATAGCTGGTCTCACCTGGATTCTTGATCACTACCTAGAATCATCTTGTACTGGATTCATCTTGTATTAGATTCATCTCGTACTGGATTTACATAGGATTACACTTAGTTTACATTTACTGCCTGGACTCATTATGTTACTTTAGTTCAGCTAGATTTATTTTACAGTCTTCATTGCCATCATTCTTCTCTTTTTAGTTACTTACTTTCCTTGTATCTTATTTGTTCTCCATACCATCACCTGTATATAAACTACCATATTCATCAATAAAACTGTCTATAACTGCTTTATAGTTCCCTGTCATTTACTTGGGTTTTCTTGATGAGTTATACTCGTTCCTGTTCTGACTGGACCTGTTGTAAATTTTACAAATGATTGCCCTGAGGACACATGCCCTACATATTACTGTGGAGATGGTTTGGCTACCTATGGCCCCGACACTCAGGAGTGATTGGGAGTTTAGCTAGTTGTCATATTTCATGTTTTAGAACTGGAGTTGTATATAAGTTGAGATTTTGTAGTTGAGTTTTTCTGAGATTATACTATTAGTTGTTGGTTTGGTCTGTTATTAGTCTTAGTTTTAATCTTCTGTGCTATCATATCGTTCTTAGACTGTGATTGAGATTATTATATCTATACTTGTCATCCGTTCGGAGTTGATATTTTGACAAGTACATTATATAATTGCGTGAGTTGTTGATTAGATAGTAAACTAGGACAGCGTTCTACCGCCGACACTGCGGCGTAGGCTGGGCGTTGTTACGTGCTCGTACCCTCACAGTGGGTACGGGTCGTGACATGTTTTTAGTGGTGGCCCATGCAGGTCGAGAGTCGCATTAGTACGATATCATGGTAGTACGACGACTCAGTTGTACTGCTGCGAGCCTGCGATAGGATTGAGAGATAGGCTTTAACGGAGAGGTACTCAATCACAGTTAGGAAAAAATTCTGCTTTAATTCATGCCATCTACATATCTTACTGATTGTCTTCTTTGAAATAAATTGTCCTCCTTTGATTTTATCGATTCCTGCTCAGTATTGACTTCCTTTTCGATCTGTCTTCAGGATGGTAGAGACACGATCACATCGCTCTGGTACAGTAGCCGCTGCAGAGGGGTCTGCCACCTCTCACCTTCAGCAGCCAGCCCCTGTACCGCAGCCCAGTCATGCCAGCTGGGGTGGGTGTTTCAGCAGCTTTCGAAGGAGCACCTCCATCAGTTGGGAGGCAGAGTCCGGTGCTTCCCGAGATCCTTCCACTGCAGCAGCCTCCACCTGCGGGGATGGTAGATGATGCTCATCTATTCTCTTTCGTGGGAAGGATTCTGGCGTCTCATCAGCAGCAGCAGTAGCGGCAGACTACCGATTTTCGTCAAGGGATTGACGAAGCACACCAGCTGGTTCGTACTACTGTAGAGATGGTGACTGCTCAGGGGAAGCAACAGCAGCCTCACCGGAAGGAGAAGGATATACAGGACTTCCAGAAGATGCATCCCAGAGAGTTCCTGGGCACAGAGGGCATTCATTATGCAGACGACTGGATAGAGCATATCGAGGAGATATTCAGGCTGGCAGAGATACCAGATCGACTCCATAGAGGCGGCAGATAGTCAGATACAGGACTTAGCCCGTACGTGGTACCAGATAGTTCCTAGGGTGGGAGTTGAGGGCCAGACTTGGGCCCAGTTCAAGGAACTGTTCAAGGAGCAGTTCTTTCATGATGTGGCCTTGGGAGGCATAGAGGCACAGTTTGAGGGTCTGGTTCAGGAAAACCAGACGGTAGCTGAGTACGCTGGGAGTTCTGTCGGTTGGCCCGATTCATAGATGACTTGACTGAAAAGACGAAGCGAAGAAGTTCCGTCGAGGCTTGATTAGGGAGGTTCGGTCGCTGACTAAGAGCGACCGAAATGCTACCTTTACGGAGATATTTTCTAGGGCTATGGTAGCGGAGGACGACCTAGGGTTGAAGTTGAAGAAGGATCGTGACTTCCAGAGTGGTAGCAGCAGCGGAGGCCAGGCTAAGAGGCCTCACGTTCAGATTCAGTAGACCCGAGCACCAGTGATGGTTCAGCAGGTACCGCATCAGTATCGGGGTCAGGACCCGAAGACGATCAGTTGTTCCTACTGCAGGAAGTTGGGACACACCAGGGAGCAGTGTAGGAAGAGGCTGAAGGTTTGCTATTCCTGTGGGTCGGAAGCCCACCAGAAGATAGACTGTCCCTTTGCACCTCCTTTTGAGGGAGCTAGGCCACCTGTAGCTCAGCACCAGAGGGGTGGAGCTTTTGCGATGGCGGTCGAGGAGACCGACGCTGCAGGTGATGGGTTAGCAGGTTCGTCCTTCTCATTCTTCTTCCCCACTTTCCTGTGTGATTCTATTAGTACCTGCCAGGATATCATTTGTGATTTGCCAGGTAGTGTAGCTACCCCGATCGAGACTGTGAAATCACGACCAGTAGGATTGTGTTGCTTCGACTTTGATTGATTGGGGGTTTGACCTAGGAAGGGTGCGATCATCTTAATTTCGAGGACAAAATTTTTCTAAGGTGGGTAGGATTGTAACACCCAGTTTTTCAGATGAGGGTAATTTTGAAATTTTGTAATTATAATTATTAATTATTGATATTTGATTCTCATTATGATTTTTAGTGATTTTTAATAATTTTTAAACTATTTAAAAACTGCCTTAAGTCATGACTTGTGATTTTGATGTGCTGTCAGTGAAACCTGAGAGACTGTCTAACCTAGAGCCTGACCATGACATTAGGATGATTTAATTATTATTTTTAGTCTAGGGGTAATTTGGTTATTTTGACTTATTTGAATTATTTGGTGATTTGTTGAATTGGTGAATTCTAGTTGACTTTGACTTGTTGAGACCTAGTGGACTAGCCTAGAAGCTAACCCTAGCCATGGTGACACTAGTCTAACTTGAGTTAACCTATTTTAGTCATTAGAGAATAGTTTTAGAATGAGGAGATTTGGTTTAGTGAATTTTAGTCATGGCTTGTGGTTTCATGAAATGACTTATGGCTTAACTATTTAATTGATCAAGACTTAAGCCCATGGGCCATTTAGTGAACCCTAACCCTAATTATTGAACCTATGAACAATCACATAGGGATCCCACCCTATTTAAACACTTATTCATTAGGGCTTGCCTCTTTTTATCATTCCAACACTTGGAAAAAAGAGAGGTATTCTTCCCCCTTCAAAAAATTTCCATTTATTCATTTGATCTCCTTTTTCATCCTAGTCTTTTGAATTAGGTTCTAATTTTTGTATATTTAATATTTCTGGAGGTTAATCTCAGTTTTGGGCTCAATTGGAGCATTTGGCCATCAAGAGGAACACCCCCCATTTGGAGCTTTTTTTGCAATTTGCACCTATAGGTAAAACTCCTCAAATTAATTTAAATTTCTATTTTCTTTGCATTTAGGGCTAGATCTAGGAGTCCCCTAGCTGTCCCTGGAATTTGGGCATAATTTGTGTCCATTACGTGTCTGTATCGGACACGTATCAAACCCATAGGCTAGGTGTTCGACGAAATGCCCGAACCGATTCGATTTGCAAATTTTGCAAATCTATTTGAATAGAATCCTAGATCTATGGGTTGCTTATTGATTTCTGTGTTTTCTTCCTGATTTTTGAGTCGTGTCGTGTCCACACGAGGACACGAACACGCTGTCCGTGCACTGTGCACTGTGTCCTGCATGACGGGGTCTATTTCTCCGGCACAGGACACGTGGACACACCAAATTTTTTGTGAGTGTTGGGGCAGCGACTGCCACCATGCTCCCAAAATTTGGAAGCATCTCGTTTTGTGTACGAGGAGAAATCGCCCCCGCAATGGTCGCACGGGACACGCGCGAGCTGTCGATTACGCGTGCAAACGCACGCTGATACGCGGTTCGACACGACACCACGAGTTTTGTGGACACGGCGCAGACAGTGGGACATGCTCCCCTATCCCTGGCGAGTGTCTGGACACGAGCACGACGTGTCACGTGTCGTGTGTCATGCACACGACTCTCTGACACGCCTGCACGACACTTGTGTGTGTGTGTGTGTCTGTGTGTGCTCGAGTTGTCTGGACACTTCGTGTCTGATTGTTTGGACACGAAACCACATGTTACAACACGTATGGATGTGCTAGATTAGTTACCAGCCTATAAATTGGTATTCAACACGATTTGAGTTCGAATTTTACATTTCCCAATTATCACTGATACCATGTATTTATTTCGAAAATCCTGAATTGATCTTTTTTAATCTGATTTATATGTTGTTTTATATCACTAAATTGATTCTACATGTGTAATGGATACTGCTAAATTGGATTTTCATGTTTGATTGGGTTTTGCAATAGAGAATTGGATTTTGAACATTTGAAATGGGTTCGAAGGGGTGGACTGATACACAGTTTTCTCATGTTTGATTCTGAGTTAATGAATACCATTTCTACTATTGTAATGGTTAGTTATTGTTCATTTGTTGATATGTAGCATGATTACATGCCTGAGATGATACTGCAATGTGGGGCTATGAATTGTGGCTTTTGGGTTTCGAATTTAGGTTGTGGGTTGAACTGAGTTGTAAAACTTCCTCTATGAACACTGTAATACCTAATTTTATTTCCTATTCTAAAAACTGAACTTGGTATTTAAAATTGTCATGTTTAAGTCCATGTACATTGGTTAGTCACTGTTAGTGTTGTTGGAATGATTAGGTTTCACATTGAGTTGGTTTGATGTTGTGTTAGAAATGGGGATTCGAAAAATGGGATGATATGGATTTCGAAATTGAGACAGAGCATGAACTGTCATTTTTGACACCCACACACAACTAAGAACAACCCCATATCCCACACTCCCATTGACACCTATACTTAGCTAACACTCTAATGTTTCACTACACACACCATGCTCACATGCCACTTTCCTGTTAAACTGTACACACAATATCACACACACACACTCAATGTTCCATTCACGCACACACATGTTATAGCCATGTGTTAACTGTCACTTGAATTCCTATTCCCATTTGACACTCTAATGCTTCCTATTACACTATTAGCTCATACACACACCCTATCACCTATTCACTATTGACACATTACATCACTAATTTTATCACACACACACACCCACAATGGTAAATTCTTGAGAATACCACACATACATGGCTCTCTCTACATACACACATATGTTAATAGCCTATGAGTATATATATATATTTTTGTCTATATGCATAATGTGGCCCATGTGTATGTGTATGTTATTAAATAATTTAGATAAAAATTAATGTAGCCTTTATGAGTTGAGTGTGTTATTTATATAAATTGAATATATTTTAATGTGTGAAATAGGTGAGAGTATGTGAAATGTGTGGAATGTGTGTTTAGCCTATGGCCTATAGCCTATGGCTCATAGCCTGTGTGTATGGCTTGAATGCCAGTGTAGGAGTGTGGTTGGCTTGTATAGCCTAGAAATTGGGTGTGCTTGCTAGTCTAGGCTTGGTTAGGCCTAGTGAGACTTGACTAGACTAGGATTGACCTAGTTTGACTATTGTAGTTGACTTGGGTCGACCCAGAGTTGACCAAGTTTGACTTGGACCTAGTTTGACCTAGATAGTTGACCAGGTTTGACTTAGAGTTGACTTTGACCTAGTTTGACCTAGAAATCATGTAGATTGCATCATAACCATCATTTGCCTTATTTTAGACATATTATAACCTGTACTGTTCTATTTAGGATATTGTGACTCCGGTGCAGACATCTGACATTACACTACTCTTTTTAGAGTATCAGGCGAGTACATTCTCTGATAGTTCTCTCATTTATTTGCCAGTTACTGTATTTCAGTTCTATTTAGTTTTATGTGATTCTCTGATACCACACGTATGGATATTTCTGGATTTATGTATGCGACACACCCACCATATTATCTGGCCTCTATTACTGGAATCACTGGAATCATTCCGGAATCTATTTCTGGAATCATCATATTTTGGCTGGACTCATCTCGATTCTCGTGTCGAATTCTGGACTCATTTGTATTGCGGGGCGAGGAAATATTGAGTAAGACATGTAGACATACCCCAAATCTGGAATCTCCAACTGGAATCTACTGGAAGCATAGCCATCCCTCACCTGATCAGTGAGAGATGTGCCTGATTACCTACAGCCGTTTACATGTCGATCTCGGTATTTTAAAACACACTATTAGATTATAGCTGGTCTCACCTGGATTCTTGATCACTACCTAGAATCATCTTGTACTGGATTCATCTTGTATTAGATTCATCTCGTACTGGATTTACATAGGATTACACTTGGTTTACATTTACTGCCTGGACTCATTATGTTACTTTAGTTCAGCTAGATTTATTTTACAGTCTTCATTGCCATCATTCTTCTCTTGTTTTAGTTACTTACTTTCCTTGTATCTTATTTGTTCTCCATACCATCACCTGTATATAAACTACCATATTCATCAATAAAACTGTCTATAACTGCTTTATAGTTCCCTGTCATTTACTTGGGTTTTCTTGATGAGTTGTACTCGTTCCTGTTCTGACTGGACCTGTTGTAAATTTTACAAATGATTGCCCTGAGGACACATGCCCTACATATTACTGTGGAGATGGTTTGGCTACCTATGGCCCCGACACTCAGAGTGATTGGGAGTTTAGCTAGTTGTCATATTTTAGCTTTATTTTAGAACTGGAGTTGTATATTTTGAGATTTTGTAGTTGAGTTTTTCTGAGATTATACTATTAGTTGTTGGTTTTGGTCTGCTATTAGTCTTAGTTTTAATCTTCTGTGCTATCATATCGTTCTTAGACTGTGATTGAGATTCATTATATCTACACTTGTCATCCGTTCGGAGTTGATATTTTGACAAGTACATTATATAATTGCGTAAGTTGTTGATTAGATAGTAAACTAGGACAGCGTTCTACCGTCGACACTGCGGCGTAGGCTGGGCGTTGTTACGCGCTCGTACCCTCACAGTGGGTACGGGTCATGACAAAGCCGGAGAGGTAGGAGTATAAATCGTTGGATGGAGGGCTAATAACCTAGAGTTGAGATTGAGAGCCTAGGGCTTGAAGGAGAGAGAGGGAGAGGAGAAATGGTTCCAGCCGCCTAGGGCTCGGGGGATAGGAAGTGAGGATTTTGAATCCTCTTCCTTCCTAACCTTCTATATCCAATGTAAAACTCACGTGATAGAACCTTAAATTTTTTTTTAATAAATTTAGTAATGGTTATAACTATTGCTAATAAAATATAATGTGTTATAAATTTTAAAAATGTTTTTTTGCAACTATTACTTTAACATACGGGCATAGCAACATAAGTAGCATCCAGAAAAAAACACCTTTAACATCGTTCATAATACGCTATATAAAGTTCTGTTAACAGCAAAATAGCAGGGAGGCATGAACGCTATAGACAAACTGCTATTGTATGAACTTTTAATAGCACTTCACAATGAACGCTATGGATGATGATATTATAATAGCATGGAGGCTCGAATGCTATAGATAAACTGTTATTGTACACTCTTTTGATAGCACAGCGGAATGAACGCTATTGATGATGACATTCTATAGCAGGGAGGCTGGAACGCTATAGATAAACTGCTATTGTATACCCTATTTGTTGTAGTGGATATATATATATATATATATATATATATATATATATATATATATATATATATATATATATATAAATAGGGTGATAGGGAGAGAAAAACATGTGTGTGTGTGGAGACAATAGTGATTAGGTAATCTGAAAATAGTATATCATGAGGGTGTATATCAGTGTAGTGTCACATGGATATTGGTGTGACAGGAAATATGAATGAAGAGTGTGTATTGAGTGTATATGTGCAAATGGTAATTCAGGAATTTGAAAAGTGTGGATACTTTGTGTGCATGAGGGGTTCAATTACATCTCAGATTTTAAGGGGATATGTGTATGTGCAAAGGCAGTATGGTGTATGTTCCAAGTGTGTATAGGACAGGGGTTTAGAATTCAGTTTTAATGAGTCCTACCCAATGACAGTTAACAGGAATCAATAGTGTGATGTTGAACCATTCGATAGTTAAGGAAAAAGGACATTCAATTTAGCCTTAAAGGAATGAATCAATACAAATTCTAGTATACAAAATCACCTGGGAAACTAGTATTGAATCATCATTCAGTTTTAGTTTAAAACAGGGATTCAAGTTCAGATTAAAGGAAGGAAAGGAAACCAATATGTTACTAACTCAGTTCAGTCTCAAACAGTCAATAATCAAAATCAATATTCAGTTTAACAGGGAATCAATTGACAGTTGATATAAATAACAAATCAATACCCATTCGAATTTGGTTTAAAGAAGGGGATCAACATTGAATCTAACTTCAAAAATCAGTTTTACAGTGAACTAAATGGAAGGAATATCATTACAGTTTATGCAAATGACAGTTTAAATGGAAGATCAAATTAACAGTTTAAATGGAAGATCAAATTCGAATTTCCATCACCAATCAAATTCTAAACTGAATTAAAATACAAACAAATCAGTTTTCACTTAACCTTTAAATTTCAGTTATTCAGTGAATTAAATCCAAACATTCACATCTCAAGTTTAACCAAATTAATAGTGAAATCAAATGCTACTTAACAGTGAAATCAAATACTCACATATCCTGAATTCTCAGGTTACACATTTAATCTAGGATTTCATTTCCAGGTTTACACACATCACCTATATCTCAGATTTTACATTAATCAGTGAAATCAAGTATTACAATATAGTGAAAGCAAACCAATTTCAGTTCACATGAACATTAGGAAATCTGTGTGTTATACTAGCAGTAAAATCTCAAGTATTTGAACAGTGAATCCACTAAATCTCATTTCCTGAATTCTCAGGAAACTCCGTAAACCATGTAGGCAATAAACCATGTGTCAGTGCATACCCGACTGAACATAAGACACTGATACTTCCACATTCGAAACCTAATTTGAACTAATGAATTTAACAAACTATACATACATATACAACATAATCTGTTAAACTAATTTAACATTCGAGTTCAGGGAAATGGGTTCCCACAACTGACAGTTCAAATCAAAAACTCAACTGACAGTGAAGAACACTGACACATGAATTCCCATTCATTCGAAACCCAAATTAACCATCGAATTTTACAAACAGGTATATCAGTGTGTTAACCATGTGTCATGTGTCTAGGGGATGCCATTCATGTCCACTAGAGTGGACACGAAGTGTCCAAACGAAACAAAACATGGTATCAGATTACACAGTGAAGACTGGCTCGTGCACGCGTGCCGTGTCCTGTGCACACGACACGAGCCAAACCAGGACACGAGCTCGTGCACCTAGGTTCGCCATACATAGGGCTTCATGCCTAGGACCCTGACACGAGCCAACGTGTCGCCATGTCTGTACGGGAAGCCCGTATCAGAGCGTGATTCCCTATGCGCACAGTTCGTGTATGAAATCAGTGCGTGAGTGATTACGTGTCCGACGTGACACAGAATCATGAAACTTGGGGAGTGACTTGTCAGTCACTGCCCCGACCTCCACACCAATTTTGGTGGGTTCACAAGGTCTGTGCAGTGAGCACGACACGCGTGGCAGCAGGGCACTGCTACCGTGCGGGAACTTGCGTGTTCACGTGTCCAAACCGACACGACACAACACGACGGTCACCTCAGTCCAACAGAAATCGATAAGCGACATCAAACCCTAAATTTCTATTCAAACAAAAATTGCAAACAAGAACGAAATGCCCATTGTGGCATTTCGTCGAACACCTAGTAGGCCCACTGATACGTTCCGATACGGACACATAACCGAAACCTATCAAACTATCCAACGTAGGGTATTCTAGGGCTTCCTATTCATGCAATTAAATCACTATTTTATGAGAGGATTAGGAATTACCTAGGTGTGTGAAAAAGCCCAAAAAGCTTCAAAGAGGGGTGTTTCTCTTGCTACCCAAACTCCTCCAAATTGCTCCTCCACTGAAATTTCTCACCATAGTCAGGAAATACACAGAGATTAGAACCTATTGCAAGAAATTTGAAGGAAAAAGGAGTTGAAATGGAGAAGATAGGGATTGGGGAAGAAAGGGGTTTACCTCTATTTCCAAACTTGCTATTTCCTAAAGGAGTGTCACCCTCATTTTTCGTATTTCGTATTTTGCCCGTATTCTGATTTTGCGTATATTTTTAAATCTTACCTAACTGTGGTATTTCGATATTTCTCGTATTTTCTTATTCGGATTTTCGATTTGGTTTAATATGACTTGGTTTGGTTTGTAGGAATGAGAACACCTTTAGCTACCTTGTACCCTCAACACCACAACAACCCCCATTAAAATCCCACCAACTTTTCTCTCTCCCCATAACTTCCATTTACTTCTTCTCTTCTTCTTCTTCTTCTTCTTCCTCCTACCACCACCAACATCCCCACCATAGGCAAGTTGCATCTTGCCATTTAATGAGGACCCATTTTATTTTGATATTTAGTTAGACTAGAGCTCTAGGACCAATGTTAGAGATTGGCATTTTGGGTTTTGAAGATTGGATTTCCCTAGATCTAGACTTTGTTCATTTTCGGATTTCTTTAGATTTGATCTATTAAACTTGAATTTTGGTTGGTTTTATTGTTTCTATGTTGTAGAGGGTGGAATTTTACCCAAGTTAGAGCCTTGGAAGTTTGGAATTGGAGCTTGGATGGCCGACTTATGGTGTTCCAAAGTTTTGGAACCCATGGGTTCTTCTCCTCGGCTTGAGGAGGAAGACGACCCCCAGGCGCGCCTACTTTCTGGCCTCCTTGCCCGATTGCGCCTACTTTTCTGGCCAGGCGCTCTTTAGCGCACTGCGCCTCCTTTTCTGGCCAAGCGCTCTTTAGCGCACTGCGCCTACTTTTCTGGCCGTGCGCTGTTTAGCGCCTGGTCCGATTGCGCCTGCTCCCCTGACTAGGCGCACTTTAGCGCGTAGTTACCTAGGCGCACTTTGACCCTTGGACCCAGGCGCATTCTAGCGCACCCTGGCTAGGCGCACCTTGTTGGTTTCGACTTAAGCGCACTCCAGTGCACTTGATCCAGGCGCACTCTAGTATGCTGCCACCCTAGGCGCACTCTGGTGTGCTGCCTCAACCCGGCGCACTCTAGTATGCTGCCACCCTAGGCGCACTCTAGTGTGCTGCCACCAGGCGCACTCTAGTGTGCTTGTTCCCTGGCACACCCTAGTTCACCTACACCCTAGTGCCTTAGTGCCTGCTTTATAACTTGGTTTTTCTTTGATATGATTGGAGCTTTTGAGATTTTGATTGCTCACATGCACAACTTGACTTGGTCTGACACGTCTTGACACTATTTTCCATGATTTGGCATGGTTTGGCCTGCAGATAGTATTCTCCTATCTGTTGAATATTTTGTTAATAACTGGGACCGGTAACTTGATAACTCGGCTTGACTTGATAGTGGCCCGTGGTGGCGCACACCCGACTTGGCATGACTTGATAACTCAACTTGACTTGACTTGGTATGACTTGGCTTCACTTGATAGTGGCCCGTGGCGGCGCACTCTTGACTCGACTTGACTTGTCTTGACACCGTGGGTGTACTACCTGTTGCTCTGTGCAAATCACTTGTCTTGTCTTGCATCATGTCTAAGGAGTGACTCCCTGGGTACCACGGCCAGGGACTCACACTAAAATCGGACTAGGTAATGAGTAGACCAATTTAGAACATAGAGAATTCCCGGTCACAGGCAGTCTCGTTATCTGGAAGCATAATGGACTTGTAGCTTGCCGACGAGTAGAGCACATTTCCAGCACACTGTCATGTGTTGCACCCTCTAAGTCACCTAAGGGTACATTTGTCTCCCGGGCAATGTACCCACTTATAACTCTCAACCCGCGGAAGGATAACTGGATGGTCTGCAGGGCTTGGGACTGGGAGTTTCTCACCTGCATCTTGTTAGTAATTAGGCTTGTGATAACCCTAGTTAGTTAAAGTAGTAAGCCGTAGTACTTGCTTGGCCGTTGTGAAATGGATGTTGTCCAGCCTTGTCTAAGTTTTGTCTAGCCCTGTACCTGGAACTCTTGGTCATGATTGTTTTACTCATCTCTAACGATAAATGGGTAGAGACTGTGAGCTATTCAGGCGAAGGGGTACAATTCCGGTCCTTGTTTGGTTAAGGATTGTAACCTGGCTCCCGAAATGGTTTCACGTCCCTAGTCATTTATCGCTCTGTGTACTTTTACTACTTACTTTCTTTTTTCTTTATGTTCTGATATGCTGGCTTTGTTCTTATTTGTGGCCCCTTTGTGGCACTTGCTCTTTCTGGGGTTTGACCCAGCTGGTTTTGTGTGGCCAGATTTCGGAGCAGCTACCGAGGATCTACCAGGCTTCCAGCCCAATGGTGAACACTAGACGGAACCCGGGCTACGAGTGGGTCTTCCCTTTTGTTTCACCCACTCATATGTAAATTTATTCTTTTGAGGCGTTTGCCGACGAGCACCTGTTAGCTCGATGCACATTTACTTACTGTCTGCCTACGGGCTGTAACATGATTAGCAAATCCTAGGGTCATGTATGACTGAACTCTTGCTAGTCCTATCATTTTGTACGACTAGCTTCATGATCATCCAATATGTAATATTTGGGACGCCTTATATATATATATATTTGATGCTCTAACATCTTGTAACTCTGTTAATTGCTTGAGATTGAGACAATAGGCTTGACCTTAAGAGACTGCTGGCTTGTAGTAAACCCTCATATCTAGACAGCCGTGACCGTATAGTTGAGATGTATTCTATTTCAATATACGTAGCTGGCTGTGTCTGCCCCCGCTCTCCAGTATTCTGGTTCTGGGGCGTGACAAGGAGGCTAGCCCTAAGTGGTAGAGACATTAAATAGGGGTGTGGAACCCTAGGTGGATGGCCATAAATGCTAGGATTAGGGTTTTGGTTTCACTATGTGTTATGGGCCTCTATGGGCCTTAAGCCATAAGTCATGGTTTATGAAATCACAAGTCATAATCTAACCTATTCATTATCCCTATTTTCTCCAAATTAATTCTAATGACTAGAGTATCATTAACTTAGGTTAAACTAGGGTTTCATAATCTAACCAATTGGTCATGACTAGGGTTAGCTTCTAGGACTCCCAAAGTCACCATGAGTCAAAGTCAAGAATAGCACTAAATTAAATTATACCAAAAATCACTTAAATTCTAATAATTCTAATTAATACTAACTAACACCAACCATAGTTAGCTAAGACTGTTTGCCATTAAAATTATTTGATTGAAATCTTAATACAAACAGAACAGTGATACAATATAGGACTTAGATGTAGTCCTAGGAGTACACTTTTTTAAGCTGGGTCCTTAGTGCCAATGGAGCGAGTGGTAATGCGTTGACTTCGTTGACCGGCTGACGGCGGTTATCGGTTCTCTGAAGGTGTTGATTGCTCTGGGTGCTGGAGCTTGCTGAGAGGAGGAAGACGTTGAGTGTCTAGAACTACCTCTCCGGTGATTCTCTGTTGTGGATTCTCTGTGAGTCTTGTGTTCTGAATCTCTGTGTGTGTGTGAAGGGGATGATCCTTCTATTTATAGTTTTGCAGGCTGGCTGCTCATGCGCGCATGTAGGATGCGCCGGTGTGGGGACGCCACGTGGAGGTTGCTGATGGAGGCGCGTGGATGCTGCGCCCTGATCGAGGGGGAGAACTCTTCATACTGCTGTTGTGAGCCGGCACGTAGCAGAGAGAAGATCTTTCCGTTGCTGAAATCTTGGATGAGTTGAGTCAAAAGACACGTGTCGTCGACTCATGGTTCGAAGATCTCGGATTTGGTGGAGATGAGTGATCTGGTGGGCTGCGCCTTGGATTGGGCGCAGGAGGAGGCTGCGGCTCATAACCTTTAGGAGTTACAAACCATTTGGGGCGCATGGCTTTTGAGGCGCATGCAGGCGACTTTTCTTCTGTCATTTGGGATCAGAGATCAGTCTGGGGCGCATGGCTTTTGAGGCGCATGCAAAACTTCAACCGGAGACTCTTCCTCTGTCTTTAGGGATCAGTGAAGGGTCTGAGGCGCATGGCTTTTGAGGCGCATGCTGGTTTGGACGCATGGCCGTAGAGGCGCATGCGGGTGTGGACGCATGGCCGTAGAGACGCATGCGGGTGTGGACGCATGGCCGTAGAGACGCATGCGGGTGGCCACGTGGCAGTAGCCGTCGGAAGTCATGATGATGCTGACGTTGCCGACGCTTCGTTTTCTGAATAAAGCTGTCAACTGTTCAGACTTTGGGAGGCGTGCTGCCAACTCTGTCAGTTCAGCATTTAATGTTGGTGACGTTCGATGGACAGCTGAGTGGGCGCGTCGGTTGGCGTTCCACTCGGTATGGAGATGTGTGGGGGCGCACCCTCTATAATGCGCCGAATACTGTAGGGCGCGTCTGTGTGATGCCCTGATGCCGAAGGGCGCGTCCGTGTGATGCGCTGTCTGGCTGGCGCATCGGACATGTCTTTTAATGATGCGGCTGTCTCGCTCTTCGAGTGCTATAAATAGCCGTTTTGAATTCGAGGCGTCCGGTTCATCCATTTAATGTAAATTCATTGCACGGAATTCGGAGGGCCATCCACTTGGCGCGTGGGTTTGATCTGCCCGGCCTATAAATAGTGGCATGGAGAGAAGATTTGCTTCTCATTCCCTCACGTACTTCCAATATGAACTTGAACATACGGGTGCATTCTGCTGACGAAGTGCTCCCGAGGGTGAAGATGAGACGTTGTGTTGTCTTTGATGCACTTGAAGGTGACTGTTACATCCAAAAGACGGAGTCGAGGGCTTCTGAGGCAGGCGGAAGGTGCCTGTTGCATCCAAAGATAGGGATGCTCGAGCCTCGTCTCCGTTATTCCGGAAGAGCCGTAGATCGGAATGGCGGTGCAAGGCTCTCTCTTCCTGCAAAGTGGGGTTTCCCCACTTTGATCATGTCGAAAGCTGCTCCTTTAGCCGTGGTTTCGATCACGGTCTTCCTTCGGCTTTGGAGGCTCTTTCGAAGCCTCCCCTGGCCACAGCATTTGCGGTGCTCTTCTCTTCCTTGGTTCCGGCCAGAGGGTTAAATGCTTTGTGTCGAAGCATTTATCGGGCGAGCCTGGTTGGAAGAGCGGCACATAACTGGGCTCTGCTCGGCCAGGTGAGCCTGGCTGGAAGAATTTGGCTGAAGGGATGCACATAACTGAGCTGGATGTACATGACTGAGCTGCTGAAGATATGGTGGGATGCGCCTGGTTGGAGCGCATGATGTCTGCTGCGCCTGACTGACAGCGCATGGTGACTGGCAGCGCATGATGACTGCTGCGCCTAACTGGAGGCGTATGGTGGCCGCTGGCTGTAGACTTAGGATCTTTCCTTTGTAGAAATTCTCCTTTGTACAACCTTTTCTAGACATGTAATAGACTTTTATATATAAATAAAAAGTCCTTCTTCAAATGTCTATACTTATTGACTTTGCTGTGAAGTTCTTCGTCTGAGTTCTGGCGCATGTAGTGTCTGGCGCATGGGCTTTCTGGTTGTGAAATTCCATGCTTCTACAAAGACTAGCTATGACTAATCTGGGTTAGGTCCAAACTAAGTTAGGCTAATCACAATACATGGCAAACAATTAAATAATATTAAAATCACACAATTCTTAATAATATATTAAATTCAAATTAATATATATTAAATTCAATTAAATTCAAAATGACAAAATACCCTCAACTGGAAATGATAAATGAAATACCCTAATCACATGGCTAGGCTCTAGGTCAAGCTGTCTCTAGCGTTACACTAGCAAAATACCAAAATTACAAGTCTTGGTTTAAATAGTTTAAAAATGATTAAAAATTACCAAAAATCATAATATGAAATAAATATCAATAATTAATTTATAATTACAAAATTTTAAAATTACCCTCATTTGGAAAACTGGGTGTTACAGAGAGCTCGAGGAAAATTTACGAAATTTTTGAGTTTTCGAGTGAGGGGAAAAAGGAAACAGGACTGTGCCCTAAGTAAAAAAGTTAGCGACGTCAACAGTCGACGTCGCTAAACGTCGTAACCATTTTAATATATGACGACATATTTTAATAATATGTCGCTGAACGTCGCTATTCCGCGACGTAATTTAACTACTATCGCTGAACGTCGCTATTCAGCGACGTTTTGCGATGTCAATAAAAGGGAGTCGCTATATTACATATTTAGCGATGGTATTTATTTCGTCGTTAAACAACGTCGCTAATATAGCATATTTTAGTAGTGTCTTCCTCGCAATCGCAGTTGCTGACGAACAGAACTGAGTTCAAAAAATAAATCTCACGTTCTTCCTCGCAATCGCAGTTGCTGACGGACAGAACTGAGTTACAACTCAGATGAAGGAGAAGAAAGAAGAAAGAAGAGTAAAGGTTCTTGCTGGGGTGATTAAGATCACCGTTGCTCAAAGCAAGATTCGTCCCACCACGATCTGCTTTCAGGAACCAGCAAGTTCACGAAGAACTTCTGGAACGCTCGTAAGTCAATATTTGAGACTTGAACGGGCTTCCTAGACTTTACGGACTCCCTTTAACTTTCTTCTTGGTGCATCTTTCAAAGGAGGCCAAGGGGCTCTATTTATAGAGTGGAGTTGAGACTTCACCTCTTCTCCTATCCGATGTGGGACTAAAATACCAATACTCAAAAATAGAGTTTGATATTTTAGATCATCTCATAATCAGCATAGAAGTGTGCCAGTCCACGCCTACCCCCCGAACACTCCCGTGCATGCACGAGACATCCTAGAGTCCGTGTCCGAGTCCGAGTCCGAGTTCGCACAACAAAAATCAACTTATATCTTTGTTGGAATTGATCCTTTTTTCTTTCTAGGAAAATACTCCCACATGACACACACTTGTGTCCCACCACACCTCATGTGCACACCTCAACACAAACAATGCATTATATTGAGATACTCACCATTTGGTGTAGCCGATGTGGGACTATCTTTCCTAGTCCAAAAGGTAAAAACACCAACACGATATTTTAGTACACTTCGTTCTACCTTTCTCTCTCTTCCTCTCACAATTCGATATGAATGCAACAACCAACGAAAAGAATTAGCCAATGAAACAAAAACGAAAAGACAACGATGAAAATTAGGAAGGTCTTATATGGCATTAGTTTTCCAAGATATTATTGAATGTATATGGATTCAATTTTCAACCAAAGCCAATCAAAAGATGGGAGATGATCTAAAATAATTTGTCCCAATTATATAAATATTAAAATAATTTTTTAGCACAAATCCAAATGCGACTAGACTATTCAAGCCACGAGCCAATCAACACAATCCCCCAGCTAGGAACGGGACACTACACCCATGGGGGTAGGCCGGGTCTGGATTGGACTTCAGGCTGGACCGATCCACTAGGGATGGGAGGGAAAACTCAACCCAGACTCGTTACGACTAACAGGTCCAGGGAGAAGAGGGGGGGGGGGGAGGGGGGGGGTGGGGTGGGAGCGGGGTGAGCAACTGAAATCCAGTTCGACCCGAATTAGTGGCGGCCCGGCCCGACCTCGAGTATTGGCCGGGTTTGGCCGACCCAGCTTGGGTTTGACCAAGACAGTCTTCGGTTACCCGTCCCATATAACGCATCAAATTCTTGTCATATTATAGCTGACCATAATAAGAATGGATTACAACATTAAATTGCCTCTATAACAACTCCTTTAATGTGTTCTTTAGATGATCGTCAATGTGAATATCACTTAATTAAAATCTGTGCATGCATCATTTGTTGGCAATCTATAACTAGTGCTGCAATTACAATACCTAATTTAAATGATTTTCTTGAGAAATAGAAGTATATAATCATCAACATTTACTAATACATTATAATTTTGGTATAATAGCTTAATTTGGTATTAAAGCAATCCAAGTTCAAATTATTTTTAATACTCATCTTACATATGATGAAAGAGTCCGAGTTCTCTAGCCTAGTGACGTTAGAGCGGACATCCGGAGAGGCCGGTAAGATTCGAGTTTTCCAATTGTGTATGTGCGTGAGATTTTAAAAAAATAATAATGAAAGAATAAAATAGAAAAATAAATAAAAATTATATTGTTACCGTTAAGACGAAAGAATATGGTAAAGATGGTAACAAATATCCTAACAACATTTATTTTGGCCTTATTTCATGACAACTTGAACCTTACAATAAGAATTATGAAACAAGGACAAGGCAATAAACAATTATTTTATCTTTGAATTTTTATTTATTTATTTATTTACTTTTATCTTAAGAACTTCGACACACACATAGTCGATAGTTGACACTTCACATGCCAATGCATAGACTCTTAGTAGAGAGTACTTGTCAAAAAAAAGGAAGAGAAAAAGGAGGATATTGTTGGATTGGCTACAACACAAGTTATTTATGCCGTCATGAAAAAGGAAATCAATTGTACTTGGAGGACCATCCCTCCAATAAATTATCAAGATTTTGGAAACACCCGTGTCCACTTTCTCCCATCTATTTGTGTTCTTCTATGAAAGAGAAAGATTGGTTTGGTTCATCAAATCAAATTTATCATCATGGTCTACTAGTCAAACCAAAGTAGAACGAGTCAAACAAACCGGACCTACACTACCACCACACTACCAAACACTACCGATATCATCACATGGACAACAAAAATGGAGTGGGCAACGTCCCTTAGCTATCACATGAGGATCAAATGAAGGTGGTGGTGACTTACTTAAATGCCACATGAAAATTTGTTACTTGGTCGTTGGAAGAATGAAGAATAGCATATTCGACCATTTAATGAGGATCAAGTGAAGAGAGAGAGAGACAGAGATATTAACAACAACCCCTCTTAATATTTTTGGTCTGTGGGGTGTAGTTCATAATGGTTACGGTTCAATTCTAGATATTAACAACAACCCCTCTTAATATTTTTGGTCTGTGGGGTGTAGTTCATAATGGTTACGGTTCTATTCTTTTTTTTTTGGTGTTGCTTGTCGGTCCAAAAAAAAAAAGAACACATAAAAAAATGTTTATGTAGTAGAAGAGAACTTCTTGATGCATCTATACTATACATCTTCTCAATGGATTTTCTTGTCAAATAGTAACTCAACAATATATGGAATTTTCTAGCTTGATTTTTGACAATAGTAACTCAACAATCTATAACATTTTGTAGCTTAATTTTTGACAATAGTAACTCAACAATATATGACATTTTCTAGCTTAATTTTATTTTCTTGCTACAGGCTATAGCTTTTATAAGATGGTTTGTAGCTACTAGAATTTTGGAATACATATATATTTTATTTGTGCAAATAATATATAATATAATAAATTAACTTAGTAGATGTATTAAATATCAAGAAACCTCCAATAAAGGTTGAACAATTATTTATTCTATAATGATGTGTACCTTGTACCATTAGTTGGTGCATTTTATTTCCAATAATGCTAAGTCTACTACCAAATCCTTACAACCCTCTTACAACCACTCACCCATTTGCTGACATGTGGACCATGGTCCACATGTCAGCAATGGATGAAGGTTGTAAAAGGATTGTAAGGATTTGGTTGTAACTGTAGCATTACTCTTTTATTTCTCACTCAATTTTTGTGATGATTGATACAACATATATGACTTTGTTAAATACTTAAACGAAGAACTATATTTTTGGAAATTTTCTTCCCCCACCCGACCCCCAACGTTGCCATCTTTTTTTTAGGTGTTATTTTCTACGGTTTGACAAATGTCAAGAGGATTTGAACATGCACCTTCTGTGCCGGGACCTAGGGGTGAATTATTCGATTTTGGACCGAAAATCGAACCGAACCGAATAAAAGGTTTGGTTCGGTTTTAAAAAAATTCGATTCGGTTTCGGTTTTGAGAATACTAATTTTTCTTATTCGATTTCGGTTTTGGGTTTCGATTTCGGTAGAAAACCGAATAAAAAAATTTAATTACTATATATATGTGTGTCATGGTGTTCACTGGGCCGGTTCGGCCCGGGCCCGCCCGTGGACCGCACCGGCCCGCCCCCCTATAAGCCCGGACCGGCCCGCCGTGGGCCCGAACCGGCCCGGCCCCCCACGTTCATTCGGTTCGGGTCGGGCCCCCCCCCCACAGCCCGAGCCCGGCCCGGCCCGGACCGTCTTAATTTTTTTTTTTTTTTTTTTTTTTTTTTTAGTAAATAGGCCCGGCCCGGTTGGACCGGCCCGGCCCGGCCCGCTGGGACCGGTCCAGCTGCAGCCGACCGTTGGAGGGGGTTTTTTTTTTCTTCAAAGTTTTGACCGTTTTGGGGGGGGGGGTTATTTTACCAAAATACCCCTCCAATATAGCCGTTATTAAAACGTTGGGAGGGGTATTTTGGTCTTTTTTTTGCCTAAAATTACCAAAATAACCCCAAAAAATTCCTATAAATAGCCCAAAAAATTCCATTTTTCAAACACAACTCATTCCTCACAAATTCTCTACATTTCTCTACGGTGCTCTGGTGCTCTACTGCTTTCCTTCCCCGGTGCTCTGGTGCTCTACTGCTTTCCTTCCCCGGTGCTCAACGGCTTCCCGATCTCCCTCCCAACTCCATTCCGGCTCTACGGCTTCCCGATCTTCCTCTCAACCCCTTACTTTCTTCTAGCGTAGTTTACTTTATTTTATTTTATATATGGCTGGTGAAGGTTCAAACTCACCTGATCTTGCTGGACAGACTTACCATTATTTTAGTAATTTTTTTGACGGTAATGAAATTCCACCTGAGCAAGTAGCCACCCATCCGATTCCGGAGGGGTGCCAACCATCTCCTCCGGAAGTAGCTAGTACCACCCAACGTCCTGAAAAGAAAAAAGGTCTAAGTATTGGGATTATTTTACTTTAATTTTTGAAACTAATCCTGATGGTTCGTTTGTTTTAGATGCCAAGGGGGAACCGAAACCGTACAAAGCGCAATGCAAGAAGTGTTGCAACCAGTACGCATGGAAGAAGGGCGGTGGCACCGGGACTATATCCAGACACTACGACACTTGCTACGGGAAGGACACACTTCAAGCGTCCCAAACCCAAATAAGCTTCGGCGTCACCGGTTCTTCAATTGGTAACTTTACTTATTCAGCTGCTAGGCATAAAACCGAATTAACAAAACATATTATTCGTGACGAACTTCCTTTCACGACGGGTGAAAGCGAATCTTTACGAGATTATATATCACTTTATCTAAACCCCTCCTTTACTAAAGTGAGTAGGCAACAAGCTCGAAAGGGGACAATTTGTCTCTTTAACGAGCAGAAAGCCGCTTTGAAAGCGGATTTGAAAATATTAGTAAGTTAGCTATTACTTCTGATATTTGGACTACTAAATGGAGTTATGCTTATATTTGTATTACTGCACACTATATAGATGCACAATGGATGTTGCAAAAACGCATCATCTGTCTTAAACTTATAGAATGTCCACACACGGGCGCTGTAATTTCAAGTGAGATTTCAAGACACGTACGTGAATATGATATTCACGCTAAATTTTTTTCTGTCTCTTTGGACAATGCATCAAACAACAATGCTGCTATGTCTTCTTTGTCAGTAATTTTTAAGCCTATTTTAGAAGGTAGACTTATGCATGTTAGGTGTGCTTGCCATATAATTAACTTAGTTGTTAAAGAATGTTTAAAATTTTTTGAACCCCATTTAGATACTCTGCGACAATGCTTGCTCCACCTAAACTCGTCTCCAAGTAGACAACAAAGTTTTGCATGCACTTGCGCACATTTTGGTATGACTTTTAGAAGATTTGTGAAGGATATACCAACTAGGTGGAACTCCACCTACTTGATGTTGAAATCTGCAATTCCTTTTAAGACTGCTATTACATATTATTGTACTTCGGATGCCACCTTTGACTATCAGGTTACTGATGATGATTGGGTAGCAGCTGAAAGTGTTTGTGAATTTTTAGAAGTTTTTTACAATGCTACATTAACTCTTTCTGGTGTTTATTATCCCACATCTTGCTTAGCTTTACGTGAACTTTGTAACATGTCTTATTTATTTTCTAAATATAGAGATTATCCAAATTTTGAAATTGCGGTGAGAAATATGGAAGCCAAATTCAGGAAATATTGGGGTGAAGTACCTCTTTTATATTGTTTGGCTTCCATATTTGATCCTACAATCAAATTGGATGGCGTAGAGGTTTTATTAGAAGGATATGGAGAATATATGGGTATAGACGTTACTGACATGAAGACAGAAGTTAAAGTGGCTTTGGACAGGTTAGTTATACTGTACGAAGAAGGAGCAACGTCGACCCGACCAACTCAGGGGGGGGCTAGTAGTAGCTCCGGCTTGGCGTCTAGGCTATCAGCAGCCGGTCGCATACTACAAAGGAAGAAACAAAAGCAATCTTCCCAACCTACTCAAGAGTTGTCTGCTTACCTTAACTCTTATCAAGACGAAGATGAGACTCCAGATCACTTCGCCGTTCTAGAATGGTGGAAGAGACACGACGAGAGAATTCCTGTGCTTTCTAACATAGCACGTGATCTACTGATGGTTTCGGTGTCGACGGTAGCATCAGAGTCCTGTTTTAGTGCAAGTTCGAGGATGTTGAGCGATATGAGGAGCCGCTTGAAGCCCGATATTTTGGAAGCAATCGTGTGCATACAAGATTGGATGGCTGCCGATAAAAGAACACAAAACCAGAAAGATGAAGAAGATCATGACATCCACGAGCTGGATTTGGAATCGCTTTCATTGCATGAAGGCGAACAACAATGAGGCTACGGTGCAAGGTATTAGGTATGTACATTTAAACTTATACATTTCAATTTTAAATTTTAACTTATACTTTCAAAAACTATTTTTTTTTTTACTTATACTATTCAAATTTTTAATTTTAACTTATACTATTCAAATTTTTTAACTTATACTTTCAAAAACTATTTTTTACTTTTTAAAAAAAATATTTTTTAACTCCGCCTATGCCAAACAAACATTTGCCGGTCCCAAGCCCGGATAAAGGAATAGGGAGAAATATTTTTTTAAAATTTTTATAAATTTTTATAAATATTTGTAATCTTTGTATAAAAATTTTTTGTATAAACATTTCTATATATTTGTATAAACATTTGTATTACAAACTATTACTAAATTATAAACATTTTTGTATTACTAAATTATAAACATTTATATACATTTATAAAAATATATATAAACATTTGTATTACAAACTAAATTACTAAATTATAAACATTTATATACATATTTTGTATAAACATTTTATAAACATTTGTATTAAAAAGAAAACATTTTATAAACATTTTATAAACATAAAATTATAAACATTTTATAAATATTTTGTATAAACATTTTATAAACATTTAAGTTACAAATTTTTAAATTTAAAATACAAAAGAAAATGATTAAAAAACCAAATTAAAAACAAAACTGTAAAAAAAAAACTTAAAAAAAAAAATATAATTCAAAAACCGGCCCGAACCGTCCAAGCCCGGACCGGCCCGACCCAATAATGTCCGGTCCTCTGGGCCGGGCTGGGCCCATCCGAAAAAAACCGGACCGGGCTAAGCCCGGACCGAAAATGAAAGTGGGCCGGTCCTGGACCGGCCCGAAACCGGTCAGGCCCGCAGCCTTCGGACCGTGGGCCGGCCCGGACCGGCCCGATAACAACTTGATATGTGTGTGTGTACTATATATATAAGTATTAATATATATAGGAATATACTAAATATATATAGGTATATACCATAAGTATTGTGAAACCCAGTTTTGAATGTGTAGTATTATTATTATTATTATTAGTACTATAATATTATTACTATTATTATTATTATTTATGAGCTTTAGAAATTAATTTCGAAATTAATTATAGTTTTTGATTGCTGACCCGTCCCGAGTCCGGACCCGATTCCCGAACCCGACCCGGACCTAACCCCTTTTCTTTTGAAATCTGATTCTAAAAAAAAAAAATTATAATTTTGAACTGGTCCACGTTGGACCAGCACACCCCCACACACGTTCTCCCCTCACCCTTATTTCTCTCCTTACTTCTTCTCTCAGCAGCACATCCACATACTTCTATTCATCTCCCACTTCTTCTTAAACACCCATTCTCCCTCACACGAGCACAGAACCCAAACTCTCCTCTTTACAAACCATCAACACTCCCACCACCATTACTTTCTCCTCTCCCCTCTCCCTCAGGAAGAGCACCACCACAACCACTCTAACTCCCAAATTTCATTTTTTTTCAGATTCTGAATTTTCTATATTTTCTTTTATGGAAAGGTATATTTTTTTATAAAAAATTGTTCGAACAGTGAAATCTAATTTTATCAATTCCTGAAAACTAGTCACTAGTTAATTCTTATTTACTAGCTAGTTACTGCTAATTATTAAACCTAATTATTAGTAACTAATTTCGTTTATTTTATGGATTAATACCCATAGGCATGTTTTATTAGTTCTGGTGATTAATTCCATTTTCGTGCTAGAGATGAAATCCTGTTAATTGATTTGTACTTATATTATTATTTGTTTAACTAGGATATTATTCTTAGGCTAGTGCGGCCTAATTACTGCCGGACTATTGTAACTAAGCAATTTGTTTGTTTGTTAGGAAATCTGTTACAACTTTAAGTTCATTGCCCTCAGATCTGTTTGATATTACTGCTAGTGCCACTAGGCTGGCTTGGAGTTGGAGCACACACAAATAATATAATATATATATTGGGGGTGTTCCCCAGTTATTAATTATTACAATTTCTGTCACATCACAAACTGTCACTGCTCTACTCTGCTTGCCTAGCCGCGCCGCTGCCGTGCTCCGCCGCGCTCCGCCGCCGGCCATTATCACCACCGCCCCAAACAAACCACAAACCACCCCCATCTCCATCGATCACCACCGCCAATACACAACATCGCCTACACCAGTTCACCACCGCCACATTCAAACACCACCACCACCACCACAATGGAAACCTAGCTCACCTGAGATTTGGCGACCGTCGTGTCAGTCCAGCCGTGCCTCCCGTGCGCTCTCACCGATCCCGACGATGAGCTCCCCGCGCCCATCCGACACTCTGTGTCCAGATCGGACACCGATCTGGATCCGCCGCCTCCGATCTCGACGACCGAGATAGCCAAATCCTCCGCGGTCGACCGGGTCCGCACCCGCCACCACCAGATCGGCCGGACCTTTCGCTCGAGCGCCATCGACTGCACGAGATCTGCGTCGAGCCACTGCCGTCGGATCTGCCCACGAGGATCGACGTCCCCGTCACGGCTGGTAAGCCTTCGTTCTTTCTTCCTCGACCCTTTCCTTCTTCTTTTCTGGTATTAGAAATTAGGGTTTTGGGTTTTCATGGGGATTTTCGGAGGAGGTTTAGTTTGGGTGAGGAGAGGAAGATGGGGGCTAGTCTCTGGAGTGTTAGGCTGGAAGTATAAGAAGTGAAGAAACGAGTGGAAGTGTGAAGAAGGTTGAAGAATAGTTGGCTGGGAAATTTTCGTGAGCTGAGTGAAAGAGTTAGGTGGAGAGAGAAATATTGAAGGAGTGGAGAAATATTGAAGGAGTGGAATACTTTGAAAGAAGAAGCTTGGGTTTCCTTGCTGAGAGTAATGTAGAGGAGGTGAAGGAATAGGAATTATTATTGTTTGACAGTGAGTGGGAATAGTTACTAGTATTGGTTCGGCCGGTTAATGGGAGCATGTGATGGAGAGAGAAACCTCTTTCCATTTTTTTTTATGTTTTGCCATTTCGAAAATCGAGTCAGCCATGACTCTTTGAATTTTGAAGGGATCATCCAAGTGACCGTTGGATATTAGGAATGGGGGAGAAGAAGAGCACCTCCCCCACCCGACCCCCAACGTTGCCATCTTTTTTTTTTTTTTTAGGTGTTATTTTCTAAGGCTTGACAAATGTCAAGAGGATTTGAACATGCACCTTCTGTGCCGGGACCTAGAGGTGAATTATTCAATTTTGGACCGAAAATCGAACCGAACCGAATTGACTAAAAGGTTTGGTTCGGTTTTAAAAAAATTCGATTCGATTTCGGTTTTGAGAATACTAATTTTTCTTATTCGATTTCGGTTTTAGATTTCGATATCGGTAGAAAACCGAATAAAAAAATTTAATTACTATATATATGTGTGTGTACTATATATATAAGTATTAATATATATAGGAATATACTAAATATATATAGGTATATACCATAAGTATTGTGAAACCCAGTTTTGAATGTGTATTATTATTATTATTATTAGTAGTATTATAATATTATTACTATTATTATTATTATTTATGAGCTTTAGAAATTAATTTCGAAATTAATTATAGTTTTTGATTGCTGACCCGTTCCGAGTCCGGACCCGATTCCTGAACCCGACCCGGACCTAACCCCTTTTCTTTTGAAATCTGATTCTAAGAAAAAAAAAAAAATTATAATTTTGAACTGGTCCACGTTGGACCAGCACACCCCCCACACACACGTTCTCCCCTCACCCTTATTTCTCTCCTTACTGATTCTCTCAGCAGCACATCCACATACTTCTATTCATCTCCCACTTCTTCTTAAACACCCATTCTCCCTCACACGAGCACAGAACCCAAACTCTCCTCTTTACAAACCATCAACACTCCCACCACCATTACTTTCTCCTCTCCCCTCTCCCTCAGGAAGAGCACCACCACAACCACTCTAACTCTTCTCCTTCTTAAATCCCCTCCTCACACTCTCTCTCTCACAAAGAGCAACAAATCCCCCAACTCCCTGAGACCCCTCTCCGCGCGAGCTCCGGCCCCGGCCACCCCTTCACCGGCGCCCGCCCCGGCGCGTTTCCCAGCGCGGCCCCGCGCCCAACGCCGCGTCCGCCGGACCCCGATTCGGCCGCCCGCGACCCCCGGCCGCTCCCAGTGGCGCCGATCCGCTGTCCCGGCCTCCTCCGCGAGCTCCGGCCGACCCCCTCGGCCGTTCTTCCTTTTTCGAGCTCCCGATCTTCTGTTCCGAGCTTTCCGACTCGCTGTCCGCGGGATTCTGAGTCCGATCTGTGGATTTGCGCGTCCCAAGTCCGAGGCAACCCTTCGGATTCCGTCGTTTTGGGTAATCTCTGATTAATCACAGTAGTTCGTCCCTCCCCAGTGTCAATGATGATATTTGGTCCGCGAATTTCTTCGGAAATTCGGTTTTTGGTTACGCGTTTGGTTCCGGGAATTTTTCGGAACCATTGTTGGATTTATTATGTGGTTTTGGCTTAGTTCTGTTCATTTCGGGATTTCTCGAGAACCTTCGGAAAGGTTCTGTTGGTTGTTTTGCTTTCCGAAACTTTTCGGAAATGAATTTCTAAATATTTTGGTTTTTCGGATATATTTTCGATATTGTACAGTGACGTTTCTGGTTAGGTTCGGACTTCCGAATTCGTTTCGGGTCGTTCCGAATTAATATTGGGAATGTTTGTGGTTATTTTTATGTATATATTTTGGGATTCCCTGGTTTGGGATTTGCAGGAAAATGTTGACATATTTCCCAGTTTTTGGGTTGACCAAAAATAGAGGAAATGTTGCCGGATTTTTCGTAAATTTAATTATATTTTAAAATAATTTTAAAATGGTTTTCGGAAAATATTAGTATTTTGGATTTTGGTCAATGGGCCCTGGCTAAGTGCAAACGAAATCGGCTTCGCCCGGACGTTGAGGCATTAGCCTATATGACGATTGGACCATATATGAGACTCACTAAATATTTGTTTTATTATTATTATTTCATAATTAATTATAGAAAGTTTTAGAACTAACGACCATTTCGTCTTATTTCAATTTATGTAAATAAATTGTAATGGGCATAAGCCCAGCTGGTTGTTGGTTCTGTAACTTGTAATTTGGTAGCGTAGGATTTTCTGTTATTTGCTGGTTTTGCGAGTTCTTGTAGCGTACGCGTAAACCTAATAATAATTATTTTCATATAGAAAATTAATAAAGTTTTTTCTCACATAAAATCTACAAGTTTTAATATTTAACAACGATCATGTATTTCTCATTAAAATAAAAAATTTAGTTTTATATGTATAAATACGAAAATACAAAGTTTTAATTAATTAAATTGGTATCGACGAGATTTTTCCAAAATACAAAGTTTAAACGATCTTTCCCTCGTTATTAATTCAACGCACCAATAATCGTGTTTTTTTTGTGTTTTGTTAATAAAGAATTAAAATTGATAGGACACAATTAGAGATTTCAACTAGCGTAGTTAGATTGGTAACTCTGGATTCTGAGTCAATTTCTCGAATGTAGGAATTCGAGGACGATCCTAATTTCCATCTTGAAGTCTCCAACTTTCCAGTCCAGTTCATTTGAGGCAAGTACATTTTGTGTTAGTTTACAATTAATTTGTAATCATTTTAATGTAAGTTTAAACCACGATGCAACACGGAACTCTTTCTGAGAGCACTGACTGTAACTACCGTAACTGTTTGGGGATTGGGGGAGTAGTGTAATGATTATGATCACATCCAAAATAATAACTTAGGCCAGTATTAGCTTACCTCTCTTACACACGGGGATAAGCCGAATCGTATCAATAGGATACAACTGTACAACCCAAGCCGGTCATATTCATTGCCTATTCAAATCACACTGTTTTACTGCTAGAAAACTGTTTACTTCAAACTGTTTAAAAGTGCATGATTCTATTATTATTTTAATTGTCAAATTAGCATGAATTGTACTTTGCTCCCTCCTGATTGGAGATAACATTTTTAAGGAACATTGAGGATGCTGAGCTGTTATATGACAGCTAATATGACCCGGTTCTGTACCCCGTGGTGCTGCCAGAGTCTCCATTGGAGGACGCAGGACTTGAGGCCGATGAGCCGAATGCTTAGATAGATTTTCTTTTCCAGTTTTGTTGTTTTATTTGAAATTCTGTTTATTTGAATTCAGTTTTTATTTCAGTACTTTTAAATTCCAGTTGTATTTATTTCAAATGTTCAATAAAGTTTTCAATTTTCGATCATTGAGTTGTGACAAATATAGATGTTGTTGTGGTTACCTGCTAATGTAACAGCTTACTGCCGTCGTCTCAACAACGGTGCAAGCTGGGCATGATCCGGTTCGACCCAATTATTTGGGATCGGGTCGTGACAAGTATATACTAAATATGTCTATGCATATTTAGTTATTATATATATTAACATAAAAGTGAAAAAAACAACAACAACAAATCGAATAAACTGAAAACTGAACCAATTTAATTTGGTTCGGTTTGATTCGATTTTGGACTAATTCGACTCGATTTCGGTTCAATTCGATTTTGGATTATTCGTTTCGGTTTAAATCGAATTAACCGAATGCTCACCTCTACAGGAATCCCCTTTGTTACCACCAGATCACAATTCACGGACAACGTTGCCATGTTGTCGAAACCGACCCCAGCCTACAGCCACTTAGGGCCTGTTTGGTTGCCGGAAGGTGGGAGGAAACTTGGTGAAAGTGGGCACTTTCCTTGCAAGTGCAAGAAGAAAGTCCTTCTTTCATTGTTTGGTTCACACATGCAAGTGTGAAGCAAGTGTCAAATATCTGACACAATAGTAATCCTGTCCTCTCCCTTTTTTTCCCTTCTCAGTTGTAGGAAAAAAGTGAAGGGAGTGGGGTGGAAGTAGGCAGTGGTGCTCTGATTCGCCAAGAAGAAGAAGAATAATTAATAACAGTGAAAAAGAAGAAGAAGGCGGTGGTCGAGAGGAGATGGTGGTGGTGGAGTGGGGCTGTGGAGGTGGTGGCGGCGGCGGCGGTGGTGGAGTGGGGCTGCGGCGGTGCCGGACGGAGGCGGTGCTTGGCGGGGCGGTGCTGGGCGGGGGGGTGCTTGATGTGGGAAGTCGACGGCGGCGGAGGCGGTGCTGGTGATTCGCTGGACGGCGGTGGTCGAGAGGAGATGGTGGTGGAGGAGGCGGTGAAGAGGAGGACTAGAGGAGATGGTGGTGGAGGAGGCGGTGGAGGAGGACTAGAGGAGATGGTGGTGGATATTATTGGAATATTGGGGAAGATGAAGGGAGTATGGTGGTGGAGGCGGTGGAGAGAGGAGTGGTGGAGGAGGCGGTGGAGAGCATTGAGGAAGATGAAGAGAGTTAATAAAGAGAGGAGAGAGAAGAAGAGGATGAGGCTCCGGCTTTAGAACCCTCTTAACCCTATTTACATTCATTAATTATATTAATTAACATAATAATTAATTATTTGATAAAATAGTTAATAGTTAATAGATAATTATGGTAATTAGCTTAATAATAATATTAAGCTTAAATATTAGGTGAATTTTTTTGTTAAATTTTGATTCTAATAGTGCTAATATTAATAACAATAATAATTAATAATACTAATAATAAACTATATTAATAATAATTTATAAAAATGATAATAATAATAATAGTAATTTATAATAATTTATATTGTAACATTTAAGTTTAAATGAGACATTTTAAGTTTAAATGAATTGGGGGGTAACCATACCTAGGTTTACCATATCTCCAAAAAAACTTTCACTTTCTACTTACATAACTATCCAAACACCAAACCAATTTTTTTTCCACTTGCAGCAGACAAAAAATATTCTATCCAAACACATTTTTGAAAGTGCCACTTGCTGCAAGTCCACGAAAACTCTACTTGCTGCAAGTGCCACTTTCACACTTTTAAAGAGTTACATCTATCCAAATAGCCCTTAATGGGCTCACCCACACCCACACCCACACCTCAAACCATATGCACTCTTTGTCTCAACAACAACAACAACA
The DNA here is from genome assembly GCA_029216955.1 of Iris pallida. Taxonomy (NCBI): domain Eukaryota; kingdom Viridiplantae; phylum Streptophyta; class Magnoliopsida; order Asparagales; family Iridaceae; genus Iris; species Iris pallida. The sequence goes on from JANAVB010034020.1 coordinate 2,034,994, forward strand.
ACAACAACAAGGGTTGAACTTGACTTGTCAGCCCCTTTTTCTAATTAGTCAGGTTCAACAACAATAACATCTGACCATCCTTTGTCAGTAGAAATGATATAGTTCACAAAAAAAAATGTTAACTAGTTCTCTCCATCCAAAACAAACAAGAATATAATTTTTTGTTTGTTTGTCATATTTGAAGAAAAAGAAAAGAGAAATGGGACAAGAAAAACACAACCTACGTCCATAGTTGCTAAATAGTTTATGTGAACGGAGTAAAAAATGGTCCATAATTCAGTGCGAGTTATGCAAAATTGATATTTGAAATTCCATAGAATATCGAAAGGTAAAACCCCAAAAGTTGCAACCTGCAACCAAAGGCATAATAATAAATGAGTCATGTTAACATGTGTCCTAAGAACACATAATAACACAATAATAAATATATATTTTACATAGATACTTCTACCAATCTTATTAATAATTACATATTTTGATGAAAGAATCTCTACTACTGATATATACTAGCTGTTTTGTTCAAAATCGTAGGGCTGCAAATGAGCCAAGCCATTCGCGAGTTGCTCGAAGCTCGGTTCGATAAAAGCTCGTTTGAGCTCGGTTCGTTTAGTAAACAAGTTGAGCTCAAGCTTCATTTTCGAGCTCATTTAATAAACGAGCCAAGCTCAAGCTTAGAAGTACTCGGCTCGTTTGAGCTCGCGAGCTGGCTCGTTGATGAGCTTGCAAGCTGGCTCGTTTAGAAGCTCGTTTAGGAGCTTGTTTAGAAGCTCGTTTGTTCTTTGTTGAATTCTAAATATATGTATATTTGTGTGCATTATATATTTATATGTCCTTAATAATTGATATTAAGGAACTTTTGAATTAATAATATCACAGGTACTTGAATTCAAACCTAACTAAATTGAAATCATCGAGCTCGTTAAGCTTGAAATGAAGGTTAATGAGCTTGAAATAAAGTTGAGCGAGCTTGAAATCAAGCTTAACGAGCTCGATTTTGAGCTTATCAAACTTGTTTATCAAGCTTGTTTATCAAGCTTGAATCAAGCTTACTTATCAAGCCAAGCTCGAGCTCAAACCAAACCAAGCTCAAGCTTAATATAAACAAGCTCAAGCCAAGCTCAAGCTCTAAAATAAAAAATTTACCAAGCTCGAGCTCGATTAATTCTAGTCAAGCCAAGCTCAAGCTTACAAAAGCTTGGCTCGGCTTGGCTCGTTTGCAGCCATATCGACAACCTAAAACAAGGTGCATATTTGTTGTTCCAGATATTATGTACCAATTTTGTTTCTATATGGAGTTGTTGCTGATTATCTTTTATTTTTTGAAGTTTTGACCACGAGTTTGAGTTTGACACTAAACAAATTTTTGAGTGGAATGGTGAAAGACCCAAATTGAGTCGATGACTAAAAAAACTACGAAAGATAATAACTCTAAAACTTTTTTTTTCCTTTACTCTTTCGCAAAACCCGAAAATCCTCACTTTTATTTTTCATATATCCATAACATATTATAATTAAAATATAATTTTTTATAATAAATCATAATTAAAATATAAACATTATAACGTATCTCAATTTAACTTTATTTATATATTTAAACTATTTTTTAAAGAATAATTTATTTTACATGTGATGCACATGAATTTGCACCCGATTATTTTTACCACAATTCAAGATGCACCCTATCAAATTACCATAATGAACAAAACTTGCGACTTTTGACGAAAACCGTCTATGACAGACAGTCAACTCATTTGACCAATAGTTTATGACAAAAATATTCCTTCTTCTTCCTCGCATAAATGACACTTCCCCCCCCCCCCCCCCCCCATCGAGCGGTCTCGATGCCCTACTCCATGTCACACGCGCCCCCACCCTGTTGTGCACCGTCGTAGCCGCGACCACTGCTTGTTGTTGTTGCTGCTGCCACCGATGCTTACAACTGCTGCTCGAAGCAGCGGCTGTAGGGGGAGCGGCCAGAGGGGGGGGGAGGGGTGTAGCGACGGCAGGGCGGCCCAGAGGAGGGGCAGACAGGGCCTGGGCCCGGTGCCCCAAGGTCCATGGGCCCCCAAATTTATATATTTTTGTATTGATTTTAACTATAATTTTTTTTTACTAAGGCCCAAGGAACCTGCAACCTTCACTACCCCATTGCCTAGCCCAAGCATCTAAAGTTAAAAGAAAAAACAAACAAATAGGACATAGAACATAAAAAATGAAAAAGGTAGGGAATTGGAAACGTCCGCAACTGCGAATCTTTTTACACGAAATCGTATCTCCGAGAAAAAAATGTCACGTCAACATTAAATGGCAAAAAATGACGAGCAAATATGCACATGCCAGGATATGAAAGAATATACAGTTGAAGAAGAGTTGATCAAAATTGGAACAAAAAAATGTAAGTCCTCTATCGACATATATTGCCATATATATAATATGCCATTTGTCATTGATCAAATATTTCATATAGTGGTTACTAAAATATTGTTGAGTCTTTAATTTCTAATTTCTTGGTATGCACATAGAATCTTAGTTGTCACTACTGTAGATTTTGTATTTTACTAGGTTTCAAGAACTAATAGTTATTCGTAATGAAGAACTTCATATACTTCATTTGTTTAAACCTGCTAATAATAGTATCGTTATCTTCTATAATTTAAAGCTAAAATTTTGAACTTCATTAATTTTTAGATCATTTTAGTTTATTTTTCTGATCAAGATATTGTGCTAATATTATGATAGGTCTGTGTATGATGCATGGTGTGTATTGCATTGTGAATATTCTATGTTCGATTGCTTGAATGGGATATTAATTTTTGTCAAGATCATAAACAAACACACAAATACTTTGTATTATTTTGTGGGTTCAAATGGATGATGATTGTGTTACAAATTGTACTTATTCTAGAATTTAAATCGATGATGCTACGAAGATGAGATACTTGAAGATTGAGAAGATGTAGCCTATGTTACTCTACAAGAAAAAATATTTCATTAATTTGTTTTATAATATAGTCTAGTAGAGGTGCATAAAAGACTGCTACGACAGGGGTGAGTGGTGGGGCCGCAGCGGGAGCTGCGATATAGGGAGCGATGGGGTACGACGGTTGGGGACGACGGACGCGATGGGAGCAGTGGCATGGGGAGCGGTGGGGCACGGTGGTAGAGGGGCGGAGGTGAAGAAAAGAAGACTAGGGGTATTTCTTAAAAAAAATTGATTGAATGAGTTGACTGTTTATAGAAGACGGTTTCCTAAAATTAGGACTGTTTTATATTATAGTAATTGGATGTGATGTACTTTGAATTTGGAGAAAGAAAGTGACGTGGAACTAAATTTTTTTTTTTTTTTTGATAAATCAAAATTTATAAAGTGCAAACATTGTAAAAGTTTTCTGTGCAATTACAAGCAACATGAAAATAAAATAAAATAAACACAGTGTGCGGCCCCAATTCCTTGGTGAGCACCACGTGCGCTGTACAGTACGGCCCCTTCTCTCTCTCTACATTTCTTGCTTCTCTGACTGAGTGCGTTGGATGATGGCAGAGAGAGGAGAGAGAGAGAGCGCTCCCCCCGCTCCCTGCAACGTCTCTGCCATTGCGCACGATTCTGCACCTCTCTCTCTCTCCTTCCTCTCTTTTTTCTTTCCATTCCGTCCTACACTTTTCTCTTTATTGCAAAAATTTTCCCTTTTTTTCTCTCTCTCTACTGACTGACTCTGTCCGTCTCTGTCAGTCTGTCCGCACTATTATTGATTGCAGAGAGAGAAGAGAGAGAGAGAGAATAAGAAGGGGTGGGGTGGGGAAGTGGGGGGTGTAGTGAAGAAATGGGGGCCTCTGCTCATACTCATGCTGCTCTTCCTCAGGAGTCCACACTCACAGTGGGCGGTGACCTTATCCCCCTCTTTTATCACTCTTCTACTTCTACTGCTCCTTCGCCATTTATTCCTCCGGCTTCCCCATTCTCTCTCTCTCTCTCTCTCTTTCTTTTTTCTTCTCATTCCTTGCCATGGCGGCGGCTGCGGCGGCGGAGGTGGAGGCGCCGAAGCCGAGGTCGCCCCCCAAGTACCCCGACTTCTGCGGGCGCCGCCGCCTCCAGCTCGAGCTGCAGACCCTCAACCGAGAGGTCGGCTTTCTTCAGGTACCTTTTATTTATTTATTTATTTATTTATTATTCCACTCTTCTTTTCTTGATTTTGATTGACAGCAGACTCTAGAGTCTAGTCCCTCAATCACTGTAACCACATCTTCTAAGTGGACGTCTTTTTAGTTTTTTTTTTCTTCCTCCCAACCGTCAAAAGAAAAAAAAAAGTTTAGTCAACCCGTAGCAGTGGTCAGCGGGGTTCGGTTCGCGGAAAGGAAAAGAAACTCTTTTTCTTTCTTTAGAAAATTAAAATTTTTCATCCATTTGTTTTTCCGACGTTTGGATGTTCGAAGAGGACCAAAAAAAAAATTAGAAGAAAAATTAAAATTTTTTATACTATGAAAGTGAATCCTTGTTGGATGGGGGATTTTTTTTTTCTTTTCCCTATGGGAATATTTTTTATTTTACCGTATTTTTCTTTGTTTTTTTTATTTTACCGTATTTTCCCTATGGGAATATTTTTTATTGTATTTTCCTTTGTCATGAAAACATAAAAAAATAAAGGGATATTTAGAATTTGGGTCTCAAATAAGTTTCGAAATTAGTGTTTAGGTCTCCATATTATACATAATTAGTGTTTGAGTCTCAAAAGTGTCACAAAAAATAATTAGTGACACTTTTGGTACACTTTTGATGACACTTTTGAGACCCAAATACTAATTATATCTAATGTGGAGACCTAAACACTAATTTTGAAACTTATTTGAGACCCAAAATCTAAATATCCCAAAAATAAATGACTTTTATTTTCCATCCCCATGATTCCGTCAACCAAACAAGGTCTAAAAGTTTTGACTTAGATAGCATCGAACCATGAAAGCGTGTTATTTTTCCATTTGTGGTGGAAGTTGGAAATTGATGTCCTAAAAGGTATACAATGGCATGGTGCACAAAAAATTTCGAACGTTATGTCGAACATCGAAAAAAGAGAGTCAAAACTAGTGAAAATATTTACCATTGGTTGCCACATTTTATTTTTATTCAACCTAAAAAAAATTTGGGAGTAATTTAGTGGTCTAGTAAATGTTTCCATTAGTTTTGATTATTTACAAGTGCACAACCAAAGTTGATCAGGGCTAGCCAATTCCTGGCAGTCCAGGACTGCCACAATTTCTGGCAGCCCTAAATACTTTATGGACTGCCAGAAAATGTGGCAGTCCAGTCAAACACGAGATGGACTGCCAGAAAATTTGGCTAGCCCCTGATCAACTTTTGTTGTGCCCTTATAAATAATCTTAGTTTTGAACACTTACGTTTAACCCGTTACAAACATTGAATTGAATGAACATTCTTGCTAATTTTTGGTAGGTGAACATTAATAAAGAGTCAGCCATCTTGGAGCCCATTCAAGTATAGTGCCGTCCGAACCCATAGAATCTATCTAGGGCCGGCTCTAGCAAAAATGGGGCCTTGGCGATGCTGAAAATGGGCCTCCTATGTAAAACTATTGGAACTCTTGTAAAATCTATGGAACTTTTGTAAAATTTGGGGGTCTTTGTTAAATCTAGGGGGCTATTGTAAAATTTATCTTGGGTTTGAAATTTTTTTTGGAGGCCTTCGTAAATTTTGGGGTCCTAGACCCATGCCATGCCTAGATCACCTAGCTTATCTATCAAGGGAATAGTTGTAGAATTGAGTAGAGAAAAGATGGAAGTGAGCTATACAGCCTATACTTCTTGACTCAAATAAATCCTGATTAAACATGGACTGTTTGCTTTCTCGCATTTAGGATTATCTTTTCCAACTCTTCACGTTCTATCACTCATATTTTGTTTACTTTTACCAATTTTTTTTTTTGAAATCCCACCCACACACAATTACAAGACTCGAACCTTGCCTGCCCCTCCAGATGTTCGCTCTAATACTACTAGGCTAGAGAGCTCGGACACTTTTACCACATTGTTAATTCACCAAAAGGATCAATACTCACTAATGTTATTAATACATATGCATCAAGAACTTTGAAGTTTATCACGGCTTTTGTTACTAGCTTATCTTAGGTACATTGGAAAATGGAGAACAAAATCTAACAAAAAAAAAAAAAAAACTAACGACACATTGACCAGGGGTTGGGCACGGCTGCAATGAGTCCGAAGGATCCTCCCACTTTGTCCCTCAAGTTGCAAGTTCGTGTTGTCACTAAAACTTGCATTTAGTGTAGCATAACAAAAACATAATTTGATCCTTGTTCACCCAAATCTGATTGTGCATACATCGAATTTCCTGTCAGAAGTTGATCTTTAAGTCTGTGGCTTAATGAATTATACATAATTTAGCGCCGAATTCCTGTAGTGCGTAGAAAGTGCCAAACAGTTTGAAAATATTTAAGCAAATTTGAAAGAAACATCAGATATTCATGATAACATGATAAGATTACCAACAATATGCAGACGGGACAAGCTTTTGCACCTTGAAATCTGATTGATTGAAAAAACTATACAAAAGAACTTGTAAAATCATTTGTTTAAGAACACACATATATATACTAGTAACGTGCACGTAAAAAAATTTGTTGAAAATTAGTTAAATTAGAATTTGTTGCTATCCAATGGGATTGAACCAACCAAGTAAGGGAGAATTTCTCCCATCCTAACCACATGAGTTAGAGGTGGTTGGCTTTAATGACATAATATTAGATAGTTAAACAGTTAGTTAGAGTTTATTTATTTTTAATTATGTGAGGATATACATACAACTTAAACGGCTCATTTTGAGCCGTTTTCAAGTCTCTTTATAAAGAGTAGATATTATGGATTGTCTGCCCATAAGAAGGTCTAATGTAGAAGTTTAGAATATTGAATTCTTGACACACTCCTAAAGGTTCAATGAAGAGAAGCTTCATAATGTAAATCTATGAAGCAGCAATATACAAAGTTTGGGGAGGGTCAAAATCTTTCTAGCTTCACAAGATAGTGGTCAATATTAGTGTCCCTTGTGAACTTATGAAGATTCAATAGAGGTGGGCATTAGGATATTAATAAAAAAAAACTGGAGGTACGTACCATTGCCACAAGTCTTCCGCTTATACAAAGTTTGGGGAGGGTCAAAATCTTTCTAGCTTGTCAACATCCTATCCACTATCCTAAAAATGGGGATTAGTCGGCGTCCAGGTGGCGTGTAGGAGCTAGGTGCTCGGTGCATGCCTAGTATCCGTCCAACGCTCGACAAGCAGATTATTTGGGGTTTATGGTCAATTTTTAGCAATTCTTTTTCTTGGACCGCCTAGAATTAGGCGGGACTAGGTGCCCTGGGGGCTAGGTGCCCGGTGCCATCCTACTCTTGCCTAGTGACTTTTACAACTTTGGTCCTATCTATATATTTGGTTGATCGAAACAACATAACTAATATCAACTAGCTCTACCTAGCAGTACTAGAAAATGTTGCCATATGCTTGCTATTCTGCAGCATATAGTTACTATAGTGGAAGGGCTTACTAGAAATATCATATATTTGGATGGCGGTCGAAAGGACTTTGCATGTACTGTTTAAGATGGCTAATTCATTGCTACTTCAAGCTTGGTGCATCTATCAATGATATCAGTTAGAGGGGATTTGTGGGAGCTAACTGATTTGTTGTGCTAGAACTTTATTAGGACTTACTACAACTTGATGTTTGGGAAACGAACACATAATTAGCGGAAAAATACTATTTCCCAAACCGGAAGAAACATGTCAAGAATCAAAGAGAAGGCACAATCCAAACACGATTCCAAAATTCAAACCCACAGCGAGCAAAACGCAAACACAACGATATGTAAAACCCTGACGGAAAAAAGCACGGGACGATCGGAAATCCAATCCGGAAAACCTCCACTAAGAATTAAAAAACTACATCAACTCTTTTACAAACGATCCACAATGATCACCTCAACACTTCAAATACAATGAAAATTAATTACAAAGCAAATTGAGGGTCACCAAAGACAAGATGAGGAGACGAACTGATTAAAACTCCTTGAACCAATCTCTCTTCAAATCACCCCTCAAATTTCGAATCTCCCCTTCTTCTTGGTTGAAAGTTGCACCCTTTGAAAAACTCTCATTATTTAATGTTTTAGTGGGATTAGGAAACTCCTATTTAAGTCACCATAATCCTTAGGTAATAATAATTGTACAAAACGATCCAATGGTGTTAACCAACCACACGTTTTTGGACCTTCAACCCTTGCGGCGACCGCCAAGTCATTCTTGAGCAGCATCTGCAACAGTATACAAGTATACTGAGATAAAGTGTTCGAGAACAAAATATGTTATAGGTGGCATACAGACGATATATCGGCGGTGTACTGCCCCCTCTGATACGGCTCTTCACAGGCCCTGATATGGGCTCGAATCGAGCCACCCTTGTTGCCGCTGACTCCCCGAGCTTCTCCGACACATGAATGACGCTCATCGTATTTCGGGGTGTTCTCCACGTAGGTTGGGAACCCCACCCAACACCAACAATATTACCTTTTTTACTGGACCCCACCTAGTACCATCTTGCAGAAGCCCCGAGGTTAAATTGAAGTTCACAATTTTGTTACTAGTTTATTCATATTACTGTTTCCAGTTCATTTTTGCTAAATGACTAAATATCTCGTTAATTTTTATGTTAGCAGGAAGAATTAGAATCACTTGAAGGACTTCAACCAGTTTCTAGATGCTGCAATGAGTAAGCTTCATAAGTTAATTCCTCTTAAGAATTGCATGGATTCCTGCTTTTATCATTGCTAGACTTAGTACTCTCATTCAAATGTAGATTGCATGAACGTCATGGACTATTGGGGTTTAAATGTTATTTTGAGAACATGGGTTCAAATATTATAACGATCATCTTGATAAATAATTCTATTCTTTTATAATGTTTTCTGGTATTTTCTTTTATAATATTTTGGTTCTTGTTAAATGCACTTATTGTAGTTGAATCATCAGCTGCTTACATAACTAATTATATATTTTTTTCCTTCCATGTTCAAACTTGCATTGTCCTGTGATTAATATACAGGTTCATTATTTATTTATTTATTATTTTTTTAAAATTACTTTAGAAATTTTGTAAGATTGAGGAACCAAAGCAGTGATTGAATAGGACAAGATTCTTAAGTTTATTTGGTACAAACCACATTTTTCAAATGTTTTAGAGTCGGAGACGGTCTTTTAGATTGAGTAATTTGTAAACCTTTGGTGTACTTTGTATCTTCTTTAATATATTTTTCTTCTTGGAAATTTTTTTCTAACTCACAGGCATTGATTTCCCATGATATTTTTGGCAGGGTTAATGAATTTGTAGGAACAAATCCTGATCCACTAATACCTGTGTATGTTGCTCAACTTCAGCCTTTACCTGTGTTGTTGCGAGTATCACTTTATTATGCTTATCTTGCTTTTGTGTTGGCCAGAATTAAGAAGAAACAAGGATCCTGTCACATTTTGAAGTGGATTGGGTACTTTCTATTATCTTTGGCTTCTAGATAGATTTCATTGTAGATTCTAAAATTGCATATAAAAAGTATCTTTCGAGTTCTGCCAAATTGGAAGCAAAATTAAAAAAAATGGACTCATTAAAAGACTTTAACTGATTACCAACAAGAGGTCTTTTATGTGGTAGATCTAAAATATATCTTAGAATCATGGAATCGAAAAATCATCAGGCAGGCCAGAGGTATTTATACAAATACAATTAGTGAAGAGATCTCCTAACCAATATGGGAATGTATCCACAATACTTCTAACACCCCCTCAAACTCACGGTGGGTTGTCCCACACGAGAGTTTTGATAAGGAAAGGAAACCAATGAATAACCAACAAAATTAACAATGAAAGAACAATCAACAAATTACAGCAAACATCCCTTGAAACTCAAGGTGGATCGACCAATAATAGTTTGCCAAGAAGGAACGTCTTTGAAGAGTATGGGCCATCGAGATAAACTCTGCAGTATGCATTTGGTACCTAGCATACAAGTTGTCCCAAGTAGATATTACTAGTGAACATAGTTATAATCAACCTCAAAGTTACATGCTTTCAGACTATCTGAAAGTAGTAATATTGTGACAATGCGGAGGAGAAATAGAAACAATAAGGACCGATGCATGTCAACAAGAAGCCAACTAAGCCATGTCATCTCAACACACATAATAGCCATATCATGATACCCAAGCTCAACATCAAATCATGGAACAATATCCTGCTTCTTCGATTTCCAAAATCAAATACTTACCAAGAAATACATAAAATCCAGTAGTAGACCGTTGATCCGTAACATCACCCGTTCAATCTTCATCCGGTAGACACAATGCTCCAAACTAGTAGAAATAAATAAATAATGACCTTGTAATGGTAGCCCTTGAATACCAAAAATACGTAAGAGAGCAACATATTGAGAAGTATGAGGATCCGAGACAAACTAATTGATAAAATGAACATGATGGGAGATATCCAAATGGCTGATAGTAAGATAAATCACATTGCCAACCGGTTGTTGATACCGACAGTGATGAAAAAGAATTTCCCTGATTCATCAAATTGGCCAGTCGGTTGGTTGACTGTCTGGTTATCCAGATGTTGCTTACTCATAACACCTTCCATATTCAATGACTCGTTGATCTCACTACTGCCCTCAACTAAAGTCCTTTCACTATAAAAACTTTGGGTGATCGAATTATGTTGCCATCTTTGTTCTCTAATTTGTTAGTTCGGATATTTGACCGGATATCCAATCGAAATCCGGTTATGTCATTTTGGCTCGATTATTCACCCGAGTAAGAAATACGAGGTTGTGCTTGTACGCCCTTTCTAGTAGCTCTTCTGTTTTTTTCTTTTCTTTTCTGCAAGACGATAACTTGTGAAAAGTAGTCGGGACATACAAATTGGACTATATCATGAAACTTAGCTCATTGCTCCTCTTGCGACCCCATAAAAGCTAATGCTCATCAAAACTAGGTCAATTAACTTGGTTGAGAATTATTTCTTTGGTGGCGTTGCCGATAATGCTGCAAAGAAACCTGCTTCAAAGTTTTGCGAAAGAATTGTTGTTGTATAAGACATCTTGGGCCACGAGTCTTTAGGCTTCTTCAAATATGCTATATGAGATTCTCGTATGTCGTTCTACAAAATAGTGTGGTTTCGTTGAATCAGTGCTCCATTAGCCTTACTTGCTTCATAGCAAGGATATTCTAATACTCCAAGAATTGCTCTACAAGCACAATCCAATCTTGGATCTCAAAGAATTGCTTCGAACCAACAAAAGAAAGAATTTTCATCTTCGTGTCGGAAGATATGTTGCACGAATATAGACACGGATATGGATACAAGATACAAAGATTTTCAAGTAGCTACAAAAGTAGTTACCTTTGTCGCACGAATAGGGACGCACAGAGACGGACGAATAGGGACACAAAGACGGGTATAGACACAATACACAGTTACGGACATCATTTTATCGTGTCCATACAACATAAATTGAAAGTCCTCGAATATGGCCTAATTTAAAGAAAAGGGAATATAGGCTCATTTTAACTTAAATACCCTCAACTATTATGTTTTTTTTTTACTTAAATAACATAAACTACTATTTTTATCAAGTAAATACCTTAAATTATTTAAGTTTTTAATTAAAACCTACATTAGTCAACCTCGTATTTAACGAATGACTGTTTTTTAAAATACTACTTTACCCTTGAAATGTCTGAAAAAAGCCTATTCCAATGCTCGATGCCCACCCTAGCAACAGCCGCGACATCACCTGTTGGAATTATTAATTCCATTTATTGTTCATAAGGATGAAAAGGAAAGAGAAGGGACTTTAGTCCCACATCGGAAAGAGAGAAAGGTTCGAGGGTGCTTAAATAGGTATGTGCACTCATGAGGAGTGTGCAACAACTAAAGGGTTGCTAGTGGGTGACCATTGGTTGTTGTTTTATCTTCTTCATGAAAATGTAGCCGGTGTTGCCACCGGCAACAACGGCTCGGGCACGGGCACGAGCACGGGCTAGGGCTCGGGCGTAGAGGCGATAGTGGCGCATTGTAGACGCACTTGTGCACTTAGGCAACGTGGCATCGGGCGAGCGGCGTAGGCTCGGGCCTCGGGCTCCTCGCGGCGATTCTCGCCACGAGAATTTCTATTTTTTGCAGCCCACTGTTAGCCTATTTTTGCGGCCCAGACAGACAAAGGGGTGAATGAACCTGCGAACAGGTGAATGAATGTTGTTTCGGAAGGGTCGCGACTTCACGAAACAACACGAAACCATCTATATATACTACAGATCTCTGAGTCTAAAACACACAAAATTCAGTATTCATTCTCTCTTTCTTTTCTCTTCCAAAGTATTCCAGAAAGGTGTTCTTCCCTACGCCGGTGTCTCACAACGTCTGGTGAACCTCCGGCAGAAGGCTGTCTTATCCTAGGTGTTCTGGCGTGCTGACTCCAAGACGTTACCGGAGTGCCCGAAACACTTTAAGGAAAGTGCTGCTAAATGCACGATTCAAGCCTCGACGACATTTTTAACTTCGCAGAACTCAGAAGTGAAGTACTAGCAATTTCTAACATTCTTAAAGTGTTACAAATAATGGTGTCCGAGGCTGCAATTTTGAGCATCAAAGTCATGAATCAGGATCTAGTCAAACTGGATCGCTTCGACGGGACGAACTTCACATACTGGCAGGACAAGATGATCTTCCTCCTGACGGCGCTGAAGATCTACTACGTCCTCGACCCAGATCTGCCACCTATTTCAGAACCCACTCCAGCAGATTCTGATGCAGTCAAGGTAGAACGCAAAAAGCGCAAAGATGACGAACTGCTGTGCCGTGGTCACATTCTGAACACCCTGTCGGACAGACTGTACGACCTCTATACAGAAAATCCTTCGACGATTGACATCTGGAAGGCTCTGGATTTCAAATTTAGAGCAGAAGAAGAAGGTACAAAGAAATTTCTTATATCAAAGTATTTTGATTTCAAAATGATTGATACAAAGCCTATACTCGCCCAAGTACACGAACTACAAGTTCTAGTCAATAAACTCAGGGCAGTAAAGATAGAACTTCCGGAACCATTCCAAGTTGGTGCTATAATTACTAAATTGTCAGCATCTTGGAATAGTTATCGGAAGAAACTACTTCACAACTCTGAGGATTTCTCACTGGAACAGATTCGAAAACACCTTCAAATCGAAGAGGAATCGAAGGAAAGTCAGAAATTCGAGAACAACAGAGTTTCTAAAACTAACGCGGTGAGCGCGAAAGGCAAGAGGCCTGCAGGAAAGAAGAACTTTCTCGGTTCTAAGAAGGACCAACAAAAGTTCAAGAACTCCAGTACCGCCGAAGGACCCAAGACCGGCTGTTTTGTATGTGGCAAAGCAGGACATTATGCCAGAGACTGTCGGGTTCGAAAGACCCAAAACAGCGAGGTAAATCTCACTGAGACAGATGACATAATTGCTACGGTGAGCAAACTCATGACGGTCAAAGGGAAGGCTCCAGGATGGTGGTACGATACTTGTGCTACCGTTCATGTTTCATACGACAAAGCAGCATTCAAGATCTACTCTGAAGTCAATGATGGACAGGAAGTTCAGATAGGAAATGAAGGACACTCAACGGTCGTGGGAACAGGTGATGTGGAAATCCAATTTACTTTTGGGAAGAAAGTAACTCTGACTAACGTACTTCACGTCCCGGGTATGAGTAGTAACCTCGTCAGTGGAGTCTTTTTGGGTAAACCAGGAATAAAATCTGTCTTTGAGTCGGATAAATTAATTTTGACCCGTAATGGTGTGTTTGTTGGAAAGAGATATACCGATGAGGGTATGATCAAACTTTGTATCATTAAAAATAATATCAATAAAGTTTCTACTTCTGCTTACATGATTGAGTCCTCTACTTTATGGCATAGTAGATTAGCGCATATAGGTATTAGCACTATGAAAAGATTAATTAAATCTGGATTAATTTCATGCAATTCTGAAGACTTAGATAAGTGTGAAATTAGTGCAAAATCCAAAATGATTAAAAAACCTTTTCACAGTGTAGAGCGTAATACCAACCTACTAGATTTAGTTCACTCTGATTTATGTGAATTTAATGGCACATTATCTCGAGGAGGTAATAAATACTTTATTACCTTCATTGATGATTGCTCTAGATTTACATATGTATATTTATTAAAGCATAAAGATGAAGCCTTTAATGCTTTTAAAATATACAAATCAGAGGTTGAAAATCAACTTGGTAGAAACATTAAAATACTTAGAAGTGATAGAGGTGGTGAATACTTTTCTTTTGAATTTAATACCTTCTGTGAAGAGAACGGTATTATTCACGAATGTTCTGCACAACGGACACCACAACTGAACGGACTAGCCGAAAGAAAAAATAGAACATATCAAGAAATGATAAATGCAATGCTAATGCATTCTGAATTATCATTTAGTTTGTGGGGAGAAGCTTTACTTACTGCATGTCATATAATGAACCGAATTCCTTTGAAGAAAACTGATATTTCACCATATGAGATGTGGAAAGACCGTAAGCCTAATATCAGTTATTTTAGAGTGTGGGGGTGTATAGCTTATTACAAAAACATGGATCCTAAAAGGACCAAATTAGGTCCTCGTGGAATCAAAAGTGCTTTTGTAGGTTATGCTGCCAATAGTAAGGCTAAACTTAGAGTCTAACATTATTGTCGAATCCAGAGATGTGGAATTTTTCGAGAACCTTATTACTAAGAATAAGGATTCTGAGATTCCTGCTAATGAAGAGTCTCGTGAGGAGAGCTCTTCACGGTTAGTTGAAAAACGACCCGAGCTTCGGATCAGCAAGAGAGTTTGAAAGGCTAAGGATCTAGGATCTGACGAAATAGATTCTCAACTAATTTCTTTTTACTTAGTAGAAGGAAATACATAAAAATTTATTCGAAAGGTTCCTATCATTCTTCAGGTGGAAGATGATCCTGAAACCTGTAAGGAAGCAATAGCTTCGTGGGACTCATATTTTTTGGAAAGATGCTATCCAAGATGAGATGGAGTCGATAATATCTAACCACACTTGGAAAATTGTCGATCTGTCCAAAGGATCAAGACCTATTGGATGTAAGTGGGTGTTCAGGAGGTATCATAGTGATGGTACTTTAAACACCTACAAGGCTAGACTAGTAGCCAAAGGATTTTGACAAAGAGAAGGAATTGATTATTTTGACACATATGCACCAATAGCAAGAACGACTACAATTAGGATATTGTTTGCGTTAGCTTCATTGCATCATCTTAATGTTCATCAGATGAATGTCAAAACGACATTCTTAAATGGAGATCTCGATGATGAGATTTACATGGAGCAACCGGAAGGGTTCGTGCTCCCGGAAATGAACGAAAGGTATGCAAACTTGTTAAATCCTTGTACGGATTAAAACAAGCACCAAAGCAGTGGCATTAGAAATTTGACTCGGTCATAATTTCTAATGCTTTGTTCACAATGTTTGTGATAAGTGTTTATACACTAAAGTATATGGAAATATCGTGATATTTCTTTGTCTCTACGTTGATGATATGTTGATCATTAGCAACGAGATGAGTGGAATTACAGAAACGAAGAGGTTTCTAACTTCCACATTCAAGATGAAAGATCTTGGAATAGTTGACACTATTTTGGGGATCAAAGTAATACAAAATAGTGGGGGTTTTGAACTTGCGCAGTCGCACTATGTTGAGAAAGTGCTAGACAAGTTCAAACACCTAAAGTTCAAAGAAGTAAACACTCCATTTGATCTAAGTGTTAAACTAGAAAAGAATTCTGGAAGAGCCGTCGCTCAATTAGAATACGCAAGTGCTATTGGATGTCTTATGTATTTGATGCAATGCGCAAGACCTGATATAGCATTTGCAGTTAGTAAAATGAGTAGATTTACTAGCAACCCTAATAATGAGCATTGGAGGGCTATCGAAAGATGTTTTGGTTATCTTTTAAAAACCAAGAATCTTGGATTACAGTATGGTAGATTTTCTGCCGTATTAGAAGGATATACCGACGCTAGTTGGATATCAAGTGTCGGGGATACCAAATCTACGACAGGTTGGATATTTACGCTTGCCGGAGGGGCAGTTTCTTGGAAGAGCAAGAAACAAACATGCATTACACATTCGACCATGGAGTCAGAGTTTGTGGCTCTAGCTTCTGCAGGACAAGAAGCTGAGTGGTTGAGGGATCTTCTATTAGAAGTTCCGCTGGCTAAGGACAATATATCAAAAGTGTCAATACATTGCGATAGTCAAGCTACTCTAGCAAGAGCCTACAACGAAGTGTATAATGGGAAGTCTAGACGTATAAGTCTAAGACATACCTACGTAAGGAAATTGATCAAAGATGGAATCATTTCTCTTACGTATGTGTGTACCAGCTATAATTTAGCTGATCCATTTACTAAACCACTAGCTAGGGATTTAGTAAAATCTACCTCGAGAGGTATGGGATTGAAACTCCTTGAGTAAGAGTTCCAATAACAGTGACAACCCAATCTAATGTTAAGAAAACCTTAACCTTAGATTCAATGGGTAACAACAAACTATTGATTTGGATGTGTACGACATGATAATGTCGACTGTTGCAATTTGAGGGTTGAGTTTATAGAACTCTTAATGAAGTTCAGTAATATTGACATGTATCTGTAAAGCAACAGAGATACTGAAAGAACTTCACCTATGTGAATTTAGAGATGGTGCCGTCTCAGTAAGATCTGGAGTTTATCTTATAAAAATTCACGAGACAAGATCAGCACATGACCATTAATAGTGCTAAGCGAGAGATGTAGGCGAAGAACTACCAAAGAATGTGTGTAAAGTAACACCGATTTTATTACAAGGAATAACTGGTTCAAAGTCCAGCTACCAGAGATTCCGATAAAATCTTGTGTTGCATCTACTAAGGTTAGGTTCAAATTGAAAGATACCTAACTGTATTAACATTCTTTAAGTGATGTATTCTGGAATTCCTTTCCATCATTTATGGAACAAGTGGGGGATTGTTGGAATTATTAATTCCATTTATTGTTCATAAGGATGAAAAGGAAAGAGAAGGGACTTTAGTCCCACATCGGAAAGAGAGAAAGGTTTGAGGATGCTTAAATAGGTATGTGCACTCATGAGGAGTGTGCAACAACCAAAGGGTTGCTAGTGGGTGACCATTGGTTGTTGTTTTATCTTCTTTATGAAAATGTAGCCGGTGTTGCCACCGGCAACACCGGCTCCGGCACGGGCACGGGCTCGGGCGTAGAGGCGATAGTGGCGCATTGTAGAAACACTTGTGCACTTAGGCAACGTGGCCTCGGGCTCCTCGCGGCAATTCTCGCCCCGAGAATTCCTATTTTTGCAGCGGCCAAAACAAACGAAAGGTTGAATGAACCTGCGAGCAGGTGAATGAATGTTGTTTCGGAAGGGTCGCGACTTCACGAAACAACACGAATCCATCTATATATACTACAGATCTCTGAGTCTAAAACACACAGAATCTCAGTATTCATTCTCTCTTTCTTTTCTCTTCCAAAGTATTCTAGAAAGGTGTTCTTCCCTACACCGGTGTCTCACAACGTCTGGTGAACCTCCGACAGAAGGCTGTCTTATCCTAGGTATTCTGGCGTGCTGACTCCAAGACGTTACCGGAGTGCCCGAAACACTTTAAGGAAAGTGCTGCTAAATGCACGATTCAAGCCTCGACGACATTTTAACTTCGCAGAACTCAGAAGTGAAGTACTAGCAATTTCTAACATTCTTAAAGTGTTACAAATAATGGCGTCCGAGGCTGCAATTTCGAGCATCAAAGTCATGAATCAGGATCTAGTCAAACTGGATCGCTGCGACGGGACGAACTTCACACGCTGGCAGGACAAGATGATCTTCCTCCTGACGGCGCTGAAGATCTACTACGTCCTCGACCCAGATCTGCCACCTGTTTCAGAACCCACTCCAGCAGATTCTGATGCAGTCAATGCAGAACGCAAAAAGCGCAAAGAGGACGAACTGCTGTGCCGTGGTCACATTCTGAACACCCTGTCGGACAGGCTGTACGACCTCTATACAGAAAATCCTTCGGCGATTTACATCTGGAAGGCTCTGGAATCAAAAGTACAAAGAAATTTCTTATATCAAAGTATTTTGATTTCAAAATGATTGATACAAAGCCTATACTCGCCCAAGTACACGAACTACAAGTTCTAGTCAATAAACTCAGGGCAGTACAAATAGAACTTCCAGAACCATTCCAAGTTGGTGCTATAATTACTAAATTGCCAGCATCTTGGAATAGTTATCGGAAGAAACTAGTTCACAGCTCTGAGGATTTCTCACTGGAACAGATTCAAAAACACCTTCGAATCGAAGAGGAATCGAAGGAAAGACAGAAATTCGAGAACAACGGAGTTTCTAAAACTAACGCGGTGAGCGCGAAAGGCAAGAGGCCTGCAGGAAAGAAGAACTTTCTCGGTTCTAAGAAGGACCAACAAAAGTTCAAGAACTCCAGCACCGCCAAAGGACCCAAGACCGGCTGTTTTGTATGTGGCAAAGCAGGACATTATGCCAGAGACTGTCGGGTTCGAAAGACCCAAAACAGCGAGGTAAATCTCACTGAGACAGATGACATAATTGCTACGGTGAGCAAACTCATGACGGTCAAAGGGAAGGCTCCAGGATGGTGGTACGATACTTGTGCTACCGTTCATGTTTCATACGACAAAGCAGCATTCAAGACCTACTCTGAAGTAAATGATGGACAAGAAGTTCAGATAGGAAATGAAGGACACTCAACGGTCGTGGGAACAGGTGATGTGGAAATCCAATTAACTTCCGGGAAGAAAGTAACTATGACTAACGTACTTCACGTCCCGGATATGAGTAGTAACCTCGTCAGTGGAGTCTTGTTGGGTAAACCAGGAATAAAATCTGTCTTTGAGTCGGGTAATTTAATTTTGACCCGTAATGGTGTGTTTGTTGGAAAGGGATATACCGATGAGGGTATGATCAAACTTTGTATCATTGAAAATAGTATCAATAAAGTTTCTACTTCTGCTTACATGATTGAGTCCTCTACTTTATGGCATAGTAGATTGGCGCATATAGGTATTAGCACTATGAAAAGATTAATTAAATCTGGATTAATTTCATGCAATTCTGAAGACTTAGATAAGTGTGAAATTTGTGCAAAATTCAAAATGATTAAAAAACTTTTTCACAGTGTAGAGCGTAATACCAACCTACTAGATTTAGTTCACTCTGATTTATGTGAATTTAATGGCACATTATCTCGAGGAGGTAATAAATACTTTATTACCTTCATTGATGATTGCTCTAGATTTACACATGTATATTTATTAAAGCATAAAGATGAAGCCTTTAATGCTTTTAAAATATACAAATCAGAGGTTGAAAATCAACTTGGTAGAAACATTAAAATACTTAGAAGTGATAGAGGTGGTGAATACTTTTCTTTTGAATTTAATACCTTCTGTGAAGAGAACGGTATTATTCAAGAATGTTCTGCACCACGGACAACACAACAGAACGAACTAGCCGAAAGAAAAAATAGAACATATCAAAATGATAAATGCAATGCTAATGCATTTGAATTATCATTTAGTTTGTGGGGAGAAGCTTTACTTACTGCATGTCATATAATGAACCGAATTCCTTTGAAGAAAACTGGTATTTCACCATATGAGATATGGAAAGGC
>JANAVB010034021.1:0-82567 GCA_029216955.1 Iris pallida
GGACAGTTTACTACGAACCATGTTATATCTTATTTCGGAGCCAAATCACGTTCCGACGATTCTGTACGACTACCCAATTTCGGACAAAATCGTTTCTATCGGCGTAACTGATACGCAACTATCCTCCGAGTCAAGTCATGCACTACCGTTGATTATTTCACAATTTACGAAACATCTACTCGTATTGAGTTCGAGTCTATCTTATTTGCGGGTCGACACACGAGATGCTACACGCATCGAACAATCGTCGATGACTTATAGCCTCGTCTTGATCAATCACAAAGTTCATGATCAACTAGTTCGTTCCTTCTCGTATCGTTATTTACAAAACTTTGATAGCGCAAGGCACACTCCATTTTGTATTCCCATATCGTGCTTACATTTCTTTACGTATCGATCTCGATACGTCGTATCAATTTTTGATAGCGTAAGGGTCAACTTTGAATCCGTTTCAATGTCCATAATTTGTATTGCATATGTCCAAGTTCTTAACAAACTTTTCCATACGCATAAACTTATTTTTCGATTTGCCGCATCCTGCTATCCTTTTGATCGCATAACTGAGTTACCGATTATCCAACATCGAACCCTCAAGTCATACGATCTCGTCCTCTAAGTTTTGCGTATTTTTCAGTCATACTTAAATGAGTTTTGCCGTAACGTAACCAACTATTTCTTAGGCACGATTACTCACGTCAACCAACTCTTCACCGAAGTCGCACATCGTGCAATTCGATTATAATTCACATCGCCTAACATTTCTATCGAAATCGTAAGTCGTGCGATTCGATTCGTCTCGTCCAATATTTCTATCGAGATCACAAGTCGTACGATTCGATTTGCCTAGATGAACATTTATATCGAGATCGCAAGTCGTACGACTCATTTGTAAGCTCGAGTTTTCCTTTTCCGTCAGTCCGATTATTGCATCCAGGCATAATCGTTCCGTTAGTCTCGGTCGTCCGACCGACTTAAAATTCCCGTCCGACGTATCGTTCATTGATACGAGTCTCGCCTTATCGTCCCAACCGATTTTCAAAGAACACTTGCATCAGCATACCGTCATACATCAATCGAGTCTCGGTACTCCGGACAAACCTTTCGCACTTCTCACAAGGCGTCGATGCAATTCATCGCACAAGTGGTGTACCATATACCACTCAGAATCGAGTCAATCATCGCCTACGTGGTATGGCACATACCACTCAGAAATCTAGTCATTTTCCTCGCACTATACTTACTATAAACCGACAATCTCTTCCGACTCACGATTTCCGCAGTGATCGTGCTTGATCACAACCGCAACTTTAATTAAATCAAATCTGACAAATCGGTCAATGTTCTCATTTGCCAATATAAGTTTGGTGTGCAACCGAACGATCGTTCTATCGATTAACAATTTCAATTCCTTTACGTTGCATCTCGTGCAACAATTTATTTCGATGTGCGTTGCACATCGTGCTTACGATTTATTTCCGACATTTTATTTCACTTTGTGCAACGATTTATTTCTAATCTCCTTTGCACTCCGTGCAACGATTAATTTAATATGTGTTGCACCACGTACAATAATTTTATTTTTAACACGCGTTGCATATCGTGCAACGATTTATTTTCGACTTTCCAAGTCAATGCCCAATCCGTTCAACACAGTCGGTATTGGCTTATCACTTTCATTTTAACGCATATTCACATTAACTCATTGCACTTCGTGCATCATTTTATTTATCTTTCAACATATTACATTGCAACAACATCTCAAATCGTATTTCACAATTTGTTGTGCTTGTAGCAACTAACATTTTTACGACTCGTTGCATTCAATGCAATATACCCTTCGTGACTTTCTTAGCAAACATCATGTAATTTCCAAAACATATGCGACAAAATTATACGATTTGTATTAGACTTATTGTATGGAACATCCAGTGCGGCATCGAGTAGAGTCAAGAGTGATTTCAAGTGGTGGTGGGCAACTTTTAGAATTGTAACGAAGCGAGCGTCCAGAGAAAAATGAGCCTAGAGCTCTGATACCAATTTGTCACGTCCCGACTCGGAATCACCTGAATCATCGTCCTCGCAGGGGGCGTAATGTCGCACGAGCCTGGAGTTGCAGTCGTGCAAGGCAAGATGACAAGTTCTCAAATGGTTATCTTTTGATTCGATATTTACAACGAAAGAAAAAAAACAGAGTATACGAAACAATTCTCTTTATTGATATCCGAAACTGAGATTACAAAGGCTTTCGATAGCCTAACAATATATGCCAGATTGGCTACAACACTCAGGTTCTCTCTTGCCCCCAAAGGATTTCACCATTCCATACATCATGCCTTCTATATCTCGGTCGTATCAATCCTGTTGCATAGTCCGAGCGTCAATACGATCGCATGCTTCAATACGCTTCGGCATTCCAAGCCTCAACGCGTTCAAGCAACGCTTCGCTGCAAGCCATCCATTCCCTGTACCCTGCATGAAGCTGGTGGGGGATCAGTACGTTCGTCCTCGCATGTACTGAAGCAAAGACCTTCTTTCCAAACCGACATTTTAGTATTTATGTTGAATCATGCAACTTAGCTTATGATCTTGCTATGTTCTCCTTAGGGTCAATTTTATGGCATCTTCAAAAGAGTAAAGCATATTATCATAGCAGCATGTTATCGAATTGAATAGGCAAGCAAACAAGCAATCTCGTGTTTGATTCGTGGCGCGACTTCTTACCAAGTCGACTCACTCGCCCTTGCATCGATGCAAGGTGAATACGCCCCATTTCTTTCCTGTCATGTTATATGTGCATCTCTAAGCAGAATCTATATGCGGAACATATATGCGCCTATACTTTCAACCCATCATTCCTTAGCTATATGAAGGCCGTTGGCGTATTCGCACCGGAATGGACTACAGGAGTTCCTTACTTTCTTTTCTCTCCTTCTTTTCTCGATATTTGGTCGGGCTGCCCGACGTTTAACGGGTTGGGTCGCTGTCCCAAACAACCGAAACGTTACCGCTGTATACCATTATTTACGGCTTTTCCCATCAATAGCGGGAGCTACTCGACTTAAGGATATGCGCCTACAAAGATTATTCGTATCCCTCCTAGGCCAAGCAGTTCCGGGGTGCTCTGGCATTTAACCGTTTAGGGGAAACACCCGTGCACGGGAGATATCACATTTTATCTCTCGTCCATTCCATCGACCATACAACGCCCTTATTATGCAAGCAGTCAAATTCAAACAACCAAACATAGTCTTGAGTCCGAGACTCAGACTTTATCATCTTGTATTTCTTCCGTTAACTTTCTGTGTTCTTACGTTTTATACTTCGTTTCAATGATTCAATAGCATCATGCCTCAACTCAATGCTCGTCAACTGAACAATCCGAAGGTCTCGAACACCTTTCGAGGCATTATGTCATATCCGACAGTTCTACCACATTCATGCCACAACTGTATTCTTTCGCACGAAGCCATCTATATTATCCCGTGCACGTAGGCACGTTTCGACCGTATCCCCATGTTCTATAACTTAGTGTTCAATGTTCGGGACTTGCGCGCTAGGGCGTTCACCTATTGTGTTTTAATGTTCTAGCCTTTCTAACTCGTGCACGAAGGTACGGCATGGTTCGTGCACTAAGGCACTCGCCGAGTACAGTTATCCCATGTTCTTGCGGCTTGTGTACCGAGGCGCTCGCCTTTGCGATATCCAATGTCCCATAGCGACTCATGCATGTGATGCACGTTTTGTTTCAATTGTTCTAACTTAGTGTTCGACTCACACTACGATTTACTTTCCGATCGGACCACGCCCGTGGCGTCGATAGGTTAACTTTTAGCATAAAATGATATATTTGACTTATCGCATGAAGGAGTAAAAAAAAGTCAATCCTCCCACCCTGTGTCGGTACACCTTTGTCGTTTCGTCGAGCCAATGCGGCTCGATTTTATAACTTTGTTACACGGCCACTCTCCTGACTTAGCCATTCGTGTACTTCGTGCTTCATTGAATCATACGTCCGATTTGCCTTAGCGTGCCCAAGTCTCAGCCCGTCGCAAGACGACGATTTGATTTCGCGAACCCCTTACTAAATATGGTAAAAGATCGACCTCTAATATTTTTGCATCAACGTATGAACTGCACACGAAACCAACTAAAATTAATACTTGCATCAATTCGAACTTGCGCCTTGGTCGATTCGATTTCTTAAAATCTTCGAGACGATTCAACGCACTCATCCTTTGGGGCAACGCGGCGCTTCGCATCGATTCACTCGATGCATTCTTTCGGACAAGGCAACTCTTCGCATCGACTTAGTTCGATGCGTTGCTCGGGACAACGTAACTCTCGTATCGATTCGCATCGATACATTTGATTCGGTCAACACGACTCGCTGAGTCAATGTCTCAGCGTAATGCACCGTGCAGAGCGGGGCATTACAGGGAAGATCTCTGGAAAGCCATCACTGCCTTCGGAACGCCATCACTGCATTCTTCTCCCTCAAAGCAGTCTTCTATTTTTTTTGTAGAGGTGAGGATTCAAAACTTGGATTACTATCAGCTTCAATTTTGCTCTATTTCTAAACCTCCATCATGTCATATTATATTCATGTACATAGTTGATTAACTATCGATAGGTAATATACATAGTTGATTAATTATCGATAAGTAACATGACAAGCCACTATAAGATGTTTCTTTCTTCTTGGTTCTTTTAAACTCTATTTGTTCCTTTTTTGATTTTATCTCAGTCATTAGTTCCAGCAAACTGATAGCCATATAATTCCAACCAAATAACTTTAGGGCGAGTTTGTCAAAGTGAAACTTCTTATGAGATCTCGTGATCTGATTAAACTAAGTCGGGTTTCATGCAGCATTAGGTATTTGCAACATGAAACCCCTTGACAGCTGAGTCCAAAAGGTTTCAGAAAGTTTGGGTGACCAACTTGCTTACTTCTTTTTGCAAGCAATTAGTTTCACTTTTGGATTGGAGCCCATTCAGATGTTATGAAACTCATATTGTTAGTCTTTTATTGAGAAAGTACTAACCGGGATTCATGTCTCCCCAAGGTTTTAAGTTTCCATTGAGGCCAACAGAGATTGTCGATCCGAAACCACTAAACCGACAAACCACTGAAAAGATACTCATAGAAACGGTATCAAACTGATACCGAAACTGAGGTTTTGAACCTTTCTTGTCTTGTACTTTCTATTGGTTTTGATTCCAAAAAAGTTATATAACTCATAGAAGTTAAAATGACAAGTAATTTTTTAATGATGCCAACATAGCACTGCCCTACTCATACAAATTTTTCTTTCAACTCTGCCTTTCATTAATAGGTTGTGTTCGTATTTGTTGCTAAGCTCGATCAGCATGTTAGGTCTGTCATTAATGTTTATTTTCTTGTGGTGTGTGCTTTAAAATAAAAATTGAAACATCAATGGTTCATAAAATGCTCCAAGTTAAGCTTTGGGTTCTTCACAAGCTGAAGAATTTTAGATCCATTGCTCCTTATGATACAAATACTCCAACAAACTCTTGTATGAAAAATCTCTTCATATTGGTCATTATATTAGTTGAAGGTTTAGAAATTATCAGCTATTTTGTTAGACCTTAGGCATTAATACTTTATCATTCTGTATACCATATTGATGATTTACAATTAGATGAAGTTGCTTGTGAATCCTTTCTACCTTCTCCTTTCTCATCTTTTCACGATCTTATATGGAAAATGACCAAGACTATTGCATTGACTACCAATAAAATTGACCAGTACTTGTTTATCATCACTGTTTATATTCATATTCACTGTTAAGTGCACTTAACTTAGAATTGGTAAAGCAAATTGTATAATAATAATTCACACAAAATATAGGTGCTTGCAATATTTCAAGTACTAAGAGGATACACAACTCTATAGAAAAATTGCAACATAATATAATTATACCAAGCCAACTCATCCAATTTGAATACGCTTAGTATCTTTGTAAATGGAGAAGGCGTTCTTAGTTTTCCATATGTTTATGTGCTTTCATCTTATTTGTTACACCAGTTTGTTCAAATTTCAATGCTTTCAATCTATTTTTAAATGCCGTTGTCTTCTTGACCATGTTAATAGCATAGTTTGTAGTATCGGTCGATATCAATCTGATACAGCTGATACCGATATTGTAAGTACTTAAAGTCATATATTTTATCTAAATTTACAAATAATTATTTGCTTTTCGATACCAAAAATTTAGTCACCGAAGATCTGAAACTGTTGGTATTACCGATATTGCCGATCCTGATACTCATAAGAAGAGTCCGATACAAACACTGTGAACCTTGCTTGGTAATTGCTTGATTAGGACTAACTTTTCAAGTCAAGTTGAATACTTGTTGTCTTGCACATTTTACAAGTGTTGTCTATATATATATATATTTTGGACTTTGATAGCCATGTCCTTTTATTTGTTGGTTAGGTATCTGTTGTTACTTTATCATAATCCTGTTAACTACAATTGTAGATGTAAAGGAACCAAGATTTGACAGAGCATCCCATGCTCGGGTCATGTTCCTCAAGGCAATGAATATATAATCCAAACAAAGAAGGACAATAATCGATATATACTAAAGTTGTGGAAGTAATATATAAGCTAACACATGTGATATACCAGGACAACTCAATATGATCGTGTATGCACACTGATCACGATGTGCTTATATACGTGCTTAAAGACTTTCTATCATATTTAGGCACATTTGTCCTTTTACTTGTTTATGAATTGTGTGTGTGTGTCTATATATATATATAAAAATATATATATATATTAATATATATATGTGTGTGTGTGTGTGTGTGTGTGTGTGTGTGTGTGTGTGTGTGTGTGTGTGTGTGTGTTTGTATGTCCCCCTAAGGCACTAGCCTAGTGGTAGTGCGGTGGGCTGACCAAGTACAAGTCTTGGGTTCAAATTTCCCCTCAGACATCTGGGTGGCTTGTATAGCCACGGTCCAACTTGGAGAAAAGACACACACACACACACACACACACACACACACACACACACACACACACATACACACACACACACATACACACACACACACACACATACATATATATGGCATAGATCAAAAGCCCCGCCAAAGCCCTCCTGCACCATCGGATTGAGGGGCCCGCATGCGTGCCCGCTCTATCCAACGGTGGTGGAGGGCGCCGAGGCTCCCGATCCGTATGTATATATATATATATATATATATATATATATATATATATTAAATATATATATATATATATATATATATATATATATTTGTTTTGTTTTGTTTTAAAAGAAGGTAATGATGGCGGACGTTCCCACTGGGAATCGATCTCCTGACCACTCGGGCCCTATGCATCTCTCTAAACCACTAGTCTAAAGGTCATTTGCATATATATATATATATATATATATATATATATATATATATATAACGGTCTTGAGTATAGTTTTTTTTTGTTTCAATTGCAGAACCATGGGCAAACAATGGATATACAATCTAAATAGATTCACTGCAGAATATTTGAGCTGTGTTGCATCATTTTTGGATGTTGCAAATGAACATGTTAATGATAAGGGCCTTACTTAGTGCCCATGTCGTAAATGCCATAACGGGTATTCAGCGTCAGTAGCGGAAGTCGAAAAATACTTGCGTATTCATGGGATGTCCCTAGAGTACAATGTATGGATTTATCATGGGGAGGAAAGAGAAGAAAATATTACTACTATTCCGAGTGCTCATCGAACTCCTCTTAGTGGAAGCAATGATGTGGATAAAATTATTGCAGATGCCTTCCCTTATGCGTCTTTCAATTTTGATGATGATGATGATGCTATTGGTGATCATGTAACGAAAGATAGTGACAATCGTGCTCATAGGCAACAGTCAGTTGAGTTTGAGAGGTTTTTGGAAGAGTCTCATTGTGAATTATATCCTGGTTGCATTGATTTTTATGTTTATCATTCACAGTGGTGCTGATGCAATGCAAGGTCAATAATTTGTGGTCAAATAAATCGCATAATAATGTGTTAGGGTCAATAAAGTGGTTGATACCCAAATCCAATCATCACATGCCAAAATCATACTATGCTGCAAGTAAGATTCTAAAGGACTTTGGCTTAGGGTATGAACAAAATCCGTGCGTGTAAGAATGATTGTGTTTTATTTTACAAAGAGCATGCAGGGAAGGACAAATGCCTAGTTTGTAATGTGCCTTGATATGTAAATAGTGAGGATGATCCAAAAAATATTCCTAATAAAGTTTTGCGCTATTTTCTACTAACGCGTAGGTTATAGAGGTTGTATATGTCTAGGCATACTGCCGAAGATATGTTATGGCATAAAAATGGACATCGAAATGATGAATTAGTAATGAGGCTTCCTGCCGATGGTCTTGCTTAGAAATAATTTGACAAGGTGTATTCTGATTTTGCAGCGGAGCCACAGAATATCAGATTAGAGCTTACAACCGATGGTTTTAACCCATTTGGTAATATGAGCCAATCTTATAGTATGTGGCCAGTGATGGTGGTACCTTATAACTTGCCACCATGGAAGTGCATACAGAAAGAATATACCATGATTCCCTTGTTAATTCCTGGTCGATCAACACCTGGTAGGGAAATTGATGTTTATCTAAGACCATTGATTGATGAGCTTAAATTGCTATAGAAGAAAGGCGTGCCAACTTATGACAAAGCAACAAATTCTATATTTAATCTCCTTCGAGCAGTTATGTGGACGATTAATAACTTTTCGGCATATGAAAACTTATCTGGTTAGGTCACTCATGGTTATAAGTCATGTCCAGTCTGTAACATGGATAAAACATCTGAGCCCCTAAAACATAAGATCTGTTTCATGGGAGCTCGTCGAGGCTTGCCAAGAAACCATGTGTAGAGAGAAGTCCAAAAGTGTTTAATGGGAAAGAGGAAAGACGATCAAAACCAAGGGACTTCTCAGGTGATGACTTGTTGGTTCAATTGGATAGTATCACTTTTGAGCCAATGGGTTAACATCCCAACGACAAAAAGAGAAAGCAGAGAGATGATGAATTAAATTGGAGTAAGAAAAGTATCTTTTTTGAATTAGAATATAGGTCAAAATTGAAAATTAGGCATAACTTAGATGCACATATAGAAGAACATATGTGATAATATTTTGACGACTCTTATGGATTTGGATAATAAATCCAAGGACACATGGAAGGCTCATTTAGATCTACAAAAATGGGTGTAAGGGAGAAGCTCTGGTGAAAGCTAAAAGGAGACAAATATGAGAAGCCTGCAGCAAAGTACACACTAAGGCCAAATGACAGAAGAGAATTTTTAAGGTTTTTGAGATCATTAAAACTTAGATGGTTACGCGTCCAATATTGCAAGAAAAGTAAGCATCGACACAGGAAAAATATCTTGATTGAAAAGTCAAGATCTTCATATCCTACAGCAACGAATCATTCCAATTGGTATTTGGAGATATCTAAAAAAGGATGTATACAATCCAATTGTTCAACTTTTGAGGTTTTTTCAATAATTAGGTGCGAGTGCATTAAATGTGGCGGACTTGGATAAGATGGAAGATGAGATTGTCTATACTATGTAGACTTGAGAGGATCTTTCCACCAGCATTTTTTGAAATTATGGTGCATTTACTGTTCACTTACCAAGGGAGGCAAAGCTTGCTGGACCTGTTTGTTATCGTTGGGTGTACCCTATAGAAAGGTAGATCATTGTTTCCAGTTCTTAATTTTTTTTTATCTAATTTAGTGTAATCGTATACATATGTTATTATATTCTAAAGGATAAACATAATGTTTCAGGTTATTGGGAACATACAAGAAGTACGTTCGAAATATGACTAGACTAGAGGGGTCAAATGTAGAGGCATACATTATTAATGAAGCACTCACATTTTGTTCAATGTACTTACACAATGTTGAGACAACTTTCAACAAGCCTGATAGATACCAAGATGGTGGTGAACGTAATGAGAAACTATCAGTATTTTCACAAGTTGCTCATCCGTATCAAAGTAGAGTGTCAAAGGAATGGACCCCAGACGATCGTAATGTTGCTCATTGGTTCATATTGACCAACTGCGATGAGGTGTCTCCATTTTTGAAGTAAGTGAATATATGTTACATTACTATATATATAGTTGGTTGTAGTAACTAATAGTTTTTTTTTTGCTTCAATAAATCATGTAGTGAATATTATCAAATCTTGGAAGAGTAATGTGGATATCGAAAAATGGAAAAGCAACTATTTCCCAGTTGGTTCCGTCATAAGGTAAATGTACAATTGAATAAGTAGTCTCAAATTAGTCCCTTTTCTAGTATATAATATGTTATGTAACAATATATGCGAATTGTTAATTTTAGACGTCGAAGCTGAAAAATGAGAAGTTACCACTATACAATGAAGAGTTGTACGAGTTGTCAAGAAGACCCGAGTCTAAAGTCCATTCTTACGATTGTTGTATTGTGAATGGAGTTCGGTTTATTTGTGTGGAACGTGATACTAGGATCTCGACTCAGAATAGTGGGGTATATGGCATCAGAGACTTAGATTACTATGAACAATTAACAAAAGTGGTAGTCTTGGAGTATAGAAAAGGCTATTAAGCTGTTTTGTTCAAATGTCAGTGGTTTGATTCTCGAAGCAGTGGTGCAAGAGCAAAAATTCATCATGATTTCCATCTGACATCCATTAATGTTAATACTTCATGGTATGAAAGTGAGCCATTTATATTAGCAATTCAAACTAAGCAAGTTTTTATGTGGATGACCCAAAGTTGGGCTTTGGTTGGAAAGTTATTCAAAAGATACACCATAGGCACGTATGGGATATTCCAGAAAATGAAATTAGTGAGGGTGATGAAATGAACGACATAGCATACCAAGAAAAATCCTCTTCTGATATTCCTTGGGTGGCTGAGGATAAGATCCGAGTTTTCTTATATTGCATAGAAATGATGTTCCTCCTATAGCTATTGATGCAATAGTTATTGATTTGGCATTTAATTATGAAGATAATGATGTTCTTGATGAGATAGAGGATGAAATATCATTAGATAGTGGTGATGAAATAACTGTACATAATAACAATGAAGATAGTGATTTAGATTAGTAAGTTTTTCTATAGCTACTAGTAATTGTTCTGAATGTAAGTCCAAGTTATCATCTTAACTATACTTTTGTATATCATGATTAATTAGTGAACTTTATTTGTATTTTATGATACACACAGATCATGGTTCAGTCTGTACAATATGGTGGTAAGAGGACTCAATTTACTCGAAAAGATGTTGCAAATGGCTCTGTAACAAGTGTTAGCCTCCCTGTAGTGGATCGAGTGGTGTCTTCTCATAAGAAGGGGCTGACATCAATGAGTATGACTAACCCTTCCCCATATTCTATTAGCTATTTATCACTTAGTATATATACATCAATTATCTGGTGACACTACTTTGGAATAAAATAATTTTGTTTCACAAATATAACCAATATGATATTGGCTGATACTGAAAACTTTCTCTGAACTGATGAGGAGTTAAGAAAAAGAAACTAAAAACCAATGATTAGTATCTTAGGTTATCTTAACCCCTATTTACAAATATAACCAATATGATATATATAGATAATCCCCACCATCTATACACTAGATTTCCTAGCTTACTTTTTGTACATTACATCTGCAGATTACTAGCTTTCCATACATCTGCAGATTACTAGTCATAAATGTATGCACATTACTAGCTTACTGTCGGCACATTACTGTGTGCAGTGCACAAGTGCACCACAAACACACCTTGTTTATCTGTTGATTAATAGGCTGTCTAAACACCTTGTACATTTGTAGATTACCAGGCTGCCTATGCATCTGCCGATTA
This sequence comes from Iris pallida, assembly GCA_029216955.1. Lineage (NCBI taxonomy): Eukaryota > Viridiplantae > Streptophyta > Magnoliopsida > Asparagales > Iridaceae > Iris > Iris pallida. The sequence continues at coordinate 11,909 of JANAVB010034021.1, forward strand.
TTTGCTTACTGTCTGCACATTACTATGTTCAGTGCACAAGTGCACCACACACACACCTTCTGGGGCTCACTGCCAGATGCAAAGCAACCTCTGATCAGCAGTCTTTACTATCTTTACTAGTTGAGTAATTGGACAAACTCCGGGAGGCAGGACTTCGGCCAAAGCCCCTGGCCTGTACACACATCTAAAGCCAATAGTTAACAGCTTGTTATATTCACAAGTTGAAGGGGTCCGAGATCAAGCATTTGTTTTGGCAAGTGCATCCATGATAAGCACATGTGCCTTTGATCAATGAGTATGACTAACCCTTCCCCAAATACAACCATTAATCAAAATAGCAAATTGGTTAATATCTGTTTCAGTAAAAAAAATTGTTGGAATTATTTGCTTATCATGTAGTCTGATACTTGGAAAATTTTGTCTTAGTTTTCATATCCAAAAGCGTATCGGTTATCGGTAGATGTTGGTATTGGAAATTTTTGAATGCTTGGATGCTCTACTATCCCATTTATATCTTGATCTAAAGATAGTATCACACTTTCACCTTGCTATAAGTCAGTAACAATATAGATATATCTGATACTTGTATGCGGGTTACATAAACAAGTATAACATGTGCAAAGCACAAAAAAAAGCCATTCATGCTTACTAAAGAGGAGGCATTTTTTACATTCGAAGTCCAGTACTAGAGCTTACATAAAACAAATATAATATTAGAGAGAAGCTACCATGGAAAAAAGTACTGATGTAAACAGATTTGCATAATGTGAAGCCGTGGCCTCTTATTTAATGCATTATATATATATATTCCCAAGCCCTTAGCTTAGAACAACACAACACAACATATAAGAACAACAAATAACTTTCTCATGTCATCTCCTATTATCATTTATTTTGTCTCACTTGCAGCTATTTGAGAAGAAATTAACACCAAAAATTATATACTCGAACAGAAAAATTAACACCAAAACTTCTTTAGGCAAGGCAATAACTTTCATCTAACAAGCATCAACTACAACGGACAAAAAAGTTTTGTCTTAAGTTGTGATTTTTCTAACATTTTTTAAATGATATTTTGATTATTAAAATATGACCATAATTTTTATAAATTTGTGATGTCCCTAACAAGTTGTGCAGTGTCTCTAATAAAATATCAAAAAGAGCTTGACGATCATAATCTCCAAGATGTAACATCATAACCAATCATCGGTCTAGTATGCATGAAATATAATCTACCAAAATTCTAAGTTGACAAATTGTCAAAGCTAACTGAAAATGAGATGACTGTTGTTGCACGCATAATCAAAGGTAGGAAAATTGGAATATTTAAGAACAACCCACTGCCACTAAACGAAATATGAATTCAATGCACTCCTCTGTAGATCAAGAGTCACTAGACTATTTCCGTTCTATGATTACAGATGACAGTATGTAGAAACCTTGATTGCGCTTAAGCTTAGTTGTAATCGAAACACATCAAAAGACTAGCACATGCACACACACATGGAAACAAATGTAACACCATGTTAGTCTTGGGGCTTGACCAAAGATGGTAGACTTGATGTCGAGATCAGAGGTTCAACAATTGTTCACCTTCTGATCTTTCTCGAGATCCAAAAGGAACACTATAATATGAATCTGATTACAAAAGCAACAATAATCATAAAGTAAATCTCACGTTCTTCCTTGCAATCGCAGTTGCTGACGGACAGAACTGAGTTCAAAAAATAAATCTCACGTTCTTTCTTGCAATCGTAGTTGCAGACGGACAGAACTGAGTTACAACTCAGATGAAGGAGAAGAAAGAAGAAAAAAGAAGAGGAAATGTTCTTGCTGGGGTGATTAAGATCATCGTTGATCAAAGCAAGATTCGCCCCAACACGATCTGTTTACAGGAACCAGCAAGTTCACAAAGAACTTCTGGAATGCTCGTAAGTCAATATTTGAGACTTGAACGGGCTTCCTGGACTTTACAGACTCCCTTAACTCTCTTCTTGGTGCATCTTTCAAAGGAGGCCAAGGGGCTCTATTTATAGAGTGGAGTGAGACTTCACCTGTTCTCCTATCCGTTGTGGGACTAAAATACCAATACTCAAAAATAGAGTTTGATATTTTAGATTATCCCACAATCAGCATAGAAGTGTGCCAGTCCACGCCTACCCCCCGAATACTCCCGTGCATGTACGAGACATCCTGGAGTCCGTGTCCGAGTCCGAGTCCGCACAGCAAAAATCAACTTGCATCCTTGTTGGAATTAATCATTTTTTCTTCTAGGAAAATACTCCCACATGGGACACACTTGTGTCCCACCACACCTCTTATACACACCTCAACACAAGCAATACATTATATTGAGATACTCACCATTTGGTGTAGCCGATGTGGGACTATCTTTCCTAGTCCAAAGGTAAAAATACCAACAATCCCCCATATATCTCAATATATGGGTTGAGCTTTCCCCAAAGTGACTATCCATCATGCATTAGGAGAGATGTCGCTACGACTTGAATCTTCCCGCATAGGTTAAATAACAGCATGATACAAGAATGGACTAAGCCTTGAATTCTGCACCATAACTGCAAATGTTTCTACTCACATAATGACATCAACTGTGCTTCTGGCTGCACATTAAAGGCCTTGTGTTAGCCTAGTTTTAGTGTATAATTTTTTCTGGACGTCTACAAGTTTACCCTTAAGAGACGGCCTTATATCTCTGTCCATACGCTATAGGTGAGTTCTTTATAAAGAGTCATGGCATGAAGCATTGTGCTTCTTTGTGGTGCTACGCCGCTATGACATGGCTTAAAGCCGTGGCTTTACCCCAACTGGGTACCTCATCGTAGTGTCATACTACTGTAGCATAAGGTCACAAGCCACTTTGTAGTACAAAACTACCCAGCATGAAGCCTTGCACATCCGTGCGGTGTTACGCCCCTATGACATGGCTCGCAAAGCTGAGGTTTTACCCTACCTGGTACCTCTTCATGGTGTCATGCCACTGTAACATGAGGACATCGTCCTTGTTGTAGTGCTGTCTACCTCTCTTTATTACGATTATCATACAGCATCAGGCTACTTGCCTATTTGCGGTGCTACTCCGCTGTGACTTGGCTTGCAAAGCCGAGGCATTACCCCTACCTGGGAACCTCATGGTGGAGTGACCCCACTATAGAATGGAGTTACACTCCTTATAGTGCTGCGCTACTGTGCTTCCTGTAAAGCACTCCAGACATTCACTTTGCCTGAGAACTCATTAAGGCATTTAAGCCAACCTTCCCACAGGATCCATTTTCCGTAGAAAACAACAGTAGACAACAGTTGTTGTAGGTCCGTAACCTCTACATGTCACAGAGGACAAGTACCTACCGTTCCTGATATTCTTCTGGTTAATAGTCCTCCCTTGAACCAAAAGCTATATGCCTAGTAGATTTCTCTTTGAACTAATAACATAAAATATTATGGTAGGAATGTAATAACACAATATCAAAAAGCCTTCAAGCCCATTTTACAAGATGTGTCATCGACCAGCTGGCGCTTGAGGCCCTTGGTGAACGGATCCGTCAGGTTCTCCTGACTCCGAACATCAATCACTGTAATAACACCCCTCTTGATGAGATCGTGTATTGTCCTGTGCTTCAACCGTACAGTCCTCTTTTTCCATTTGAAGAGGTCATTTGATGCCACCGTCGCAGTCGCTTGGTTGTCGCAGTATATCGGTATCCCCGATATTTGTGCCCCAACCACTGGAAGATTATATATGAGCTCTCGAAGCCATTCTGCTTCCTCCGCTGCGGTATCAAGTGCAAAGAACTCAGATTTCATGGATGACCGCGAGAGCATAGTCAGCTTCTTCGATTTCCACGATATAGCAGCTCCACCATTGTGAAAATGTATCCACCTGTGGACCTCTCGCTCTCCACTTCTGAGCACCAGCTGGCATCACTGAAGCCTTCTACTACCGACGGATCTCTGCTGTAGTGCAGTGCATATGTTTGAGTCTTCTTGAGATATCTCATAACCCGTTTCACAGCTTTTCAGTGCTCAATGCCTGGGTTGCTCGTGAAACGACTCAGTATTTCCACAACGAAAGCTATGTCAGGTCTTGTGGTAGTAGTAGCATACATCAAACTTCCGATTATGCTTGCATATTCCAGATGCCTGACGCTTTCCCTTGAATTAGGCTTCAGTTTCAGATCAAATTTGTACGGCGTATCGATCTCTGGAAGATCCTGATACCCGTAATAAGTGATCATCTTCTCAACATAATAAGACTGTGACAGCGCTAGTCCAGCGTCTGTCCGGATGATCTTGAGTCCCAAGATAACATCAGCATCCCCCAAGTCCTTCATATTGAACTTCGTCGAAAGGGACTTCTTTGTCTCCGTGACACAACATATATACGTACCTAGGATTAGCATGTCGTCCACGTATAGACAAACGATGACTCCTCTTCCGTCAGCGAACTTTGTATAGACGCACTTGTCTGTTTCACTGACCCTGTACTCTTTTGACCTTATAACTTTGTCAAACTTCTCATGCCATATTTTGGGAGCTTGCTTTAAACCGTACAGAGATTTCACCAACTTGCAGATTTTGTCTTCAAGGCCTTTGACGATAAACCCTTCTGGCTGTTGTATGTAGATCTCTTCGGTCAGCTCGCTATTTAGGAATGCCATTTTCACATCCATCTGATGTATCACCTTCTTATGTATCGCTACGAGAGCAATCAATATTTTGATGGTGGTCATCCGGGCTACTGGAGCATACATGTCAAAGTAGTCGATCCCCTGCTTCTGAGAAAACCCCTTCGCCACTAGCCTGGCATTGAACTTGTCAATGGTTCCATCAGCTTTCAACTTCTTCTTGAAGATCCACTTGCATCCGATAGGTTTGGCTGTCACGACCCGCACCCGGATATACGGGTACGAATACGTAGTCGATGTCCAGCCTACGCCGCAGTATCGGCGGTAGAACGCTGTCTAGTACCCAATAAATATACACTACGTCTAGAAGGCCTATAACTATAAATATACTCTAGTCACATCACAATAGCTAGAGATGATAAGACAAGAAAGATAACTAAAGCACAAGAACAACTAGAAACTACTAGAAGGAAACATAAGACAGGAAAATAAAGAAGGAACAACAAGACTAACTAAGGATAACTCCCAGGCAACTCACATAGAATAATAGTGAGATCCACCCCAGCTAGCAACATCATGAAGTCCACTAATGGTATAACAACTCCTAAAATATTATCAACGGTATCCTGTCAGGAAAATGAGCAAGTACAAACACTAACAGCAGTTCTATGTGAATTGACAAATTCTATAAGAGACAGTATAATGAACTACAAGACAAAGATATATGAAGACTTGGGAACCATTCGAAAGCCGAGTTACAACCCTTAAACCAAACAAGGACCGGGGTTGTAACTCTTCTCCCGAGCAGAACTTAGTCTCCAATCAAGGTACAATGTAAAGGCATGTAGAGCATGTGAGTAAATGGAATCATAGCATGGTGAGAAGTACAGAAAGTAAAACTGAACTGGAATATAAGATACGACAATAAATATAAAATGTGATTTGAATTATTAGAGCGAAATGTGATTGGCTAGGGAGTCATGGTAGGGTTATCCACTTGGCCCGACAATCACAGGAAAATCTCTGGAAAGGGTCATGCCGGCCAACCTGGATAACCCAGCAAGGGGTGTCTACTACACCCTACGTGAGGTGAGGGTGGCGCTAGCAAAATAGTGACAGGGAGGCTTTGATCACATAACCCCTAATAATTCCCCATCCCCGAATAGGACCTGGACATGACACGTCATGACACGGGATTCCCTAAGAGGATAGCTACTCCCTCTCAGAAATCGGTGTCTATACAAGTACATGAAACAAGGCAGGAAATGTACATATATACCAAGAAAATCTAGGAACAACATCTCATGTCATGATCCAACATATACTAGTCCGTGAACTATCGTGACTGGGAATCAAGTAAGACACTACGACTGAATCGGATATAGCAGATATCAAGACAATGAAAACTATCAGTGAATGTACTCGCCTGCGGTCCTGAGCTGTCAAATGGGGTCGATGCTCAGAGTGATGCCACAGACCTAAAGATAAGATATATATAAACTAATTAGGGTTCAACAGTGTTAGGCTTGATTCTATAGTATAAGCTACGCAATCTAGGTCAGACTCAGTCAACGAAGTCAAACTAGGTCACACTGAGTCACACTAGGTCAAACTAGGTCACAGAAAGTCAAACCAAGTCAACTAAGTCAAATTGGGTCAATGGTTGACTTACAGTTGACTTTTGGTCAACTGGTCAACTATGGTCAACTCTAGATTAAACTAGGTCAAATGTTGACTCTACTTCGACGTTCAGTCAAAACAGTCAACCATGGTCAAACAGGGTCAAGGCTAGTCTCTATAAACATCTACAGGGTCAACCCATTCAATTTCAGTGATTGTGCAATCACCGGAATCGACGGAACTCAAAATACCACAAAAGGAGAAGGATGATAATAATAGGGTAAAAACCTACAAATGTTGTCGGATGATAAAATAAATATTACCAACGTGTCCAGAATGGTCAAATCAGCTAGGATAGCCTGTCCAAAAGTCCAATTTGGACACAGGGGCAAAACGATAATTTCGGACCAAAATGATGTCCGCCGTTGGACACACTTTGCACCAAAAAACGTGTCGAAATAAAAGTGCACAAAAGCTTAACAAATTATATGTCCACGAATCCAGAATGACGATACGAACCCAACGGTATATCCAGAATTGGATTCCGTTGACCCGATCTCAAATTGGTCCGTTGACCCGGACATTGGAAACCGATTTGCACAGAAAAGCGTGTCGGAGCCAATGTCCTCAAAACTCAGCAAATTATATGTCAACGAGTCCAGAATGACGATACGAACTCAACTGTATATCCGGAATTGAATTCCGATGAGCCGGCGTCAAAAAGTTCCGTTGACTCAGAAAGTGGGACCCGCTTTGCACCGAAATGCGTGCCAGGGCCCACGTTCTCCAAATCAAGCAAACTTTATATGAAAATATGCCGAACGACGCCACGAGTCTACTGGTGGTGTCAAAAATTGAATCCGGAGTCCCGGGTTCAAAAATGGAATTTTACAAGTGCAACACTAAGAATTCGAACGACCAACTTTGGCGTCGAATTCGACCGACCTAACAAGCTCAAACTGAAATGTAATCTAAAGGGGGCAGGAAGAGGGTTATACCAGCTTTGCACCGGAACTGGTGGCGCACAAAACGGAGCTGCGACGACGAAGATACGAACCCGCGAAGTTGGCGTCGCAAAACTGTCCAAAAACAGTACAAATTAAAACATCAACTTGGTGGCCGGTTTTGATGTATCAAACGACGAAATTAACGGATGAAATTTGACAGGGATGAAGGGGTATATACCTAGATTGCGACGGAGCAAGGAGTTCGCCGATCCAACGGTCGGATCTCCCGAAAAACACGTGCAAAGTTGCTGTTTTGAGACGCGATTCAGAGTTCCGTTCCCGCGCGCGTCACGCCGGGATTTCGTGCAAAATGCACAAATAGCCCATGTCGTGCGTCGGGGAAGGAGGCACTGGCCCGGGGGTGTTCGCCGGGGGTGTGCCTGGCCAGGGGAGAGTCGCCGGCGACGGCGGCGACCGCGGCGGCGCGTGGCCGGCCGGCAGTGGCTGCTGCCGCGCGCGCCACGCTGCTGCGGTTGTGCAGCTGCTACTGCGAGCGTTGCTGGCCGCTGCTGCTGGCCGCGCGAGGGGGAGGATCACCGTCCTGGCGCGGCGGCGCAGCTAGGGCCCGGCAATGGGCGGCGACGGTTGATGGTGGTAGCGGTGGTGGCGTGTGGAGATGGTGAAGATGATGGTGATGGTGGGATGGTGATAATGTGATGAAGAAGAAGAGGAGGAGGAGATGGTGGCTATGGTGGTGGTTGATGGTGAAGATGATGAAGAAAAGAAGGAGAGGTGAAGATGGAGGTGGTGTCGGCCATGGGCATGGAGGGGGGGGGGGGGGGTTTGCTAAACGTGGGGGAGAGGGGAGAGAGACTAATGTGTGTGGGTGTTGATGAAGAGAGAGAGTTGTGTGTGTATATATATTATATATAGAAAGTGAGAGAGTGAGAATAGAGGGAGGTAAATATTTGAGAGGAGAGAGGAAGTGAAGTCGGCTGAAGGGGGGGTTTATCCTGATGGGAGAGAGAGGGATGATGTGAGGGGGGTGAGAGTAAGAGAGTTATAGGTGTAAGTATATATATAACATACATATATATATAAAGAGAGAGGGTGAGAATAGAGAGAGAGAAAGATATTTAGAGAGAGAGAGAATGTAGAGAGAGGGTGAGGGGGATGTGTGTTCGGGTACAGGGGTGAGGGGGTTGTGTGGGAAGTGAGAGAGTAGGAGAGAGAGAGAGAGTTATCCATATATATATTATACATATATATATATATATATATATATATATATATATATATATATATATATATATATATATATATTTGAAATGGAGAGAGAAAGAGATATTTATATAAAATAATCGTATTTTCAAATAGGGAAAAATGCAGACACATCAGTGGGATATATGGGCAGTTATGGTAGGGTCCACACTAAACTGGGTTGGGCGTTGGGCCAAGTTTGGACAAGTTCGGGACCAAGATTTAATTAAAAATAATAAATTTAAATCAATTAATTCATGGATGAATTGGGGGCACAAGAGAGATCAATTTGATAGCGCATAAGTGGCACGTGCATAGTAGGCTCAAAACATGCCAGGGCCATATATTGGGTCGACTGGATTGGACCGATGTCGGGCCCGAAAATTAAGTTGGAAATTAAATCACGAATTACGGCAGACGATAAATTGGTCTAAATTGACCCGAAGTTGCGCGAATCAAATGTAGCACAAGGGAACAAGTTCGAGTGGGACACGAAATATCACTGTGAAGATAATCTCGTCTACTACAAACTCCAAGAAGGAAGTTTCCAGAGACTGGCATCCCTGATGCTCTAGAAATCCAAGTAACGGTAAAGAGCATTAAATCAAAATTAATCAAATCGAAATTAATTATATAGAAATGAATTATTGAAAATAATTCATTGGAAAAATTCGAAAAATAATTCGGGAAATTCAGGGGGCTTACATCCTACCCACCTTATAGAAATTTCGTCCTCGAAATTAAGGTTGTAGTAGGGGTAAAACAAGATAGAAAGTTTTAGGCAAAAACTTAGGCACGATCATAGAATGACAAGTTTGCACGATTAAGATAATCAATTCACAATTATTTAGGCACGATGAAAAATTTCTGCACGATAGAATCAAAATATGAACAGAATCATATAGGCACGATTGTAGATAAGTCATTGGGACACGATTCAGAAATGACTTAGGAGAACGAAGTTATAGATGAAGTCCACGTACGAGGTGACGTGTAGCACTCGGGTTAACGGATAATCAGCCTGAAAGTCACACAGGCTTGATCAAGATGAGAGATAATCATGACCAAAACAAGACTTGGCATGATTGAGCTGGAGTTTCAGACACAACAAAATCGAAGTCAAGGTCTTATAGACCTGATCAAGATTGAAGAGTATGATTAATAAAATCATGGAATACGCTCCAAGTTCGAGCGTGAATAAAATTGGAAATAGTCTAAAGATCACTTGGCACGATAGAGGTATGACAACAAAATCAAAACTTGAGCTTCATCCGGTTACAATCGACAAATATTGATAATAGGATTTCAGCTTACTGAAATTTGATTTAGGATTTAAGATAGGCATGATTAAGCATAAGGAAATTTCAGATACAATCAGAAAATCAAATCAAGGTCAAAAAGAGTATAGGCATGAGTGTTTAAAAATCCAAACATGCTCAAAATCGGAAGTCAATGCACGAAGGTTAATAGCATTAAAATCCAACCACGATAAAGAAATTTGTTTCAACACAATCTAAGTTGATCAACTTTTGAGTAAATCATAATTTGGGCAAGATGGAGAATAAGATCAACGAAGGCTGGGCACGAGAATCCAAGGATAAAAATCCAAGTCACAAGGGAATTGAAGTCATCTAGAGTCTAGTCAGCAACCAAGACTCTTTGGCACGATAAACAAGACGACCAAAATTGATTGGTCATAGACAGAAGGGAATCAAAATCTTAATAGTATCGAAACTTAAGAAACAAATTAGATATGAAAATTTCAAAATTTTCAGAGTTTTCAAGTGTAGATGACATATGTAGATACGAGATAGTTGATTGGCGTAGTCAAGATATAGCTAAACAAGGCAAGGAAAATTACGGTAAGATGAGAAAATCATCATGCGATGAGGAAGAGAGAAAAAAATGATAAACAAGAAATAATGGTAGGAATTATCTTGCTCAATTGGTAAAAGAAGTGAATCAACTTAAGATATGACCTGATAACCATACACGTCTATCCAAAATCATGTTGCCAGAATTTACGCCACGCCAGTAAACATAGCTACAATAAACGATAGAGTCCATAACTAAGGTATACACCCTATAATCATGTCATCTAGATTCCTCGCCACGCCAACCGGTATGGCTGCAAGAGAATCTAAATAACATAACTAGGATAGTATATCTAAATCAGGCTCCATGTCCCTGTCAGGCTAGCTAATATGATTGCGATAAATTCCAACTCCATAAGTAAAGTAGACATTTATCGTTCCCATCGTCTCCATCAATTATGTTTATCAGGATATCTTAACTCAATCCAGAGAAACTTATCTTCAACAAAATCAAAATCGAAGTCAACAACGAACGAACATCAAGATTTAAAATTCAACAACGAATCAAAGATAAGTAAATGGAAACTAGCGGAAACAGATCCCGATGTAGAGTTTAGAATAAAATTCTCAGGAGATGACCAAGGGTACTATCTAGGTCAAGATAAAAGGAAATCATTGGAATATAATCTAAAACAATCTCAACCTGATATGAGACTGGCGAATCATATTCTCGTCTCGACCTAGGAGATATATAAGTTCAACTTATACCTTCCCTCTGGGGTCCACAAACTCATTCCAAGAAAGAATGAAGTTGATGACGGACAGATGTTTCAGAAATCAGGACGGACAGAACAAACGGAAAAAGTTTCGAAAAGTTCGAAATAAGATTCCCAGGGGTCATCCCTGGAATCTACCAAGAGTTCTTAATATGTGACTGAGTACCAAATTCCTAAAATATTCCATGACTCAACCTTAATCCTAGGGCAGGCTCGCAGTAGTACAGATAAGCTCAAGTACTACCACGACTTCGCATTAATTGCAAAGACTGACCTGCATGGGCCACCACTAAAAATGTGTCACGACCCGCACCCGGATATACGGGTACGAATACGTAGTCGACGCCCAGCCTACGCTGCAGTATCGGCGGTAGAACGCTGTCTAGTACCCAATAAATATACACTACGTCTAGAAGGCCTATAACTATAAATATACTCTAGTCACATCACAATAGCTAGAGATGATAAGACAAGAAAGATAACTAAAGCACAAGAACAACTAGAAACTACTAGAAGGAAACATAAGACAGGAAAATAAAGAAGGAACAACAAGACTAACTAAAGATAACTCCCAGGCAACTCACATAGAATAATAGTGAGATCCACCCCAGCTAGCAACATCATGAAGTCCACTAATGGTATAACAACTCCTAAAATATTATCAACGGTATCCTGTCAGGAAAATAAGCAAGTACAAACACTAACAGCAGTTCCATGTGAATTGACAAATTCTATAAGAGACAGTATAATGAACTACAAGACAAAGATATATGAAGACTTGGGAACCATTCGAAAGCCGAGTTACAACCCTTAAACCAAACAAGGACTGGGGTTGTAACTCTTCTCCCGAGCAGAACTTAGTCTCCAATCAAGGTACAATGTAAAGGCATGTAGAGCATGTGAGTAAATGGAATCATAGCATGGTGAGAAGTACAAAAAGTAAAACTGAACTGGAATATAAGATACGACAATAAATGTAAAATGTGATTTGAATTATTAGAGCGAAATGTGATCGGCTAGGGAGTCATGGTAGGGTTATCCACTTGGCCCGACAATCACAGGAAAATCTCTGGAAAGGGTCATGCCGGCCAACCTGGATAACCCAGCAAGGGGTGTCTGCTACACCCTACGTGAGGTGAGGGTGGCGCTAGCAAAATAGTGACAGGGAGGCTTTGATCACATAACCCCTAATAATTCCCCATTCCCGAATAGTATAATGGACCTGGACATGACACGTCATGACACTGGATTCCCTAAGAGGATAGCTACTCCCTCTCAGAAATCGGTGTCTATACAAGTACATGAAACAAGGCAGGAAATGTACATATATACCAAGAAAATCTAGGAACAACATCTCATGTCATGATCCAACATATACTAGTCCGTGAACTATCGTGACTGGGAATCAAGTAAGACACTACGACTGAATCGGATATAGCAGATATCAAGACAATGAAAACTATCAGTGAATGTACTCGCCTGCGGTCCTGAGCTGTCAAATGGGGTCGATGCTCAGAGTGATGCCACAGACCTAAAGATAAGATATATATAAACTAATTAGGGTTCAACAGTGTTAGGCTTGATTCTATAGTATAAGCTACGCAATCTAGTCAGACTCAATCAACGAAGTCAAACTAGGTCACACTGAGTCACACTAGGTCAAACTAGGTCACAGAAAGTCAAACCAAGTCAACTAAGTCAAATTGGGTCAATGGTTGACTTACAGTTGACTTTTGGTCAACTGGTCAACTATGGTCAACTCTAGATTAAACTAGGTCAAATATTGACTCTACTTCGACGTTCAGTCAAAACAGTCAACCATGGTCAAACAGGGTCAAGGCTAGTCTCTATAAACATCTACAGGGTCAACCCATTCAATTTCAGTGATTGTGCAATCACCGGAATCGACGGAACTCAAAATACCACAAAAGGAGAAGGATGATAATAATAGGGTAAAAACCTACAAATGTTGTCGGATGATAAAATAAATATCACCAACGTGTCCAGAATGGTCAAATCAGCTAGGATAGCCTGTCCAAAAGTCCAATTTGGACACAGGAGCAAAACGGTAATTTCGGACCAAAATGATGTCCGCCGTTGGACACACTTTGCACCGAAAAACGTGTCAAAATAAAAGTGCACAAAAGCTTAACAAATTATATGTCCACGAATCTAGAATGACGATACGAACCCAACGGTATATCCAGAATTGGATTCCGTTGACCCGATCTCAAATTGGTCCGTTGACCCGGACATTGGAAACCGATTTGCACGAAAAAGCGTGTCGGAGCCAATGTCCTCAAAACTCAGCAAATTATATGTCAATGAGTCCAGAATGACGATACGAACTCAACTGTATATCCGGAATTGAATTCCGATGAGCCGGCGTCAAAAAGTCCCGTTGACTCAGAAAGTGGCACCCGCTTTGCACCAAAATGCGTGCCAGGGCCCACGTTCTCCAAATCAAGCAAACTTTATATGAAAATATGCCAGAACGACGCCACGAGTCTACTGGTGGTGTCAGAAATTGAATCCGGAGTCCCGGGTTCAAAAATAGAATTTTACAAGTACAACACTAAGAATTCGAACGGCCAACTTTGGCGTCGAATTCGACCGACCTAACAAGCTCAAACTGAAATGTAATCTAAAGGGGACAGGAAGAGGGTTATACCAGCTTTGCACCGGAACTGGTGGCGCGCAAAACAGAGCTGCGACGACGAAGATACGAACCCGCGAAGTTGGCATCGCAAAACTGTCCAAAAACAGTACAAATTAAAACGTCAACTTGGTGGCCGGTTTTGATGTATCAAACGACGAAATTAACGGATGAAATTTGACAGGGATGAAGGGGTATATACCTAGATTGCGACGGAGCAAGGAGTTCACCGATCCAACGGTCGGATCTCCCGGAAAACACGTGCAAAGTTGCTGTTTTGAGACGCGATTCAGAGTTCCGTTCCCGCGCGCGTCATGCCGGGATTTCGTGCAAAATGCACAAATAGCCCATGTCGTGCGTCGGGGAAGGAGGCACTGGCCCGGGGGTGTTCGCCGGGGGTGTGCCTGGCCAGGGGAGAGTCGCCGGCGACGGCGACGACCGCGGCGGCGCGCGGCCGGCCGGCAGTGGCTGCTGCCGCGCGCGCCACGCTGCTGCGGTTGTGCAGCTGCTGCTGCGAGCGTTGCTGGCCGCTGCTGCTGGCCACGCGAGGGGGGGGATCGCCGTCCTGGCGCGGCGGCGCAGCTAGGGCCCGGCAATGGGCGGCGGCGGTTGATGGTGGTAGCGGTGGTGGCGTGTGGAGATGGTGAAGATGATGGTGATGGTGGGATGGTGATAATGTGATGAAGAAGAAGAGGAGGAGGAGATGGTGGCTATGGTGGTGGTTGATGGTGAAGATGATGAAGAAAAGAAGGAGAGGTGAAGATGGAGGTGGTGTCGGCCATGGGCATGGAGGGGGGGTTTTGCTAAACGTGGGGGAGAGGGGAGAGAGACTAATGTGTGTGGGTGTTAATGAAGAGAGAGAGTTGTGTGTGTATATATATATTATATATAGAAAGTGAGAGAGTGAGAATAGAGGGAGATAAATATTTGAGAGGAGAGAGGAAGTGAAGTCGGTTGAAGGGGGGGTTTATCCTGATGGGAGAGAGAGGGATGATGTGAGGGGGGTGAGAGTAAGAGAGTTATAGGTGTAAGTATATATATAACATACATATATATATAAAGAGAGAGGGTGAGAATAGAGAGAGAGAAAGATATTTCGAGAGAGAGAGAATGTAGAGAGAGGGTGAGGGGGGATGTGTGTTCGGGTACAGGGGTGAGGGGGTTGTGTGGGAAGTGAGAGAGTAGGAGAGAGAGAGAGAGAGTTATCCATATATATATTATACACATATATATATATATATATATATATATATATATATATATATATGTATATATATATATATATATATATATTTGAAATGGAGAGAGAAAGAGATATTTATATAAAATAATCGTATTTTCAAATAGGGAAAAATGCAGACACATCAGTGGGATATATGGGCAGTTATGGTAGGGTCCACACTAAACTGGGTTGGGCGTTGGGCCAAGTTTGGACACGTTCGGGACCAAGATTTAATTAAAAATAATAAATTTAAATCAATTAATTCATGGATGAATTGGGGGCACAAGAGAGATCAATTTGATAGCGCACAAGTGGCACGTGCATAGTAGGCTCAAAACATGCCAGGGCCATATATTGGGTCGACTGGATTGGACCGATGTCGGGCCCGGAAATTAAGTTGGAAATTAAATCACGAATTACGGCAGACGATAAATTGGTCTAAATTGACCTGAAGTTGCGCGAATCAAATAGAACACAAGGGAACAAGTTCGAGTGGGACACGAAATATCACTGTGAAGATAATCTCGTCTACTACAAACTCCAAGAAGGAAGTTTCCAGAGACTGGCATCCCTGATGCTCTAGAAATCCAAGTCACGGTAAAGTGCATTAAATCAAAATTACTCAAATCGAAATTAATTATATAGAAATGAATTATTGAAAATAATTCATTGGAAAAATTCGAAAAATAATTTGGGAAATTCAGGGGGCTTACATTTGCTCCTTCAGGTAGATCAACCAACACCCAAGTGTTATTGGAGGTGATTGATTCAATTTTATTGTCTATCGTCTCCTTCAAGAAAACAACATCTATGGTCTTCATCGCCTCATCATAGGTAAGCGGATCTGCTTCCATATGATAGGTGATGAAGTCATCTCCGATGTTCTTCGGCCTCCTCGTTCGCTTCGACGATGGCTCAGCGAGTTCTGGTTCAATCGTTGTCTCCTCAGCAACAACTTCATCTAGGACAATTGGCTCGTTGAAGATCTTAGTCATCTTTGCACCTTCTTCATTCTCTGGAATGTCCGTTAGAACAATGTTCTTGTGCCTTAAAAACTTGTCTTCAAAATATTCAGCATCGCAAGATTCGATGATATGATTTGACTCAATATCAAGAAATCTTCGAGCATCACTCTTCTCGACATACCCCAAGAAGATCGTCTTCATAGTCCTTGTTCCCAGCTTCTGAATCTTCAGGTCTAGGAGCTTCACATAGGCCAGACACCCCCACACTCGAATGACATTCAAGTTAGGTCTGACTTTGAACCAGAGTTCATGAGGAGTTACGTCCGAAGTTGCATATGGCACTCTATTTAGAATAAAAGTGGCCGTCAATGCAGCTTCTCTCCAGATGTATTTAGGAAGATCCGCAGTTAGCAGCATTGAGTTCATCATTTCTGTCAACGTTCTGTTCTTCCTCTCCGCTATTCCGTTAGATTGAGGAGAATACGGAGTATTAGTCTCGTTTATGATTCCATGTTCTTTGCAGAACAATATGAATTCATGAGACCGATATTCTCCGCCTCGATCACTTCTTAGCCTCTTGAGTTGTTGTCCAGTTTGCCGTTCAGCCTCGGCCCTGAACTCCTTGAACTTCTCGAACGCTTCGTCTTTACACTTGAGCAAGTAGATGAACACGTACTTTGAGAAGTCATCGAAGAAGGTTATAAAATACTTCATCCCGGCTTTTGTAGAGAATTGCTTGTAGTCACAGATATCAGAGTGTACCAATTCCAGAAGATCTGTGCTTCGACTGACCCGATGAAAGGGTTTTCTTGTGATCTTTGTCTGAGCACATACTACACACTTCTCTAACTTACCCCCATAGTTGGAGACAAGTCCTAGACTGGACATTTTGTTAATTCTTTTACAGTGAACATGTCCTAGCCTATTATGCCACAACTCAAGAGAATAATCAGAATGAGTGATTGCATTGATTACATTTGACTGGTTTACCAGCTGAATTTTGAACATCCTTTCAATTAGAAAAGCTTTTCCGAAGTTTGTTCCCTTCTTGGACATCACCATCTGGCCAGCATTGATGTCCATCCTCAAGCCTGCATTGCTAAGCAGGCTTCCAGAGATCAAGTTCTTTGCAATCACCGGAACGTGCTTTACACCTTGAAGCGCTAGAGCGTTCCCGGATGTGAGTTTCAGCTCCACAGTTCCGATCCCCAGAACTTCAGCTTGGGCTTGGTTCACCATGATAACTTTCTAAGAAGTTGGCTGGTATGTGACGAACCATTCCTTGCCAGAGCATACATGGCAAGTCGTACCAGTGTCTATCCACCAGTCAGAGCCATCCCTCACAGCTGTGACCTGAGCAATCATAGCAACAATGTTAGAAACCATGGTAACCTTACTAGGCTCACCTTGCTCAGCTTGTTTGGGCTTGGATTTGCATTCACTCTTATAGAGTCCTTCTTGCCACAGTTGAAGCAAGTCACGTGGCACTTGGAATTCTGTTGCTTGAACGAAGGACCCTTCACTTTCAGATTCGTGGAGTCCTTCTTCTTGTAATGAGAAGCTACCTGCTTCTCCTTGAACTCTCTTGTCTGCACCAAGTTGGCCTTAGCCAGTTGGTTGGACAGAGAGTCCATCTTCTGTTGAGATCGTATTTCGTCCTTAACGTGGATCTCTTGTAGGAGATCTTCCAAGCTAATGTCCAGCTTCTTCCGATGCATTCTAGCATAGAAGTTGCTCCAACCAGCAGGAAGTTTCGAGACTATCCCTCCAACGACAAACTTGTCGACGAGGGGCATCTTCTCGTCATCTAACTTCTGGTGCAACTTCAGGAATTCCTTCACTTGAGGTAGCATCGCCATCTCGTCTTCGAAGAGCCACCTGTAGTACTTCTCGATAATGTAGATTTTGGACATGTTCTCATCATCTTTATATAGCTTACCCAAAGAATCCCAGATCTCTTTGGCCTTCACCTTCTTGGAATATGACTCTTCCAGAGAGTCTTCCGTAGAATTGAGAATCAGCAGTTTACAGATGATATTTTCTCTCTTCCATTTGCTCTGCTTGACGAGTGCAGCAGCAATAGCATCGGCAGTCCTCCTTCTGGAATCGTTGGTTCATCCTCAATCAACACATGGTCTACGTCCATGAGTTGAAAATTAAGGGTGACCTTCCTCTTCCAGATTTGGAAATATTCTCCGTCGAATTTCTCCAACTTGTTAACGCTGATATCGATGAGAGAAGCATGCGAGGTCTCCATCTACAAGGATCTTGCTTTGAGATTGTTAGTCTCGGGGCTTGACCAAAGATGGTAGACTCGATGTCGAGATCAGAGGTTCAACAATCGTTCACCTTCTGATCTTTCTCGTGATCCAAGAGGAACTTTATAATATGAATCTGATTACAAAAGCAACAATAATCAGAAAGTAAATCTCACGTTCTTCCTCGCAATCACAGTTGCTAACGGACAGAACTGAGTTCAGAAAATAAATCTCACGTTCTTTCTTGCAATCGCAGTTGCAGACGGACAGAACTGAGTTACAACTCAGATGAAGGAGAAGAAAGAAGAAAGAAGAAGAGGAAATGTTCATGCTGGGGTGATTAAGATCACCATTACTCAAAGAAAGATTCGTCCCAACACAATCTGCTTCCAGGAACCAGCAAGCTCACGAATAACTTCTGGAACGCTCGTAAGTCAATATTTGAGACTTGAATTGGCTTCCTGGACTTCACAGACACCCTTAACTCTCTTCTTGGTGCATCTTTCAAAGGAGGCTAAGGGGCTCTATTTATAGAGTGGAGTCAGACTTCACCTCTTCTCCTATCCGATGTGGGACTAAAATACCAATACTCAAAAATAGAGTTTGATATTTTAGATCATTCCACAATCAGCATAGAAGTGTGCCAGTCCACGCCTAACCCCCGTACACTCCCGTGCATGCACGAGACATCCTGGAGTCTGTATCCGAGTCCGAGTCCGCACAGCAAAAATCAACTTGCATCCTTGTTGGAATTAATCCTTTTTCTTTCTAGGAAAATACTCCTACATGGCACACACTTGTGCCCCATCACACCTCATGTGCACACCTCAACACAAGTCGATGTGGGACCATCTTTCCTAGTCCAAAGGCAAAAACACCAACACACCACACTACTAGCACTTACCTTAGTTTCTTGGATGACCTGGGCTATAAGTTCAGTATCAGAATATCATACATACTAATCATTTCAAAAATTTCACATACCAGAATATCTAGTAAGAAAAGAAAAAGAAGAACTCCAACACAAACTACTGCAGATACAAAGATATAATTACCTCATCACTGTCCCATGGGTTTCTTTAAAAACATCAAAATCTTGGAAGAATTGAAACTACCTAATTATCTAATTGAAGCTACAAAAATATGAATTCATGGTATCTACACTTGTCAAACACCTTTTCCATGTGCTCATAGTTTTTCAATTTTTAGTTTGTACATACACATGCAATGATCAAGCATTTTTTCCACATGGTGGAGCAGGTTTACCACCTACTATCCCCTCAAAGTCGTTGGGTATGACTACAACGGCAAAACATCAACTTTGTAATGCCGCGCTCTGCATGGTGCATTATGATGAGTCGTTGACTCGAAGAGTTGTGTTGACCCGAAATATGTATCGATGCGAATCGATACACAGAGTTACGTTGGCCCGAGGAATACATCAAGTAAGTTTGATGCAAATGTTAAGTTGGCCCGAGGGAAAGCATTGAGTCGGTTCGAAGATTCTAAGAAATCGAATCGATGCAACGCACAAGTCCGATTCGAACGAATATTGATTTTAGTTGTTCGTGTGCAGGCTATACGTTTACGCTGAAATATAAGAGGTCAAATTTTTACCTTATTTGCAATGGTGTACGCAAAACCAAATCACCGCCTCGCAAAAGACAGAGGCATAGGCACGGTAAGCCAAATCGGTCGGGTAATTCAATGAAGCACGAAGTGCTCGAATGGCTAAGTCAGAAGAGTTGGCCAAGCAACAAAGTTATAAAATCGAGTCGCATCGGCTCGGCGAAATGACAAGAAGTATCGGCTTAAGGTGGGAGGACTTTAAGCTTTCTTTCCTACTCCTTCATTCCTAAGTAAAATATATCATTATATGCTAAGTTAACCTATCGAGACCATGGGCGTAGCTCAATCGAGAGATGAACATAGTGCTTGTCGAACAATAGATAGAACAATTGAAATAAAACATACATCAAATGTACGAGTAGCTATGGAAGATTTAATATCGCAAAGGCAAGCGCT
Source organism: Iris pallida (assembly GCA_029216955.1). Taxonomy (NCBI): domain Eukaryota; kingdom Viridiplantae; phylum Streptophyta; class Magnoliopsida; order Asparagales; family Iridaceae; genus Iris; species Iris pallida. Next base: position 32,095 of record JANAVB010034021.1, read on the forward strand.
CGATGTGCTAGCCATAAGAACACGGGATAACTGTATCGACAAGTACCTCAACGCATGAGTCATTCGTGTCTTTGCGCATGAGTTAGAAGGCTAGCACATTGAAAGACAATTGATGCGAGTGCCCTAGTGCACGAGCCATGAACAATGAACACAAAGGCATAGAATATGGAAATACGGTATCGAGGCGCACATCACATGCATGACTCAAAGAATAGAGAAAAATTATGTCAAAACGTGCGTACATGCGCGAGAATCATAAAAGATGGCTTCGTTGCGAAGAGAATAGTAGTGGCATGAATGTAACAGAACTGTCGAATGTGGTATGGTGTCTTGGAAATGTTCAGAACCTTCGGGTCATTCGTTTGACGAACATTGAGTTAAGGCATGGTGTCATTGAACAATAAAACGAAGAAGGAAGTTGTACGAAGAATGCAAGAACAAAGAAAGAGTGAGAACATTGAAAGAAAGAGAATTACAAGACGATGTGAAGTCTGAGTTTTGAACTGAAGACTATGTTTGGTTGTATGAGTTTGACGAGCGTTGCATGATCGAATGGACTTAAGATATTGCTCGTGCACGGGTGGGATATGATTTCCTCGAACGGGTGCACTGGGGCACTGGGACCGTTCGGCCAAGGAGGGATATTAATCCTTGTGGGCACACATCTGTAAGATGACTAGCGACCGGTTATCGATGTAAAAGCCGCAAATAATGGTATAAAATGGTATGTCTCCAGTTATTGGGACAGCAACACAATACGGGAGGCGCCGGGCTACTCAATTTGAGAAAAGAAAGAAAGAAGAAACATGTTTGTCCATTCTGGCGCGGATACGCCAACGACCTTCATATAGTTAAGGAACGGTGGGCCGAAAGTGCAGGAACATATAGATCATGCACATTGAGCACTTATAACATGACAAGGAAAGATGGTAGGCGTATTCACCTTGCGTCGGTGCAAGGGTGAGTGCGTCGATGTTGGTAAGAAGTCACGAAACAACACGAGAGTGCTATTGGTTGCCTACTTGCTCATGCGAATCAAATAACATGCTTGCCATGATAACATGTTTTACTGCTTGCGAATATGTCATGAATTGATCCTAAGGCAAGGATAGAAAGATCAATAAATTGTATGTTGCATGATTCAATATATCTACTTAATGTCGGTTTAGGTAAAGTGGGTTTCTGATCAGTACGAGAGAGGATTAGTACTAATTTTCCACCAGATTGCTTGCAGGTTCAGGAAATAATCTTCTCGCAGCGGAGCTTCACTTGAACACATTAAGCCATGGAATGCCATAGTGTACTGAGGCATGCAACCGCATTGACACTCGAAGTTGCAACAAGATTGACGCGATCGAGATATAGAAGACATGATGTATGGAACGTTGAAATACTTTATAGGCAAGAGAACCTGAGTACTGTAGCCAATTTGGCAAATTCGGTTGGGCTATTGAAAGTCTTTGTAACCTCGTTCGTTCCTTCGCACAAGAGTTAGAAGGCTAGCACATTGAAAGACTATTGAGGCGAGTGTCCTATTGCACGAGCTATGAATATTGAAAACTAAGGCATAGAATTTATAAATACGGTATCGAGGCGTGCATCGCAAGCACAACTCGAAGAATAGAGAACAATTGTGTCAAAACGAGCGTACGTGCACGAGAATCATAAAATATGGCTTCATTGCGAAAAGAATAGTTGTGGCATGAATATGACGAAACTGTCGAATGTGGCACGGTGCCTTGGAAATGTTCAGGACCTTCGGGTCGTTCATTTGATGAACATTGAGTTGAGGCACGGTGCCATTGAACATTAAAACGATGAATAAAATCATATAAAGAATGCAAGAACATAGAAAGTGTCACGACCCATACCCGATATAAGGGTACAAGTACGTAACAGCGTCCAGCCTATGCCGCAGAATTGGTGGTAGAACGCTGTACTAGGTCACTATTTAAACAACTCACGCAAATATATAATGTACCTGTCATGGATCTCAACTCCGAACGGATGACAAGTATACTCAATCACAAACTAAGCATGATAAGATAACACAAAAGTCTAGATAACTAATAATACTAAACAAACAACTTAAAATAAACTACTAAATAATAATATCTCAACAATCTCAAATACAAAGTCAAATATCTCAACTTATTATAATTCAAGTTCTAAACATGAAATCTAAAACAAGTCTACTAAACTAGTCTTCCTATCACTCCTGAGAGTCGGGGCCCAAGGTAGCTAAACCATATCCGAATCCATAGAAAGTAGGACATGTAACTCCAGGGCAAACATCTGTAATATTTTGTCAACGTATCCAATCAGGATTGGAACGAGCACATCTCATCTAGAAATCCTAAGTAAATGACAAGGACTATAAAGCAGTTATAGGTAGTTATATTGATGAACATTATAAGTTTAGGCATGTAATGAAGTAGCGCAATAGTTTAAAAAATAGAAAAAGTAAATGCAGTAAAATATGAGAGCATGGTATTGTAGAATGTAAAATATAGTTAACTGAACTAGAACAATATGATATGAGTCAAGACAGCATAATATAGGCTAAGTGTGATTCTAGTAAGGATTCTAGTCAGCAATTCGAGTCAGTGATTCGAGTAGGGTGATTCGAGTATGTGATTCGAGTTAGTGATTCGAGTATGTTATTCGAGTATGTGATTCGAGTATGTGATTCGAGTTAGTAATTCGAGTATGGTGATTCGAGTTAGTGATTCGAGTATGGTAATTCAAGTATGGTGATTCGAGTGTGTGATTCGAGTTATAGAGGTTAGACGAGTTAAGTACATGTGTTGCGAGTGAGTGAATCCAGAATACTAATACATGTTATGATAGAGAGTCAAATAGAAGTAACTAGGACTGAAATACAGTAATCATCCAGTAAATAAAAGAACTATCAGAGAATGTACTCGCCTGATACCTTGTGTGACTGATGTAAACAGAAGTCCGAACGGGAGTCACAATGTCCTATTTAGAGCAATACAAGTTAAAATGTGTCCAATATGTAATAATTGAAGCATACAATACAATCTACATGATTCTAGATCAATCTAGATCAAAATCAACTCTTGGTCAACTCTGGTCAACTTAGTCAAACTTAGACTATTTGTCAAATCTTTGTCAACTAGGCTATTTCTAGGGTTAACCATCTAGGGTATGGTCAACTAGGCTAACAAACACTACTCTAACTAACTCTAATCTATAACTACGTATAATAAGGTATAACACAATACTTATATCATATACATATAGGACATTACATGTATATACACAATCTAACATCAAACCTATCCCACACTCTAAGATAACTCTCATAACCCTACATATTACCTCAACCACATATATATATATGGCATTACACATATCTATTAGGTATATGCATTATCCCTCAACCATACTCTAAGATATATAGCATACACCTTAACCCACACAACCAACCAAGATACTGACCAACTGGACACTCACTCACTGAACCCCCTACTGATCTGCTAATGCAGAAGCATGGCAAAAGTTCCCTCCTCATCCCAAGACTGCTACCAAAATTTAGGTGAACATCAAGGGAGTGAAACATAACAGGATATGTAATATAGGGACAGGACTAATCCAATAGCAGGGGATCTCAAACCCGAGCTCTTCATACAGTTGTAGGCAATGAGTCTACTTATATCTAATGATGCTAACAAAAGGAACAGACAAAATATTTGAAGGATAGACTCATCCTAAACATTAGAACAAAAGGGAAGTACTCCACTGTTCTGCCCTCATAAACTCTCTAATCCACTCATACACCATCATATATACATATATATGCATATGCTAGAGACTAATTGTATGAGTGAGCTAAGGACAATATCATAGGGGGTTAGGTGATACTCAGGATGCAGGGGATCTCACTAATTCACATACTGTCTGGCCAAAATAGGATTAGTACCAAGTAAAACAAGGCATGGACAGAACAACTAGAAGACTGAAATACCAAGCAAGGGGATTACAGTATAGTGCAGTGAACCAAATAAAAGTGCATGATACTTCATGTATGTAGGAATGATATGAGAGCTAAGGTCTGACATTGGGGTGTCTAGGATGATGCAAGAGTGACAGAGGATCAGGTCATAAGGCATGGACTGAATCATTTATCAAATGAATTGAGCTTGTAAGTACCAGTCATAGGACTGATACTCAAATGAACCAATGTGGGCTGGACCTCAAAATGGAAGGGTGGACAGAACAAAGTCATTGATGACTGAATGGAATATGTCCAGGGGTTTAGCAAATGCAATAGAGGGCATCAATGGACTGGTACACAAAGTGCAGGACACTGGACCTATAATGGTGGTAAGGACAGAATATTTGTATGCAAGGTGGATTGATACTCATATGAACAGGTACACACATGGATTGCTCAATGTAATATATAGCAAGGACCCAAGAGGTAGGATTGGCCAACTAAGAGTCTAATAATGCAATGAAATAAACTCAAGGTACATTAACTGATACATAAAGGCCTAAACATTAGGGGTTGTCCTATTTCCTAATAGCTGACTGAACCAGACATGTAAGCAAGGGACAGAGTCATACAATATGCATGACAGAATAGGAATGAGCAGCAGTGGACAGAATAATAAGGGAATGGTCTGTACAAAGTTGTGTAGGACAAGTCCCTGGGCAGAACAGAATTAGTAGTAAATGAAAGTCCAAGGTAAGGCCTGAACAATTGATCACTGGACATATAGATAAACTTGTGGATTGCTCTTCACATTTGACTGATGCCAAAAGGAATATGGACAGATCAGGTAGATAATGGCTGAATGGTAGCACAAAGTGAGGGAGTTGATCTCAGGAATGATAGGGACTGAACACGATATATGCCAAGGATTTGAGCAATTGGTATTAGAGGAGACTGATCCATTACGTAGTATGAACTGCCATTATTAGTTCAAAGACTGAACCAAGGTAATGATGGTCGAATAACCAAGATGGGATGCAACCAATGGGATAAACTTAACTCGAGCTCCTCCATCTCATTACTGTTACAAGAGACTCAAGGACAGAACTCTAATGACATCCTAGGGCTAAACATTATCAAATAAAATTTATTAAGGTATGCGAGGGCTTAGATAATCAAATCTGGACAGATGCATATCCTAATATGGTCTGCACAGCCTAACTTAAGACTGAATACTATGACAGGGAGGTTGAACTAAAGTCACAAGGTCAGGATAATATCTTGGTAAAGGCTAATACTCAACTTAAAGATGTATATACAAAAAGGAAAATTGATATACGATGAAGAGACTGAACATTATAAGTAATGGACTCTTAAAAATTGGGATGAACAAATAGGTAGTGTGGTCAGAACATTTGATTTTATATAGGTAAAAGGGACTGAATAAATAAATGAATACAGGACAGGGTAATGGTTTGTAGTGAACTAAGATGCAGTGTATGTATCATGCACAAAGCATGTGAAAAATGCAAATAGTAAAGTAGACTAATGTATCACAGTAGAGTAATGTAAAGGTACAAGTGTCACATGGGTGTCAAGGCATGAGTGTCATGTAGATGGTAGTGTCAATTGGTGTCAGATGTGCTAAAGAGTGTACAAGTGAGTGTACAGATAGTGTCAAATAGGGTGTATGTGCAGCCAGTGAAGTCCCCGACTGCACAGGAAGAAACTTATGTGATCTTCTATGGCTCGATCAGGCCATGGCTCGAAGCCCAACTGTCCAAACATGCTGTCAGTCATCTACCCTAGCTGTAGGAGAAATAGGAAGTGAAATGGTCCAGTACTGTTCATGCAAAATAGTCGGACGAGCATCTCCGTGTCCGATTATACCTATCAAACCACATCAAATCCAACTCAGTCAACTTGATATTTAATCTACACCTAATTAGCTACACAAATATGTAATTAGTTTAGAAAATTTAGAATAATTTATTCTATGAGACATTTCATCAAACACATTGAATAGCCCTCCGATACTCTTACGATACGCATACCAAATGGATTCGATTTGAACCCAAACTTAGCCTAGGGCTAAGGGGACCCTAAATGAATGCATCTATGGTGAGAAATCAGGAAATTAATAGGTTTATAGGTCATTACCTATTGAGAGTTGGAATCTCAATAAAAAAGCCCTTAAATCGATCCCATGCCAATTTCTATGGTCAAATTGCTCCCAATCCTTGCTAGCTAGTCAATAGAGACCTCCTCTATACTAGGGGAGTGTATTGCAATTGGTTTGGCTCAATTTGGACTTGATTTGGTAAAAGGGAGCAAAATTGGGGAAAAATACAAATTAGGGTTAGGGTTTACAATAATATAGGCAAGAGGGGACTAGTGTGAACTTATATAAGGGAGGGAATGAAGGGGTGGCCGGCCATGTAGTGGGCTAGGGTTATAGTTTGGTGAAATTTAGTTTAAAGGCCTTCCTTTAGATGTAATTCAAGTCTCTTTAGGTAAAGGCCCAAATAGGTTAGGGTTTCCACTAAATATCTAGTCCTAACATAATATATAGATATTCTACAACTTGGTTAACTTATTCTAATATGCTAACTAAGCCTCTAGGTTCATGATCAACATCTAGATTAGGACAATTCTAGGTTTAGTCCTAATATAACACTTAGCATATTATTAATTAATTAAAATTCAAAAATACTAATAATTTATAAATTACCAAAATACCCTTAGCCTAAAAAGTAGTAGTAAACTAAGCTAATCACATTAGCTAGGTCTCCATGGTCATGGTTAGTATCTAGGCTAATTAGTTCTAAGGTTTCACTAGCAAGGTACACAATCACAATACATTACTTTAAATATTATAAAAAAATCAAAAATTCACCAATTAATCATTAACATGATTTAAATCTATTATTTAATAACTAACATGATCAATTTTATAAAAGTTCAAAATTACCCTCGTTTTAGAAAAGTGGTTCTTATAGAAAGAGTGAGAACATTGAAAGAAAGAGGATTACAGGATGATGTGAAGTCTGAGTTTCAGACTCAAGACTATGTTTGGTTGTATGAGTTTGATGCACATTGTATGGTCGAACGGACTTAAGATATTTCCCGTGCATGGGTGGGATATGATTCCCTCGAACGGGTGCACTGGGGCACCGGTACCGTTCGGCCTAGGAGGGATGTTAATCTTTGTAGGCGCACATTCGTAAGACTACTAACGGCCAGTTATCGATGTGAAAGTCGCAAATGATGGTATGCAACAGTATATCTCCGGTTATTGGGATAGCAACCCAGTACGAGAGGCGCTGGGCTACTCAATTTAAGAAAAGAAAGAAAATAAAAGAAAGGAGAAACAAGTTAGTCTATTATGGCGCGGATATGCCAACGACCTTCATATAGTTAAGGAACGATGGGCTGAAAGTGCATGAACATATAGATCCTGCATATTAAGCACTTATAATATGACATGGAAAGATGTTATGCGTATTCACCTTGCGTCGGTGGAAGGGTGAGTGCGTCGATGTTGGTAAGAAGTCATGAAACAACATGAGAGTGCTATTGGTTGCCTGCTTGCTCATACAAATCAAATAATATGTTTGCCATAATAACATGTTTTATTGCTTTTAAATATGCCATGAACTGATCCTATGGCTAGGATAGAAAGATCACTAAATTGTATGCTGCAATATTTAATATATCTACTTAATGTCGGTTTAGGTAAAGTTGGTCTTTGATCAGTACGCGAGAGGATTAGTAATGATCTCCCACCAGATTGCTTGTAAGTTCAAGAAATGATCTGGTTGCGACGGAACTTCGCTTGAACGCGTTGAGGCTTGGAATGTCGTAGCGTATTAAGGCATGCGATCGTATTGACGTTCGGACTTGCAACATGATTGATGCATCCGAGATATAGAAGACATGATATGTGGAACGGTGAAATTCTCTATGGAAAAGAGAGAACCTGAGTGTGGTAGCCAATCTGGCAAATTCGGTTGGGCTATTGAAAGCCTTTGTAACCTCACAATACTAAAATATGCTATATTAGCGACGTTGTTTAGCGACGGAATAAAATACCGCCGCTAAATATGTAATATAGCGACACCATTCTATTGACATCGCAAAACGTAGCTGAATAGCGACGTTCAGCGACAGTAGTTAAACTACGTCGCGGAATAGCTACGTTCAGCGACATATTATTAAAATATGTCGCCATATATTAAAAAGGTTTCGACGTTTAGCGACGTCGACTGTTGACGTCGCTAACTTTTTTACTTAGGGCACAGTCCTGTTTCCTTTTTTTCCTTCACTCAAAAACTCAAAAATTTTATAAATTTCCCTCGAGCTCTTGGCGACTCCCTCCCCCCCGGCGACTCCCTCCCCCCTGGCGACTCCTACCCTTCCCCCCCTCGAGCTCCTCCTCCTCGAGCTCCTCCTCCCCCAATCCATTTTCCCTCGAGCTCCTCCTCCCCCAATCCATTTTCCTTCGAGCTCTCGGCGGCTCCCTCCCCCCCTCCCAGGCGACTCCCTCCCCCCGGCGACTCCCTTCCCCCCCGACGACCCCTACCCCCTCCTCCCGTCGAGCTCCTCCTCCCCCAATCCGAGCTACTCCTCCTCTCCGGTAAACCCTAACCTAACTACTCCTCCTTCTTCTCTTCCACACACACACACACACACACAGACACACACACGGACACACAGACACACACACACGGACACACGGACACACACACACACACACATGGACACACACACAGCTATTGTGTGCGTTTGAGTAGGGATGGCACTTGATATCATTCAGGTATTAGATTGTCTTGCCTTGCCTTAGGAATAGGTATTAACCTATATATGTAATAGGTTTATCCATCATAATTTAGCACTGCCTAGTATCAGTCATCTTGGGGATTAGGTTTAGTGATGAGATTTAGGGGCTTGAGTTTATTTAAGTGTCTTAACTACCAAGAGCATGTACTGATTACTCCTTACAGTTTAGTATGAGATTTGAATGGTTTTGGTGCGGGATAATGTACCTGGGGCCTGACCTTGTACTATCCAGACTTTGTGCAGACCATGGTACTTGGTATGAAGCCACTTCTTGCATTGATCTCATTCCTGATCTACTTAATAACCATGTACTGTCTCTTTGACAGATCTTTCTCCTTTCATACGTGTGTGAGTGTTGGAGAGATAAAGAGGAAATTTGGGAATAAGGTTAGAGGAAGTTGGTAATTCTGGGCTTGAGTGATAGAAAGGATGCTTGTGTGAGTGAGTGAACATATGAGAGTGTCAGTGAAGAACCTGTAGTAGTAGGAGCAGGGAATTAGTCATAAGGAGAAGGGTTGGCTACGGCCACTTGGCTATTTGGCTTGAGAGTGGATGAGAAAAATTAGAGAGTGTAGTGTTAGTATCAGTTAGCTACAGTAATGGTATCAGTAAGGGTGTCATGGTGCAAGATGTGCATGTAAAATTGGATAGATACATAAGTTCTAAGTATATATATATATATATATATATATATATATATATATATTTTATATATATATATAATATATATATATATATATATATATATATATATATATATATATATTTTATATATACATATATAAATATATATATATATATATATATATATATATATATATATATATATATATATATATATATTGTATATAGTGGAGTATAGATATATATAATATATATATATATATATATATATATATATATTTTTTTATAATATATATATATATTTTATATATATATATATATATATATATATATATATATATATATATATATATATATATAAAATATATATATATAAAAAAATATATAAAATATATATATATATTATATATATATTTTTTTTTATATATATATTATATATATATATATATATATATATATATATATTTTGTTTTTTGTTTTTGTTTTTTTAGAAACTCTCCATTTTATTCATAACATGGCACAAAATGCCGTAGCCATTACAAGTAAGCGCGAAGCGCCAAAACCCTAAACAGAAAAAAGGAACATAAGAGCACCAGCCCGAGCGTATCGGGGTGGGGGGAACAAAATAGCTGGAAGGATGAGGTGGTGGGGACGCCACTCCTCGACGAAGAGGATCAGGAGAAGGACCTCACCAGAAATATGTGATCTACGGCAGTTTCTGGGAGTTGGTTGCTATCATCTAACGAGCGGCTGTTATCTTCTTGGCTGCCAGATAAGCCTCTGGAGTGGAGTGGTCGCTGTTCTGGAAGCCCTGAGCCGCGTCGATAGCAAGCTCGACCCCCAACATCCTGGCAGGCAGCTCGGAGGCTGTTGTGGCTTTGTAAACATGGAGTTCCTGTATGGCGACCTCCAGAGAGTAGGCCGCCGTGATCCGCTCAAAGAAATTCCTTAAGACAATCGGAGCTTCGTGGATCGCTTGTATCCCGGCCGCGAGATGGCCATCCACCAGAGGGGACAACAAGCTGACGAACTCTTCCGAGAAGGGGATGCCACACCCTGGTGAACCCGTAACAGCCTCCTCCCCGATGGAGCCCTACGAGGCCGGCTCTGCCAAATCAACGGCAGCCTCAGTGGTGGCTCCGACGTCCACCCTCCCGCTAGGCTCCCCTCCGCCAGTAGGAGGGTTCGAAGCCACCACTGGTTCCGTTGGGGCACTGTCGTCGGAAGCGGGCCCCGCGGACGGGCCGATTGTCACCCCGGCGACAACCTCCAACTCCGTGAAAACTGTCGAAGGGTCGAAGAAAATGGCCGAAGGGCACGCCTGAACGAGACCCAGCAGAACGGGCTCGGATAGAGAAACTGGATCCCCCACGGAGTGGACAGACAGCGAGACTGCCGCGGGCCCGGGGCACCTACCGCTCTCGTGACCGGGACGGATACAGACGCTGCACACTGCAGGTCGGTGCTCGATAACCAAGTCTTGCCAGATCCTACATCCTCCAGGCAAGATGATGAGAATCCGGAAGGGAGAAGGGCTGCGAAGGTCGATGTCCACAAGCACCCGAGCGCAACTGGGGCAAGATACGACCGAAGTAGCTCGATCCACCAAGATCAGGGAGCCGACACACTGCACAAGAAGAAAAATGGCAGCCTTGGCAAAAAAAGCAACCGGTAACCCGGGCAGAGCCACCCAAAGCGGTACCACCGCGGGTGCCCGCTTCGGGTCAAAATTCGGCGACCATATGGTCAACCACAACGGGGCATGCACAAAGGACCAGACCTCCTTCGACCGTAGACGAAGATAATCCGTCTCCAGAGAAGGTCGGAACAGTAGATGACGCTCGGCAATGACGCCCACGGAGATCGGATCGAGAAAACCCATCTTCCCAATAATCTTGCGAACTATGGCGACTGGAGGCCTCGCGCAGAGGAACTCCCAGACCAGGGCAAAGTAAAAAGGGACGGAGAGGGCAGACCACTCTTCCGTGGAGAAGGAAATAGCCGAAAAGCCTCCCGAGACGGAGAAAGGCCGAGAAGGAAGGACCAGGGGCGGCAGGGACGCGGCAGCGGTCGCTTCAGCGCAGGAGCGGGTGGCCCGCTGCACGCCCGAACCGAGATCCCGCTCCGAATCGACGTGCACCATGATAGGAACCGAAGGGGACTCCGCCGCAGGGGACGCCGCCGGAGGGGCCGTCCCCGCCGGAAGAGGTTTAGATCCTCCAGGGAGTGGAGCAGATCCGCCATTGGGACGCAGTCGGGGGCACGGGTTTGTTGGGCGCCGCCGTTCGAAAGTCCGCGACCGAAAAAAGCGTCGAGAGGGAAGAAGCCTCGGCCGGGGGGCGAGCGAGCAAGGCGGACAGATGTACCCCCTCCCCCGCCGACGCCGAACCCGCGGCCACGGCACCGAGCCCAACCGGCTGAACGACATCAACGAGCTTGGGAAAGGGAGAGGGGCGGACGGCTGAAGGGGAAAAAGGAGGGAGAGCCCGAGGGGAGGGGAGCACCTCCGCCTCCATGACCGCCGGAGGAGGCGCTCAGATTGGAGGGGGGCGGACGATCCATGCCCGATCGCAAGCTTATATATATATATATATATATATATATATATATATATATATATATATATATACATGGATCCATGCCCGATCCATGCCCGATCGCAAGCTTATATATATATATATATATATATATATATATATATATATATATATATATATATATATATATATATGTGTGTATATATATATTGTATATAGTGGAGTATAGTGAATGGGAATGGATGGTTCATGATAGGCAATGGATGAAGGAATTTGGTTAGTGCACTCTGTTTAGAATGTGAGAATGGTGCTAGTGTAATAAGAATATAGAAGAGAGCAGCAGTAGTAGGGTCTGCCATGTCTTTTATGCAATACAAAAGGTTGGGGGATACCAGGGAAGCCCTGCAGGCAAGAGAAGGCCAATGCTCACTGCTCTTAGGCAAGGACTAGTGGTAAGGTTGGGGGGAGTAAGGTGTATGTGTGTGCGTGTATGTTAATTATTTGTGTGTATGAAAAAAGAGCTTAAATTAGTATGGGTGTATAGTTGTATACAGAAAATAGTGTATATCCCTGTTTTCTAAAGGAAGCAGCTATGAAGAGTGAGATAAGTGTGTACAAGAGCCAGTAGGAAGGCAGGGGTCATCCTAAATCAGTGTGTACTAGTAAGATATGTTTAAGATTTGTAGTTGATAGGGGATTTTGGATAGTTTTAGCTTGGTTAATGTTCTGGTTGTGAGGTTTGGCATGGTTTAGCTATAGTTGACCTAGATATTGAGTAATAAAGTCAAGTTGATTAGTGGACCCATTTGACTAGTTTACCAAGGTTTGACTATCTAGCTAAGCCTCAGGATATTAGGCACTGGAGTAGGCTTATGCATAATATTTTAAAGTACATGATAGCTACACATATCTAGCCAAGTGTAGGTAAGGATTGGGTATCTCAAGATACTAAGTTATAAGGTAAATATAGCTACACATATGTGTGTATGTGTATGTGTGTGTGTGTGTGTAGAGTTGAGAGTAATTGATTAGTGTGTGATACTAAATGTATATGGGGACATTATATTCATGGGGTCTTAGATATCGGTTGTAGGTGACATTATATATATGGTCTGGCGATATTGAAATGAATTTAGTGTGTCTGAATGAGATATCGGTTGTAGGTGACATTATATTCATGGGGTCTACTTGACTTTGTCATGGGGTCTTAGATATCGGTTGTAGGTGACATTATATTCAAGTCTTGAAAATTGATGTTAAGACAATTTTCAACTTGACCCTGGCGATATCGAAACGAATCTAGTATGTCTGAATAAGATTGGCATCAGTAAGAATCGATAGCGTATGTGTATACGTTGGATGCACAAGAACTTATGTACGATATAACATGGTTATTAGTAACTGTCCTCTACTAATGTGTGACCCATAATAAGATATAATATACGAATTTGTGCCTATTGGATAATGTGTGTCCATCTTTGCAGATTATTTCCAAATGGATATGAATTACTACTTACGGAATCATTCATGGATGTACAATCGTCGTCCTGATGATTGGTTCGATTTGATTGAAGGTCAAGGTTAGAAAGTAGACAAGCACAGTCTTGTGGATATAAACTATCGGCGTCGATATCAAGCCTATGAACCATTTGTCCTATCAAGTCAGGCTCAGCTCGTGTACTTCACAAGTTATCCTAAACGGAGAACAACAAGGTCGGACTGGTAGGCAGCATGCAAGACCAAAGCTAGAAATACCTTTGAAGTTGACGATATAGCTTATCAGGAGGATGAACTACCTCTTGTAACAAATATTATAGAAGTGGACACGATGGAAGTTCCTCATTACACATCTAATTGTGTAGAAGAAGTAGAATTATCTGAAGAGGAAGATGCAGATGAAAGTGAAGATGTAGAGGAGGAGAAAGAAGAAGAAGAAGAAGAAGAAGAAGAAGAAGATGAGCTAAACGAACTAGATAAATTTTCCGAAGAGGATTAAATCTGTACGTTTGTTTTATCATCATATTTGACACTTTAGTGACACTTTTATCATATAAATCTGTGACACTTTAGTGACACTTTTATCTGTGACTATGAGATTTTTCAAAAATCTGTGATGTCTATCATATAGATATGTATATTTGTTTTATTGTCATATGTTATTATCAGGTATGACTAGACCAGGAGGAGGACAACACGGAGGATATTATATTAGTCAGTCCCGTCTGCCTCGGGCTGGGATGTTGATTTCGTACCCTCATCCTCATCTCCGAGTACGCCAGTGTATCGTTCTGTTCCCGGTCCATTACCGGGACAGGACAGTTCCAGCAGGTTGGCGACTCCTCCCTCGTCATCCAGTATTCCTCCCGCGTCCAGCATTCCTCCTGTCGATGACTCCATGGGGAGAGCCAATGTCGAGCATATGGAGGATGTCGATCAGACTGATCCTGCCCAGGCAGGAGGTGAGAGCGACCCTCCATGCGCTCCCCCAGACGAGACGCGTATGGAGCTTTGGACGGAAGGGCCTACAAAGTAAGTTAATTAGTTAATATATATTTCTCAAATGATTATATGTACATATATATTCATGAAATTTATTATTGTATAGATATCGGCCTCCTGCAGTATTGAGATAGCTGGGGTTATTTCTGAGACAGAACTATGGTGGGCCTTGGATTAACTACTCAGATGCTCCCGCAGATAGGAAGGACTTTTGGTTGGCCCACTTCAAGGTAAAAAAATTGTTTATTTTTAAATTTTAATAATCATTTGTGTATATTATATAACTTTTCTATTTTTACTTCTTGTAGAGGACCTATTTCTATCCAGCACACTGGGCGGTGAAAAATGAGGCCCAATTTTCTGCCGTCGCAGGCAAGCTCATCCGTGATGTGATCTACGACCAGAAGTCTCGTGATCGCTCCGGAAAGCCGATCCATGGTTGGATCATGCCAGAGCAGTAGACTACGATGAAGGCTAGATTCGGCGAGGCCAGCTACAAGGAGCGGTCTGACAAGGCCAAGATGGCGCGGTCGAGCGCCAGTAAGTGGTGTGGTGGCTCCATTCCAATGACGGAGCATTTTTGTCGTCTGGTACATTTCCTATGACGGACATCATTTTATATATAGTTGGATAGAATGTTTAATACTAATAATAGATAATATATTTTAACAGGTAAAAAAGGATGAGGACCCGAACATGGTGATCGTCTTCCTGGTCACCCATCGGAGGGCTGGAGAGTTCATTGACGAGAGGGCGACGCAGGCATATGTACGTTCTATTCTTTATATTAATTTACTATAATTTAGAAAACAGGAAAATAGATATCAATATAGACTTTAGCAAACACTTACACGTTAGCAAATATTGTTCTAGGTCGAGTTTTTTTGGCTACAAGAGGAGGCGGCTGTTGCAGCTAGTGCGCCAGCAGAGGGAGCGGCTGGTACTTCCTTCCAGCCGCCTACAGCTCCATCGCCGGACGACCTCTGGACGACCATCGTTGGCGGTCTTCAGAAGGGTACGTACTATGGTACGGGATCCTACGACGCCTATTTGGCTTCAGAGTCATCCCGGGCCCCCTCTGTCAGTGCGTAGTCTCCAGCTTCGCAGGCGTCATCATGAGCTCAGGATATTGGTCGTCAGCTCCACGAGCTGCGTCGCGAGTTGCAGTAGCAATTTCTGAGGCAGCTGGGGTAGAGCGACGATCCGACGATCCGATGATCACCGGACGATTTGATGCAGTCGAGCGCAGTATACAGGAGCTGATGAGTCTACAGCAGGCTACAGCTGCCAGCTTGCACACGCTCACCGAGTCTACGCAGCGCACAGAGCGTAGACAGGCCGAGCTGGAGGGATCGCAGAGGACCGTGGCTGCCTCACTCACCCAGCTACATACTTCTCTTGAGGAGAGTACTCAGAGGATGGTGAGTACCCTTGCTACGCATGGTGACCGACTCCGAGAGCTGGAGCAGATACGTCCTCCTGGTCCATCGACGGCATCGACTCCAGACGTTGCACTGCCTCCTACTGCCCCTACGGTACAGCTCACACAGGAGCAGTATAAGTACATGCTATCCCAGATGCGCGGTAGGGGTCCTCAGTGATCCATTGATATTTTTTATCATCTTTGTATGTATTGGCCCTATGGGCCCATTGACCGTTCTGTACAGTAATTTTTATTATTATTTGACTCTATTGGACATGTATGTTTGTTGGACATGTATGTTTGTGATATTTAATTTATTGGTATTTTTATTGAGTACATGTATGATATTTAGTTGTAGGCTGTTATGATAGAAGACTGTTAATTATGATGATATCTGCGACGGGGATGACAAATATACTTATGCTGGGTTATAAGCGATGATCTGATATACAAAGGAGGTGCTGCCCAAATTTTTAAAAAATATAGTGTGTATTTTTATGATGATGTGCATCTGTGTTTACAGTGTATGTGAAATGCAGTGTTCGAAACAATCGATAGTTTTAATTACTGTTGTATGTTTTATCTTGGACAGAAAGAGCAACTGTTCAGGGTGTACTTCTGAGAGCTTCATTTTCACATCCTTCACTCTCTCGGGACGTCGTACAGGATCCCGAGAAGGTGAAGGACGTGAAGAGGAATCTCTGAGAAGTGCACCCTGAACTGTTGCTCTTTCTATCCAAGATAAAACATAGAACAGTAAGCGAAACTGTCGATGGTTCAAATACTGTACTTCATGCACACTGTAAACACAGACACACAGCATAACAAAAATACACATTATATTTTTTTAAATTTTTTTCAGTATACTGCGACGGATAGCGACGGATCTGCGACGTATGGGGACGTCGCTAATACGTCGCTAATTAGCGGCATTACGTTGTTGTACGTCGCTACTTTGCTGACGTGGCAGTATGCCATGTCATCACATAAGTAGTCGCACTACGTCGCTAATTTTGCGATGTACAGTTTTCGTCGCTCTCCGTCGCTAACTTTGCGACGACCCAGCGACACGGCAGTGACGTCGGAAACAGCGACTGTAAAATTCCTAAATTTCTACTATATTTTAGTACTGATTTTTTTTTGTATTTATACGTCGCATAGTCGTATTGTACGTCGCGCGAGAATTTGCATTTTTTCGTATTTACTCGTCGAGTGTGAATATGTGCGAGGTACATATTTTTAGAAAAAATGGTTTTTGATTTTATTATCGGTAATGGTTTCAAAATTATATATATAATAATTATTTTTATTAAAAGTTGTGAAAAGTATTTATCAAGGTTACCAAAACTTATTATTTTAGTTATTTATAAAAGGCTATCTTATTTTAATAAGTGGTAATTTAGAAAAACTAGATTATGTGAATATTCTACTCGTGTAAAGCACATGAAACTTATTTCATGTATATTTTCAAAATTTATTTTTATTATTTATAATAATTTATTTAGCAAGAAGGTATTTTAAATATGTAAATATTTATGTTTATTTTCGAAATTATTTTTACTTAAATTATTTAAAGGGTATTTTGAAGATATTTTCTACTAATATTTAAAATATAAATTGGAATTTTTAAAATTAATTATTATATAAATTTTATAAAAAGATACTTTGGATATATTTGTGATAAATTAAATTATGATTTAATTTATTGATTTAAATTAAATAGTTTAACTTAAATGTGTAATTTATCTATATTTAAATAGGATTTGGATTTAGATATGAATGTACTGGTTTAAATTTAATAATAGAATTATCTATTTGGGTTTAAATAAATTCTAGTCTCTATCTACATTGGATTATATTTGATTGTGTTACTTTTAAATCAATTTGAATTAAGTAGTGAAAAATCTAAGGGGAATTAAAACTCTTCTTAATCCTTATCTAGATAAGACTTTTGTAAACCCCTTGATTATTGTAGAATTTCTGGATTTTTAAATAACTATTATTGACTTATTATATAATTTGTATTATTTTACGTATATTTAGTATAGTGCTCATTGGTGAATTTAGTATAAAAATATATATAAAGCTACTTTTCTAGTACATTAAGGATCTAAACTATATTATACAATTTCTTTTCCTCAAAATTTTAGGATTTATTTCATAAATTTTATTACTTTTCACATGTTACTTATATTGTACACTATTTACATAATATAGAATAAATGTCAAATTAGTATAAGATATTTCAGCTTGTATAAATGAGATTAGATGAAGGTTGTTTAAATAAATATTAACTATATTTATTATCTATAGTAATTTTAAATAATGTTATAGATAATTTAGATAAATATAAACTATATTTAAAATTAATACTAATCCTACTTCTACTTGGAAAACATCTCTATCTATATCCTATCCTAACAAAGCAAACACCAATTTATTTAAATCAAATCCTATCTAATTTAGGAGATAAATCTGAAATAAATACCTATATAAGCCCAATACATCCCCCTTCTATCATCCATAATTCGAAATTATTTTAGTCCAATAGAAACTCTAATATTCGTCATTAAAATTCAGCCCCGCTTTTTAGTAGCAAGAGCAACTTGGAACGACGATATCTCCTAGCTCCGAACTCCGTTCGCCTCCAGTTTTTTTTAAAAGAAGCATATCGAGGTAAGGTTTCTAAAAACATATTTTAATAGACAAAATTCATTCTATAGATTTCTGTAAAACTATTTGAGTATTAGATGTCCGAAAAATAAACGTGTTTCAGTATTTTTGCGATTTCGGGAGTTTCCGAAAACGAAAATGCGATCCGTTTAGTTTTTTGGAAAGCTAATACGAAAACCTATGCCATAGCCTAATTATAGAATTTATTAAATAAATCTAATAGGTAAAATATTAATTATAATTAGATAATAGACTATTTTCAGCATCCGAAGATGTTTGTTTGGACCTTAGTTCCTCAGCAGCCGTTGTTCTACCTACTTTTCTGTCTGATCTTCGCCATCATAGTGCTCAAGACCCAGGCAAGTATACCATTCTAATTTAACTGTCAATTATTTATTTACTATATTATTTATTTTATTTCATATTGTTAGTTTTCTTTGTTATAAACTGCGCGTCCAAGCCGTACTTGGGTGCAAGCGACTCTATTAGTCGTTTTACTATATGCATGTTAACTTAGTTTTAGCGGACTACCTTCTTATTGGGGGATATCCTTATATCTCCTTAGGCCATGACACTCATACTACACGGTTGGAGACATGTTGCTAGGGGCACGACTTATGGACTGGCCCTCTCTAAAGTCGTGGGACGGATAGATGATCGTAACTGCTATGACTAGGGTTTTAGAGACTCAAGCAGTTACAAAACTGAACGAGCCATGGACATGACTTGAACAGTGTAGGAAATATTGGGGGAGGACAGTCGCTAGTGCGTATGGGAATCCAAACAGGTAAACCACAGTCTCCGGATGGAACTGTGACGATTTATTTGCAGATGCCCTCTGACGTTTTAGACGTTACGGACGGATACAGATGACTGGATGCCAGTTACGTACACATAGCCTAAAATCCCACCCATGTGCATGAAAGTTGTCCTCTAAATTGCACATTAGGCGGTTAGAATCTTCTTTGCATATTTATGTCTAGGATAGTCTTTTATATATTATTTTATTATTCTGACAGTTTATATTAGCTTGTTCTTTCTGTATCTTGCTACGTCCGTCTGAGGACCTGGTTATTCCCCAGGTGTGTGTTCATGTCTTCCGCAGGTATTCTAGCCGGGATCGTGGTCTTCTCTATTTATTCGAAGATGACGTGACTTGGTTCCTCCTTGCTACTTTCACTTACCCTTTTATATATCATGTACTTCTTCCTTTTTATTTGGTTGGTAGTGGATGTGTCTCCACCCAACATATTGTACCAAGACAATTCATTATATGCTATCTTTTATTCCTTTATTTTGTGGATGAGATTATTTAGTTGTGGTTTGCTGTATTTTACAGCTTATCTATACATACAAGGCCCATGTACTTCGTATGTATACAGCTGACATGTCTACGTACTTAGTCCTATGTATATTGGGACTGGGGAGTTACATATTTTTGTGGTGGTCCATGCAGGTCAAGATAAATTGTTTGGTTACTTTACCGTACCAAGCAAGCCTGCGGATAGGATTAGAGTCTAGGATCTCATCCATATACTTGACCTTCTCGATTCTATTTTGAATCCCTTGATTTGCATCTTGCTTGATTCCCTTATCGTTAATTCTTATCCTTCTTTCGTGCTTGATGTTGGTTAGAAAGGTAATCCATACTAGGTAGACTTGTCCCATTGTTCTATCACACCACTAATTTAACTCTTGTAAGTTGGGTAGACACCTCACGACCTAACATTTATTTTCCTTGTGACCCATGTTAACATGATTACTTAGACTATAGCCATTATAGGACCCTAACTTATCTAGCCCACCAAGCCTTAGATAAAAGACAGTAGGATGAATGTATAGAAACAATCACATGACAAGATTTAGATTCTTAAGGAGCTGAACTAATTCTACCTTCTTTCACTCTTACGCTCTCGTGCCTATGTTTTTACCATCGTGACTAATGCTGCTAAATAGCCTAATTTTTGTAAGCTTACTTTTTATTCAAGCTTGTTCAAGGACATATATTTTATTGGGGGTCCCCACTAACATATTGTCTAGTCAGAACCGGTGCATGATGGTCTGATCAACCTAGTGCACTTTGGTTCGCCTTTCACACTATTATCCTACGTGGTTGAGATATAGTTAAACTTACCCCTTAGAATCTCATCCATTATTTTCTTGACGATTCTTTTTGAATTATTTGGCCGCCTTTGAACCACGTATTCGTATTTGATAATATCGTCTTTGAACTCTATATTGCTTTCGCTTTCACCTATTTTAGAAGGACGAAAGCGCTGTACTTGAATTTCCTCTAGCTATCATATCTCTTGTGACCATTAACACTCGATGTGACTATATCTTTGTCTTAACTACTCATCCCTTCCTCGACCTTCTATCATGACTTCCTAATCACTTCAATTAGGAGTGAATCTAATCGTTCTCCTAATCGTGCCATCAACCTACTCCCAAGAAACCATATCTTAAGTCTTTAAATTTTTTATATGGATCCACTTAAAACTTTTAATCTTTTCCTTATACGTTTATTAGCCATGTCCGTGATTTATTATCTAAATCACGATTTTCTAATGCTTGTTTATGTTGTTTCTTGCCTCGCCCAGGGACTCGTCGAATTGTCATTACCAATATTCCCCTTGTGCCTTCTTACCCCCTACTTATTCTTAATTTCGAGGACGAAATTCTTGTAAGTTAGGTAGGATGTAAAATCCCTAAATTTCTACTATATTTTAGTACTGGTTTTTTTTGTATTTATACGTCGCATAGTCGTATTGTACGTCGCGCAAGAATTTGCATTTTTTCGTATTTACTCGTCGAGTGCGAATATGTGCGAGGTACATATTTTTAGAAAAATGGTTTTTGATTTTATTATCGGTAATGGTTTCAAAATTATATATAATAATTATTTTTATTAAAAGTTGCGAAAAGTATCTATCGAGGTTGCCAAAACTTATTATTTTAGTTATTTATAAAAGGCTATCTTATTTTAATAAGTGGTAATTTAGAAAAACTAGATTATGTGAATATTATACTCGTGTAAAGCGCATGAAAATTATTTCATGTATATTTTCAAAATTTATTTTTATTATTTATAATAATTTATTTAGCAAGAAGGTATTTTAAATATGTAAATATTTATGTTTATTTTCGAAATTATTTTTACTTAAATTATTTAAAGGGTATTTTGAAGATATTTCCTACTAATATTTAAAATATATATTGGAATTTTTGAAATTAATTATTATATAAATTTTATAAAAAGATATTTTGGATATATTTGTGATAAATTAAATTGTGATTTGATTTATTGATTTAAATTAAATAGTTTAACTTAAATGTGTAATTTATCTATATTTAAATATGATTTGGATTTAGATATGAATGTATTGGTTTAAATTTAATAATAGAATTATCTATTTGGGTTTAAATAAATTCTAGTCTCTATCTATATTGGATTATATTTGATTGAGTTACTTTTAAATCAATTTGAATTAAATAGTGAAAAATCTAAGGGGAATTAAAACTCTTCTTAATACTTATCTAGATAAGACTTTTGTAAACCCCTTGATTTTAAAAAATAAATATTTGTAGAATTTCTGGATTTTTAAATAACTATTATTGACTTATTATATAATTTGTATTATTTTACATATATTTAGTATAGTGCTCATTGGTGAATTTAGTATAAGAATATATATAAAGCTATTTTTCTAGTACATTAAGGATCTAAACTATATTATACAATTTTTTTTCCTAAAAAATTTAGGATTTATTTCATAACTTTTATTACTTTTTACATATTACTTATATTGTACACTATTTACATAATATAGAATAAATGTCAAATTAGTATTAGATATTTCAGCTTGTATAAATGAGATTAGATGAAGGTTGTTTAAATAAATATTAACTATATTTATTATCTATAGTAATTTTAAATAATGTTATAGATAATTTAGATAAATATAAACTATATTTTAAATTAATACTAATCCTACTTCTACTTGGAAAACATCTCTATCTATATCCTATCCTAACAAAGCAAACACCAATTTATTTAAATCAAATCCTATCTAATTTAGGAGATAAATCTGAAATAAATACCTATATAAACCCAATACATCCCCCTTCTATCATCCATAATTCGAAATTATTTTTAGTCCAATAGAAACTCTAAAATTCGTCATTAGAATTCAGTCCCGCTTTTTAGTAACAAGAGCAACTTTGAACGACAATATCTCCTAGCTCCGAACTCTGTTTCGCCTCCAATTTTTTTTAAAAGAAGCATATCGAGGTAAGGTTTCTAAAAACATATTTTAATAGACAAAATTCTTGCTATAGATTTCTGTAAAACTATTTGAGTATTAGATGTCCGAAAAATAAACGTATTTCAGTATTTTTGCGATTTCGGGAGTTTGCGGAAACGAAAATGCGATCCGTTTAGTTTTTCGGAAAGATAATACGAAAACCTATGCCATATCCTAATTATAGAATTTATTAAATAAATCTAATAGGTACATTATTAATTATAATTAGATAATAGACTATTTTCAGCATCCGGAGATGTTTGTTTGGACCCTAGTTCCTCAGCAGCCGTTGTTCCACCTACTTTCCTATCTGATCTTCGCCATCATAGTGCTCAGGACCCAGACAAGTATACCTTGCTAATTTAACTGTCAATTATTTATTTACTATATTATTTATTTTGTTTCATATTGTTAGTTTTCCTTGTTATAAACTGCGCGTCCAAGCCGTACTTGGGTGCAAGCGACTCTATTAGTCGTTTTACTATATGCATGTTAACTTAGTTTTAGCAGACTACCTTCTTATTAGGGGATATCCTTATATCTCCTTAGGCCATGACACTCACACTACACTGTTGGAGACATGTTGCTAGGGGCATGACTTATGGATTGGCCCTCTCTAAAGTCGTGTGACGGATAGATGATCGTAACTGCTATGACTAGGGTTTTAGAGACTCAAGCAGTTACAAAACAGAACGAACCATGGACATGACTTGAACAGTGTGGGATATATTGGGGGAGGACAGTCGCTAGTGCGTATGGGAATCCAAACAGGTAAACCACAGTCTCCGGATGGAACTGTGGTGATTTATTTGCAGATGCCCTCTGACATTTTAGACGTTACGGACGGATACAGATGACTGGATGCCAGTTACATACACATAGCCTAAAATTCCACCCATGCGCATGAAAGTTGTCCTCTAAATTGCAAATTCTACAGTTAGAATCTCCTTTGCATATTTATGTCTAGGATAGTCTTTTATATATTATTTTATTATTCTGACAGTTCATAATAGCTTGTTCTTTCAGTATCTTGCTACGTCCGTCTGAGGACCTGGTTATTCCCCAGGTGTGTGTTCATGTCTTCCACAGGTATTCTAGTCGGGATCGTGGTCTTCTCCATTTATTCGAAGATGACGTGACTTGGTTCATCCTTTCTACTTCCACTTGGCCTTTTATATATCATGTACTTCTTTCTTTTTATTTGGTTGGTAGTGGATGTGTCTCCACCCAACATATTGTACCAAGACAATTCATTATATGCTATCTTTTATTCCTTTATTTAGTGGATGAGATTATTTAGTTGTGGTTTGCTGCATTTTACAGCTTATCTATACATACAAGGCCCATGTACTTCGTATGTATACAGCTGGCATGTCTACGTACTTAGTCCTATGTATATTGGGACTGGGGCGTTACAGCGACGCAGGGCGACGAATTTGTCATATGCGACTAGC
Organism: Iris pallida; assembly: GCA_029216955.1. Lineage (NCBI taxonomy): Eukaryota > Viridiplantae > Streptophyta > Magnoliopsida > Asparagales > Iridaceae > Iris > Iris pallida. The sequence continues at coordinate 56,409 of JANAVB010034021.1, forward strand.
TTTTTCGCGACCTTCATTTTTCGTCGCTAAAGTCGTCGCTAATTACCTTTAGCGACGTATTTCCCTTAATTAGCGACGTATCTGGACGTCGCTAATCTGGCTTATTTTAGTAGTGTCATTTCAATTATCAGTAAAGGAAATTTTTGTATTCTCCATTTCTTTCGCTGCTAATATCAAATCAAAGATAAACATTTGAGAACTTGTCATCTTGCCTTGTATGAGTGCAAATACAGACTCATATGGCATCACGCCCTAGCGAGAATGAACGATTCAGATAAATCGATGCGAGGATGAGTGATTTTTTGGGTCGGGGCATAACAAACTTTGGGTATGAATGTCAATTCTTCTGATGGTGGAATAGGTTCGAACCCTATTAGGTCTTCGTTAAACTTGAATGTGACTACAAGAGTAGCACCTACTCCATCTTTAGGAATAAATCTCAATTCTTCTGAACCATTGCAAAGGTCTAGTTGTTGTGATGATACCTTTGATAATTCAGCTGAAGCTCAAAGAGGCTCCCACGGTAAATAATCTATTCAATTAGCAAAAATAAATAAACTATGTTCATAAGAAACTATGCTCCTAGGTTTGTATAGACAAATAATGATCAAATCTTTTTTACCTAGGTAGTGGAACAACTTTACCACCTACTATCCCCTCAAAGACGCTGGGTATGACTACAAGGTTAACAATATCAACTTTGGGTACAAATGGCAATTCTTCTGGTGGTGGAGTTGGTTCGAACCCTCGTAGGTCTTTGTCAAACTTGAATGTGACTACAAGAGTAGCACCTACTCTATCTTTGGGAATAAATCTCAATTCTCCTGAACCATTACAAAGGTCTAGTTGTTGTGATGATACCTTTGATAATTCAGGTGAAGATTCAATACGCTCTACTAACTTCCATGGTAAATAATCTATCCAATTAGCAAAAATGAATAAACTCTGCTATTTGTAAACTATGCTCTTTAATGATGTTTATTGTATTTGGTTTGTCATATTAGCATCGGATGCAAGAAACTTTGTTCTTAAGAAAATAAGAGGGTTTTCTAGAGCAATTAAAACTTCCAACATTATGCTGACCTCAGGTAAGAGGATTAAAATTTAGCTTGATGAGGATTTAGGGGTGCCCGTGGTTCGAAACATATCTAGCTTATTATCTCATGAGTGTGGTTACCAAGTTCGGAACGATGCCCCACTGTCTCATGTACACTGGGACGCCGTTGATAAAGATACTATGCAGAAACTAATAGATGGAGTAACGGTGAATATAAAATATTATTTATTTATAACTCAATTCTTATATAATGACTAGTAACTTACAAATTCTGTTCTCTAACAATATAACAAAACAGTTCCAGGAAAATAATCAAAATCCAAAATCCAGGTCAATCATAGTATATATCCTAAAATACCTTCAATAATAATGACAAGATAGTTTTCTAGAAAAAATACTTCAATCCAAATTCCATATTAAAACATATTATATAGAAAATATATCCATAATCAAAATAATATCTGAAGAAGATAATCATGATTGTGGAACTGTCCAGAATCAAATGAGCTGAATTGATATAAGAATATCCGATAGATACTCAACAAATGTTAAAATATCCAGTCTCAGAGTCCTGATGAAATCTTCCTTCCATAATAATAAAGCCAACGCTCGAAGAGGGCGATAATGATACTAAGTCAACATGAAGTCAACGCACGAAAGGGATAACAGGAAATCAACCAAGGCAAAACACTGGTAGACAGTACAAAACCCAAAATAGATAACGAGTAACCAAATGATAAGACAAGATATCGTCTTTTATGATAAAATGATTAACATGGCCAACAACAGGACCATGTCTCTCAAACAAGGAATAATAGGTAGATAACAACGAATAAGACAGGGCAAAGTAAAATAGATCCTGGTATAGATGAGGACCAGTTCACAAGTTCAGGGGAGCGAAGGACAAGTGTAACAAGTTAGAATACCAAGAAATAGTGGACTGAGATCAATAACCATGTGATACCCAATAATATCTCAAAAGGAGGCCTGCATGGGCCACCACTAAAACCGTGTCACGCCCCAGTACCGAAATACGGGGACGGACGTCGGCCAGCTATACCGTATAAGGTACGAAGACATTATACGGCGGTGACGGTTGTCAATCTTAATGGGTATCCTGGCATGCAATTATATTATGGCCTAATTTCAATCTCATATCCACAGAAAATAACAATAAAATAACTACAAGAGAGATAATCATATAAAAAGCGAAAATACTCATATGATAATCAGAAAATCTACAATACCGGATAATAATGTAGATGATTATACCTTCTAACAGTTCCTAGCATGGTCGGAAACTGAAGCACATCCCCTAAGTCAAGTCTGGAAGATCCACAGAGTCGATCATAAACAATCTGGGAACAATCCAGGGTTAGTCAGGCCAACCGTAGCAAGTACCAGAACAGAGGGCTCAAGGAAGGCGAAAAAAAGCCAGCAGGATAAAATATGACAGGAAGAGCATATATGAACAGTAAAAGTGGGTAAGGATCGTACGGTACCAAAGCACGATAAAAGTTCACAACAAATGTAGCTAAATAACCAACAATCAACACAATCTCCCTAACATCCTATAATACCTACATCGTCAACCGGAACTCATAGTATGTCATTGGAACAGTAATCCACCCCTATATCAAACAAGAACAAGGGAACGAATTACCGCACCGGGGCAGCATTACGGGCCAGCCAGCTTAGCAAGCAGCAAGCCATACAATTTATATAAATAAGCGGCCACTCAAATGTCTACGGCTGTCTAGGTGGAGGTTGGGTTACCCCAACAATACAAGTATAGGAAATCCTCAGATCGTGCCATCCCATCAGGGCTAGCGGGGCCAAGTATAACTGGTACTGTATAAGCGTCGGTCCCTCATAAGACCCCCAGGCTATGCATGTCATCACCGATCCCTTGTAAGGCCACCGTGTTGAGAATGCCATGTATATAATTTATAGTACATAAAGTAACCGGATATTGCCATCCACTAGTATGAAGGGTAACAATATCTGTGGCATCCAGGTTGCAAATTATGACTACTGTATGTATTAAGGCTAGTATTGCACGATCTCGGGATTTTGTTTTCTCTCAAAGCTTTTACCAGTTTAAGTTACCTAGATTATCCATACATTTATCCGGAATCACATGCCATGGTCACATGATCATCCTCTTAGATGTCGTACCTCAGTACGATAATGCTACGTAAGAATCAACCTCGGCACCTATAGTCCCATTTGTGATCCATCCTTAGTGTTACGCAACAAGCAAACAGGCAATCCTGACCGCGCTAAGACTACAAGCCAACTACCAGATACCAGTGTAGGTAATCATAGATATAATCAGGGGATAGCACCTCAAAGTGTCGCTGCCAAGGAGCACCTCAGTGCCATATAATCAAAGGAATAACACCTCAAAGTGCCGCTGCCAAGGAGCACCTCAAGGGGTAAACTAGACTTATAGCACGGATACAAGTAGTCATGTCGGAAACAAGGACAAATCTGTCAGTCACAAGAAGTCATTTGTCCACTATAGAAGCATGAAAATTTTAGCAGTCTTGACAATCATGCACCCAAACCAGAGAAGTCATATACGCCTAAGTCACCAGAGCATGCAATGCGCCCAACTCACCAGAGCATGCTATGCGCCCAAGTCACCAGAGCATGTTATGCGCCCAAGTCACCAGAGCATGCTAAGCGCCCAAGCCACCAGAGCAAACTATGCACCCACTCTGGACCTTTCTAGAAGGGGACGTATAGCCCTGTTTCAGGCTACGCTCCCAAGTCAGGACAGTCTTCGACTCAGTCAAACCCACGATCAATCGTGCACCGAAGCATACAGCCATGTCAGTCTCCACGAACAGTCGTGCACCGGAGCATGCGGCCACGTTAACCCCACGATCAACCTACGATCACACAGTCTGTATGCGCCTACACTCTATGCGCCCAAAGCAGGACTATGTGTCCATATAAAAATTAGTGTATTTTTTCATGTGGGCACATAACATCATTCCAGCTCGAAAATGACTATAAAAAGGGGTTTCATACCTCTTCAAAACACATAATAGAAAGCATTTTCAAGAGCCAAATTGCTGTACTTCTTGCCAGTGAGCCGAGAGGTAGCAATTTTCTTAGGTTTTCTTCCACATTTATAATCGGAGTGTCAACGGAGTAAAGGAGGAACTGCCGCTCGATCTCCATCGTCCTATTCCCTAGAATTCTTTTTGTACTCGGGGATCCTCAACGCAGGATCTCTCAGGCGTACTCGATTTGTGGTGCCTTGCGCCAATAAGAAAAGACAACATTTCTTTTTCTTTTTTGTGTATGTCTACAAAAATGGCAACTCTGCTGGGGACAACCTTTTCCTCTGACGAGAAGGTGGTGACGCATTCAGAGATCGACAAAGTGGAAAGCACTCATAAGATGTTGATCGTGAAGTTCGATCAGCAGGTGTTCGAAGAGATGCTCTCGAGGGACGGTTTTACTCCCTCAAAATCAGTGAAGCCAAACAAGTCTCGCAAGACTTTGCTTCCGAAGGCTCATGGCACATATCCTGCCAGCGTCATAGAAGATATGCAACTGAAGGACTCTGTCACATGGGCGCATAGAGTTCCTTTGTGGGCGCATGGCTCTGCCACAGAAGCTCCATAAATAAGAAAGGCTCATACCGTTCTGGGCTCTACTAGCCCAGCAACTTTTTTCTTGTGCAACCAACAACAGAGTGTTCAACGCTTGAGACTTGGCAGAGGAACACACTACGATGCCAAGAATCGAAGTGTTCGACACTCTGGGCAAATACAGCGAGGCTCATAAACAAAGGAGGCGAAGCTGGGAGGAAACTGTGCTCCTTCACCAAGCATGCGCCCAAAGCTATACGCCCAAGAGTGTGTGTGGGCGCATAACTCTGGCAAGAAGACTTCTGTCTTCGACAGATTATGCACCCAGGGTCATACGCCCGTGGCTATACGCCCAAGCTCTACTGACCCATACTATGCGCCCATATCGAGGAAGCTTAGACATGCTGCCAAGACTTCTGGGAAGCATGTGCCCAAAGGCAGATTCCAGGGCCTATGCACCCACAGCAAAAAATATAGGCCCCAACGCGTATAGCACGGGGCTGTCTTCAAGGTCATCACAGAACTTAGGTAGAGGGAATGCCCCTGCACGTGAACTAAGTCTGGATGTGCCAACTCTTCTTATAAACCCACATGCAAAGCTCGACAGTGCTTGTGACATGGGTTTTAAGGCAAAACTTCCTTCCGCTGACTTACGCGACATGATAAATCATAAGCGTAAAGCGAAGGAGAATACAGTAATTCATGGCGTATATTCGTGCACCAGTATTGTCATCAACTGTTGCTGCTCCAAAGCAACGAGAGTGCCGCAGAGCCAGTCCATGTTCCATCCAACATGGCCTAGTGGGGACCTCCTTACGGGAGCCCCAATCAAAGAAGGTGGACCACGAACACAACTTTTTCTCTCAGTTTTGCGAACAGAAGAAGAAGAAGTCTGCAAACATCTAAAGGAGTCTATATGGGTACTCGGTCAAGGATGAGATTTCGTATAGATGACGAGGAATCCCAAGCTGGAGGTGATGACCTTTCAGCTGGGGGTAGTATTCCCTCAGGGTCTGAAGCAGATGAACTTCACAACGGGGGTACCCTTCCAGATGACGATGATCTCTCCGAGGCTGACGGTGACTATCTACCTCCCCTACCTAAAGACGAAGGACTTTTTAACTCAGAGACAGACAATATCAGTACCAGTTGTACTATCTTCTCTATTCATCCTTATATGTTATCTACATACATGGCGGATGGAGAGAGACCTGAAGAAGCCAGTGATCAAACCAACAAACGGCTAGAGGGTCTTGAAACTGTATTTGCCAAGATCACTGATATGCTTACCAGTATCATAGCGGTCCAAGCGGCTGGGGCTATTCCTCTACCTCAACAAAACGTCTCAGCACACAGTAGTCCGTCTCATAGCAACAACCCTCCTTCATTACAGAAGGAGTATCATTCCATTGTACCTTCTTCAAATCTTGCAATTGCTGGTGGTGGTCCTTCACCAACGATGTCTGACAGCTATTCAGCAGCCGTTTCTCAACACCTGCTCAATCAACAGGATGAAATTGATTCTCTTATTGCCCGTCTCGGTACCATCACACAGAAAGATGAGCTTCAGAAGATGGGGATATCTCAACCTTATCCTTCTGAATGGGAGAATGCTACTTGCCCTCCTAACTACAAGCCGCTGACGCTAAATTCATTTTACGGGATGACTTCTCCTCGCCAACACATGACATACTTCAACACGCAGACTCTATACATACCCAGGGATGATCTGTTCTTGTCAAAAGTGTTTATTAGCACCTTGCAGGGGGTAGCTTTTGAATGGTTCTGCAGTCTGCCTGATTATTGTATTAATTTTTTAAAGACATGGAGAGGTTATTCCTCAACAGGTTTTACGAGAGTGGCATACATATTAGTATGTCCACCCTCATCGAGAGCAAGCGAAGGAGGACTGAGTCTGTCATTTCTTTTATCGAGCGCTTCAGGCGACTAGCATTGAAGATGCCTTTCGGTATACCAGACTCAGAACTTATGGATACTTGTCGACATAACTTTCTTCCTACAGTGAAGTTCTGTCTAGGTATACATAAGTATGATACATGGCCCGCTTTCATTGGGGTCGCTGATGCTGCTGAAAATGACGTCCCTAATCTGGAATTACTGGGATTAAAAACACCCAAATCCGAAAACAAAGGCAAGCACCCTCAAACTATCCCTATCCGTGGGGGTAAAGGGAAAGAAGTCTTGAAGGTCGACACTTCCAAGGGAGCTTCCAATTCTCAGGGTGCTCCTGACAAACCTAAGGAGACTTTCTCCTTTGACGAGGATGATGTTAATACCATTCTTCACGCATTGACGAAGGGTAATAAACTGACATTGCCTCTACCACGACGTCCTGCTGAGGCGAACCAACTCAACGATCCCAAGTACTGTCTTTATCATTAGTACGTACACCATTCTACCAAGGACTGCATCATCCTGAAGAAGAAGATACAACAGCTTATTGACAGCCAAGTGATCAAGGTTCCTCCCTCAGTATATCGATCCAGGTTTCTCCCTCAGCATCATTCCTAGAAGTTTACTCCAAATTCTTGGGATCCCTCTGCACAAGCTATCTGCAACCAATACAACTATTATGGCTTTTAACGCTGGAAGAAGCTACCCGCTGGACAAGATCCGTCTCAAGTCCCAGATTGGTGATCTCCAAACGGAGGTATCTTGCTATATAATCGACGCTAATGTATCCTACAACATCTTATTAGGACGTCCATGGATACACAAGAACATGGTCGTTCCTTCTGCCCTTCACCAGTGCTTCAAGTACGTCAACAGCGATGGCATCGTGAAGAAAGAATTAGCCGATGTCGATCCTTTTAAAGGTATTAAAGCCTACTATGGAGATTCGGTACTTTACCAATCTTATCCCTCCAAGGGTGACGGCAACGAAGTTGACGATGAAGCTGAAGTGAGTTCATCCGCCAGTGATGGTCCCCTGACTATCCGAGTCAAAGGACGTACTACTCAAAAATGTACTCCAAATCCTCTCACAATCTGGGTTAAACAGAAGTATCCCGATAAGGTCAAACCATTGACCATCACTCTCCGAAAAATACCTCAGGTAGAAACTGCTGAAGTCCGTCCTCTCAATCCTGAAGAGTTACCCTATGTGGTGAACTTGGCCAAATCTGTGGCTCCTGTTCCAGACAATGATCCTCTCAAAGAGTATATCAATGCTCAAAATAATATACCTTCAGTAGATGATGTTATCCCTGAAGATGAACGTGCATATTTTCTTAGTAAAGGTTTATCTTTGAATTACTTCGATGTCTACCAATCTGTAAACCAGTACATAGATATGATATACGCTTTAGAATACGACATAGGACCACATCTTTGTATGCCAGTCACGATGTCTCTTCTGCGGGAAAAAGTCTGGCCAGAAGATACCCACTACTTCATCGTTCCAGCTAGAAAGAAGGGTGAAGAACTAATCATCTTCGGTCGAATAATTAGTGAACGAAAGTTCGTTCTGGACTCTACTTCTCCCAATCACAACACTGAAGCTGACTTTGACTCTGGGAAAATACAACTTTTTTGATGTAGTTGTGTAAAACCCCTAAATTTCTACTAATTTTTTTTATTAAATTTGGTACTGATTTAAAATTTTTGTATTGTACGTCGCGTAGTCGTATTGTACGTCACGTACGATATTTTATTTTTCAAAATTGCTCGACGAGTGAAAATATGTGCGAGCGTACATATTTTAGAAATTTTGTTTTCCTATTTTATTATATACTTTCAAAATATTATATATAATTATTATTCTTGCTATAAAAAGCCTTTATTTTTAGCAGTTATTAATCATAAATAATATTCTATTGTATACTAAGAAAAGCACAATTATGTATACATTATTTGTGCTTACATATATATTTCATAAATATTTTATTAAGTTTATTTTAAATAATAATATATTTTCAAAATTATTATTATAGTATTTTTGGAAAAACATATTTTAAAATTTTATGGCAATTTAAATCTTCATTTGATTTTATGGATTAATTTAAATAGTAAATTAATATCTATAATTGAATTTGATTTATTTTATTTGATTTTAAACTAAGGATGGAATTCAATTATATTTAAGTTGATTTAGATTTAGATTTGGAATTTTTTGAACGGATTTAATTTAACAATTGAATTGTCTAATTGGGTTTTAAATATTTCTAATCATTATCCAACTAGGAATTTCCACATCCTATAAATAGGCAGGTACTCCTCCATAATTCCTCACATCCACAAATTACTCCCTAAATTTCTCCACCGAGGTACGTGCATCGTGTCTGTGTCCAATTCCTTCCGTGTCAGCCGTGACGGCCTCGGGTCCGACCCCGGTGACTCTTATTTCACACTTCTTATATTTACATTTATTAATTTCTGTGTCGACAATTCTGACACGATACTCAAATCTGACCTAATCCAGCCCAGTCCCGCTGTCATCACCCGCTCAACCCCAACCCGATGACATCCACCGCCATCACCATCGTCGGTCTCGTACCACCACCGGCAACAACACCCAACCCCGGTCCCCTCCTCAACCCACTCCAGCAATCACACCACCAAATAAATATTCAAAATACAAACCCTCACCTGTACTCCCGTCGTCGCACCCCCAATTTTCTTGCCTCAGATACGTCGCCATACGGGTTGCCGGAACTCCTTGCCTCCGTGCGGATCCTCCGTCCCGTCGAGAAGCTCCGCCGTAGTCTTCCACGCCATCCTCCACGGCGTTGTGCACCATCGGTGCCACCAGATCGTGCCCCGTACAGCCCTGGCCTCCAGCCAAACCCTTAGTGACCGTCTCGCCCTTCCGGCAGCGTCGTCGGAGTTCCTCCGAACGCGCTCGCCCCGGATTCCCCTCTTTCGCTCTCCCCCGGCGAGCGACGTCGTCCCGCCTGCGGTGACCGCCTTCTTCTCCCCGGCGGCACCACCGACCGGAGGCCACGCTCTTCTCGACCGACCCCTTTCTCGAACCCCCGCTCCTCTCCTCTCCGTCTCTCACCAGCCGCGCCGATGAAAACCGTCGCCTGGCCGGCGTCCGCCTCCCCTTAACTTCTCCCAATCTCTCCGCCCGTTCCCTACTCCGCCCATCTCTGCCACTTCTCGGCGCCGCCCGAGCTATCTCCTCCCTTCGCGTTGGCCGCGCCTCCACCAAACCCCTCTGCCGCCCGTGCGAGATCCGTCGTCCCGAGCTCCCACCGTCTTCCGACCGACTCCGCTCCGGTTTCCCCCTTTCCGCTCTCAGCTCCCTCTCTTCCCTTTTTTTCTCCTTCTCACACTCTCTCTCCTTCTTTCTATATAGAAAGGAGCAGCAGTTGACTCTGCTACATACGAATTTTTTTTGTTATTTTATTTTTTTTTGTTTTTGTTTTATTATTTTGTTGATTGTTGTTTTATTTTTATTATTATTATTATTATTATTATTATTATTATTATTGTTGTTGTTATTATTATTATTATTTTTAGTATTATCCATTACTATTACTATTATTGTTTATATTATCTTTTACAATGTATGAATTATTGTTAAAGGAATATATGTTATTATTATTTATATAAAATTTTAGTACATATTTGTATATATACAATGTATTAATATGAGAATATCATAACATCACTTTTAGTACTTGTTACCATTATTATTATATAGTATTTATCCAAAATTATTTTGACCATAGAAATAAAGTTACCAAATTATAAAACCATTTTCTAATATTTTCAAAATAATTGTCTAAACTATTTTACAAATAAAATATAGCTTTCTATCTGAATACCCTATTTTAATAAGCTTAGAGTTTTTACTTAGAAGTGACTTTTATAAATACTTATCTAAAAACTATTTTTACTAATAATATATATTTTCCAAGTGTTATAAATGATTTCCTAAAAATCATGGGTATATTATTTAATCAACTTTCTCCGATTTTCTTCCATCCCATGACTAATCCCGACATTTCTATTTCATCTCCAACTCTGCATTTCATTATGTCAAACCAAACTAATTTGAACCTTCTGGACCCAATGGAACTGTCCATGTCATCACCCGAGGTCACCTTGCATCGTTGTTGCACCGAAGTCGATCTTGTGCCACCTTTATTGTATCACACCAAGCAGTTCACTAGGCTTCACAACAGGCAAGTACACCTTGCTAATTATCTGTCAAATTATTTATTTTTTGTATTATTTATTTTGTTTCATATTATTAGTTTCTTTTGTTATAAACTGCGCGTCCAAGCCATACTTGGGTGCAAGCGACTCTATTAGTCGTTTTACTTTACTAAATGCATGTTAACTTAGTGTTAGCGGACTACCTTCTTGTTGGGGGATATTCTTATATCTCCTTTGGCTGTGACACTCACACTACACGGTTTGAGACATTTTGCTAGGGGTACGACTTATTGACTAGCTATCTCTAAAGTCGTGTGACGGTAGATAATCGTAACTACTATGACTAGGGTTTTAGAGACTCAAGCAGTTACAAAACTGGACGAGCCATGGACCTGACTTGAACAGCGTGGGAAATATTGGGAGAGGACAGTCGCTAGTGCGTATGGGAATCCAAACAGGTAAACCACAGTCTCCGGATGGAACTGTGGCGATATATTTGCAGATACCCTCTGACGTTTTGGACGTTACGGTCGGATACAGATGACTGGATGCCAGTTACGTACACATAGCCTAAAATCCCACCCATGCGCATGAAAGTTGTCCTCTAAATTGCACATTAGGCGGTTAGAATCTCCTTTGCATACTTGTGTCTAGGATAGTCTTTTATATATTATTTTATTCTGACAGTTTATATTAGCTTGTTCTTCTTGTATCTTGCTACGTCCGTCTGAGGACCTGGTTCTTTCCCAGGTGTGTGTTTCATGGTTCATTGCAGGTGTTCTAGCCGTAGCCGTGATCATCGTTATTTCTTCGAGGATGATTGCGCTTGGTTCGTCTTGCCATTTTATGGATCGATTCTTGTACATTTCTTTCTTTAAGATAGTTGGTAGTGGACTTTGTCTCTGCCCAACGATTGTATCATCAATATTCATGTTAATTTTTATATTATTATTCTTTTCATTGTGGATGAGATTTAGTTTTTCTTGGATTACTGTATTTTACAGCTTATGTATACATACAAGGCCCATGTACTTCGTATGTATACAGCTGGCATATCTACGTACTTGGTCCTATGTATTTTAGGACTGGGGCGTTACAAGTTGGCAGGCCAAGAATATCATCCAGAACATGAGATATGATTAAAAAGCGACCAGGGACTAAACTACGGTCGGGGACGACGGTTGCCAATACGTCACTTTGCTCCTCCCGACAAACCCGAGAACTATTATCAACAAAACGGTGTTGGTTTGGGTTATGTCACTCCTTCGATAACCCCTGAAAGATTAGACGTCGAAGAAGATCATTGTTCTCATTCTTTTGATTTATGCCTCTGGAATTCAGACTCCAGCATTGGAGACATGTTTAAAGCAAATTTATCCGTCAACATGGTGTCAGTTTACCAAATTACAGATGATGTCCAATCGATTGAGCTTGAACAATGGGACCAAAAGATGGATACTAGGTGGGAGTTACGTTTTGAACAATGTGAACCACTTACTGAAGACGAAGTCGTCTAAGTTAATTTAGGAGATAAATCATCTCTTAAACCAATCTTCATCAGCAAAAGTCTGTCTGATAATGAACGACAATCTCTTATACAGCTTATAAGAGAATACATTGATGTCTTTGTATGGAGCTATGAAGACATGCCAGGCTTGGACCCTAAAGTTGCTACGCACCGCCTAAATATTTCGTTTAAAGCTAAGCCAGTGAAGCAGCAGCAACGATGATTTCGACCAGATATCATGGAGGCCATCGAGAGTGAAGTCAAGAAGCTTATTGCAAGTGGATTCATTTGCTAAGAACAATACCCTGACTGGGTCGCTAACATTATTCCAGTCATAAAAAAGAATAGTAAAGTTCGAGTCGATATCGATTACCGTAATTTGAACTCTGCATGCCCGAAAGATGAGTTTTCTCTACCGATTACCGACGTAATGATCGACAATACTTACGGCTTCGAGCGGATGTCCTTCATGGATGGGTTCTCAGGCTACAACCAGATCAAGATGTTTTCCGACGATGAGAAACACATATCTTTTTGAACACCGTTGGGGGTATACTGCTATACGGTAATGCCCTTCAGATTAAAAAATACAGGGGCGACACACCAGCGAGCTATAAACATAATTTTTCATAATCAGTTGCACAAAACAGTGGAATGCTACGTAGATTATATCGCAGTTAAAAGTCGTCTCAAGGGCAACCACCTCCAAGATTTGAGAACGGTGTTCGAACTAATGCGTGCACACCAACTGAAGATGAATCCAACCAAGTCTTTTCTGGGAGTCTCTAATGGCAAGTTCCTTGGTTTTGTTATCACTTCAAAGGGTATACATCTTGACCCGAAGAAAGTAAAAGCTATCATCGATATGCATCCCCAAAGAAATATCAAAGTGCTACGAGGACTTCAAGGAAGGCTAGCCTACATCAGACGATTTATTTTGAACCTTTCTGGAAGGTGCCAACCGTTTATTCAGCTCATAAAAAAAGGCGTATCTTTTGTCTGGACTGAACAATGTCAACGCACATTTGATGATATCAAGAAGTATCTCACAAGCCTCCCAGTATTGGTGGCTCCAATAATGGGGAAGCCCTTCTTACTATATGTCTGTGCTATGGACCATTTCCTTGGCGCCTTATTAGCTCAGAAGAATGAAGGCGGCCATGAATAGGCAATATACTACCTCAGCCGCATGATGGTAGGTGCCGAGCACAGATACACACCTGCAGAAAAGGAATATCTTGTACTGGTATTTGCTATCCAGAAGACACGCCACTATGTGTCGGGGTAGACCATCCACATTATATCTAAAGTCAATCCTCTCATAATACTCATGACTAAACCGGGTTCTCTTAATTCTCGTTTAGCTACATGGACAATGCTGTTGACTCTATACGATATGTTGTTCGTCCCTCAGAAGGCAGTAAAAGGCCAGGCGTTAGCTGATTTTCTAGCAGCTCATTCGGTGCCAGAATCTTCCAAACTCTACGATGAAATCCTCGATGAAGTAGTGGAGTCTAACACTGCAACTGAGAAAATCCCCATTTGGCGAATGTTCTTTGACGGTGCATCAAGAACGGGACCCAAAGAAAATATCATGGCCGGAGTAGGCATTGTGCTTGTGTCTCCCGACCATCTGGTTATACACCATGCATATTCTCTCGTGGAACCCTGCACCAATAACGTGGCCGAATATAATGCCCTATTGATCGGCCTCCAACTGGAAAAACAACTTGGAGTTGACTATCTAGAAGCTTACGGCGATTCTAAGCTAATAGTTAGTCAGGTCCGAGGGGATTATGAAGTTCGTCATGAAGATCTCATCCCCTATCACAAAGCGACAATCGAATTGGCATCTACTTTCACTGGATTCTTCATCGAGCACGTGCCTCGACTACATAATATAGAAGCAGATGCTTTAGCCGGTCTTTCTACTTCTTTGACCGTCCCTACCAATGCTCAGCAGTCTATCACAGTGTCTGGTCGAGAACTATTCTGTGTGAAAGATGTCTTGCATATTCATCACAGTTATGCAACGGAAACAAACATCAACGTTAAAGACTGGAGATTTCCTTTAATAGACTACGCCATCTATGAAATCCTTCCTGAGGACCCAAAGGAAGCAGTATCTATCCAAAGGCGATCCTTCAGATTTTACTATGACACCGCTACCAAGATGTTGTACCGACGCTCTTACGACAGGCTACTGTTACGATGTTTATCAGACACAGAAGCCAAACATGCACTCCGTGAGGCTCATGACGGAGTTTATGGTGTACTTCAACCAGGCCATAAATTACAAGATCGTCTCAGACGAATGGGTTATTATTGGCCCACGATGATAGCAGATGCGGTTGAATATGCAAAGAAGTGTACAACTTGTCAGTTCCATGCCGACTTCATTCATCAACCTTCGGAGTTTCTGCACCCGACGGCAGCATCTTGGCCTTTTGAAGCCTGGGGCATGGACGTCATAGGCCCAATCACCCTGCCATCTTCCAGAGGATATCGGTTCATCCTAGCTATAATCGATTACTTCTCCAAATAGTCGAAAGCTATACCGCTCACCGAAGTGAAGACGTCGAACGTGATCAGTTTCATCAAACATCACGTTATCTATCGCTTCGGCCTACCTTCCAGGATCATCCATGATAATGGTCCACAATTCGTAAGCCATGCATTCTATCGGTTGTGCGATAAGAATCGAATCCAGAATATAGCCTCTACTGCCTACAATCTAGCGGCTAATGGGTTAGCGGAAGCCTTCAACAAAACTATCATCAAACTTTTCAAGAAATTCGTGTCTTCAAACAAGCGCAATTAGAATAAGAAGCTCGATGAATGTCTCTGGGCCTATCGTACAATGGTCCGTACTCCAACAGGCAGTACGCCATTCTCTCTGGTTTATGGAAGCGAAGCAGTTCTTCCCCTAGAAATTCAGATTCCCTCTCTTTAAGTAGCCTTAGCCAGTGTGTTGACTGCAGAAGAAAGTTACCATCTGCGACTACAGGAGCTCGAGGCGCTAGACAAAAAATGCTTATTAGCTCAGACAAAAAGGTGAAGGAAAGAATCTTCCAAGTTGGTGATCTAGTCTTAGTAGTGAGAAGACCGATGGTCATGACGCACAAGACAAAAGAAAATTCCAGCCTAAATGGGAAGGTCCTTTCCTTGTAGAATCAGTGTATTATAACAGTGCGTATCGACTAACCAAGCCTGATGGTGACTTGCTCATGATGCCGATCAACGGCAAGTTCCTGAAGAAATATTATGTGTAACAGTGTTCACATATACCCTATTTTAATCATGTAAATATACAGTACAATGTTTATGTGATTCGAAAAATCATCTAACTATTATTCGTATTTCAAAAGTCTGGAAACGACATGGATAATAGGTCCTCTAAGAAGATTCTCCAGTGGTATCATTTCCGTGTTTGACTTTGCCCAAACTCGGTCTGACGAAAACAAGTCACGTTCATATTACCCCTGAAAGGTTTTTCGATAATTATTTCCCCAGCGGAATGATTAAGAAACATTTTACCACGTCCATATAACCTCTGAGCAAACTACTTATCAAGGATAGTCACATCCATATTACCTCTGAATTATCCACTCCTACCTAATATTATATATCCTTCCACGTCCATATTACCTCTGGTCAGATATAGAGCATCCTTTGCTATTACGTCCATATTACCTCTATTAGCAGCTTCTTTCAACTTATTATCTAT
This sequence comes from Iris pallida, assembly GCA_029216955.1. Lineage (NCBI taxonomy): Eukaryota > Viridiplantae > Streptophyta > Magnoliopsida > Asparagales > Iridaceae > Iris > Iris pallida. Next base: position 72,434 of record JANAVB010034021.1, read on the forward strand.
ATTCAAAAACCCTGAATATAAAATGGATAATAAGTCCACATCAAATTCCTCAGCGGAATACTCACCAGAAATATCTTTACTACGTCCACATTACCTCTAGTTATAATATTTCATAAAACTTCATTTATGAATTTTGAAAGCCAATATATTCTTTATTTAAACGTCTATCAAAAGACGGAGAAAAAAGATACAAGAGTCTTGACGGCTAAAAAAAATAGTTACAAACAAAAATCTAAGGGATACACAATCGATTGATATTATCCCTTAGAGCCACAATTTCGACTTCGGACTTCGCGGTAGCACGACGACACACCTCTTCTTGACGAGCAGTTTCATTCTGAAAGGGGATCAGATTCATGTGATCTCTCTCCAACTTCACCAGCTGTTCTTTTAAGTGGTCGAAAGTTGTGGCGGTCATGGCAGCTTGAGCCAAATAGTCCTCATGTTCAAACGTTGATGTCCTCAAGCTGGCCTCCAGTTGAGCAATCTCACTCTGGATCCGTATAATGTGATTATATTTTTCAGTAATCTGCGTAGCCAGCTCATTCTTCGAAGTAGCACGTGCCTCACTCGCAGCGTTGAACTTCCCATACTGATCAGCCAATTCGCTGATCTCTTGAGCGAGGGCATCCTTTCTTGCCTGAAAAGTAGCCTCCCCCTCTACGAGAGCCACGATCAAAGCCTCTTCTTCTGCACTGAACAGCGACGTCGGGCTCCGTTGTTTGGCATCCCAAAATTTGGCCACCTGACCCTCCAGATCATTCAGAATGCTCCTCATAGCATTAGCCCTCTGTTTATAGCTGGCGATGCTCTCAAGGGCTGCCACTTGGCATTCAGCAACAGTCTTCACAGGGCCAAAGGCGGCGTTCCGATTTAAGACTCCAGGAAGCTTTACTTTCATGACAGAGTAGAAAGCTTTAACGACTTCCTGGGCCATCTCGTCGTCTTCGGTGGAGGTCATCGGGGAGGAAGCTTGATGAGGTTCTTCCGCTCCAGGAAGAGATGCCTGACAAGAAGCTGAACCTGATAAATAAAGCAATACACATATCAGTAACAAAAAAATTACTTAAAGAAGGAGTTGTAACTTTATACCTTCTGCCAGCTCAACATCAATTGCAACTGGAGAAATGAGAGCAGACCCAGGTCGCTCACTATCAACATCTGCCAAAGCAACATCAGGCTGCTCACCTTCTACGGTCCCAGCTAGACTCGAAGCAGATTTAATAACGGCCGCCTCAACAGGACGATCAAGAACTTCTTCAGTAACCGATGCCGGTTTACTGGGAGAACCAAAGGCAGCTTCCTGTCGAGCCCCGATATCTGGAGCAACCATCGTACTTTATGTCACGACCCGCACCCACTTGTGAGGGTACGAGCACGTAACAACGCCCAGCCTACGCCGCAGTGTCGACGGTAGAACGCTATTATAGGTCGCTATCTAACCAACAACTCACGCAATTATATAATGTACTTGTCAAAATCTCAACTCAGAACGGAGGACAAGTATAGATATAATGTAATCTCAATCACAGTCTAAGCATGATATGATAACACAGAAGATAAAAACTAAGACTAAATACAACAATAAAACTAACTACTAAAATAACATAATCTCCAACAATCTCAAAACATCATATCTCAACTTAAATACAACTCAAGTTCTAAAACATGAAAGCTAAAACAAGACAACTAGCAAAACTCCCGATCACTCCTGAGTGTCGGGGCCATAGGTAGCTAAGCCGTCTCATGGTCCATAATACGTAGGGCATGTGTCCTCAGGGCAATCATCTGTAAAATTTTTAACAGGTCCAGTCAGGACAGGAACGAGCACAATCTCATCTAGAAAACCCAAGTAAATGACAGAGAACTATAAAGCAGTTATAGACAGTTTTATTGATGAACATGGTAGTTTGTATACAGGTGATGGTATAGAGAAACAGTTAAGATACAAGAAAAGTAAGGTAAGTAAAACAAGAGAAGAACCATAGCAATAAAGTCTGTAAATAGAAACTAGCTGAACTAGAGCAACATGATATAAGTCCAGAATGTAAATGTAAACAAGTACAAAAACCAAGTAAATCCAGAAAACATAAATCTGATACCAGGTGATTCCAGTACAAGATTAGTCCGGTATGAGGTGAGTCCAGTTGGTGATCAAAGGTTCTAGGGTGAGTCCAGCCTATACTCTAACAGTGTGTTTTAAAATATCGGGATCGACATGTGAATGGATGTAGGTAATACGGCACACCGCACACTAGGCCAAGTGTGGGATGGCTATCGTTCCAGTATAATTCCAAGGGAGTGGTTCCAGTATTTGGGTATGTTCACATGCCTATTCCAATATTTTCCTGTCCAGCAAGTACAAGTGAATCCATAATCTGACACGAGAATAGGTATAAGTCCAGCCAGTACACGAATAGTTCCAGTAAATGATTCCAGGGTGGTTCCAGTAAATGATTCCTGGATGGTTCCAGTAGGTGGTTCCAAAAATAGAGGCCAAACATAAATAAGTGAGTGTCGCATGAAATGGATCCAGCAATATCAAATTGTGTTTGAAACAGAGAATCAGATAGAACTAGCTACAACTGAAATATAGTAAACGACAAGTAAATGGAAGAACTATCAGAGAATGTACTCGCCTGATACTCTGAAAAGAGTAGTGTAATATCAGATGTCTGCAACAGAGTCACAATGTCCTAAACAGAGGAATACAGGTTATAATATGTTTAAAGTAAGACAAATGATGTTTATGATGCAATCTAAATGATTTCTAGGCCAATCTAGGTCAAAGTTAACTCTAAGCCAAACCTGGTCAACTGTCTAGGTCAACCTAGGTCAATTGGTCACATCCAGACTAAATATTGACTTTTGGTCAACTCCAGTCAATAATCTATTTATCTAGGTCAACACTAAGCCTAACCCACAAGCACAACTTAGAAGGAGGCTATACTAGGCTAAACTATCCTTATTCTAATAAGCCTATAGTCTACTAACCAAAATCCTAAAGCCAAAACACTACACTAACCCCTATACCAAACCACAAGCTAAGCCAATACTGCCTAAAACAGTCCTATTACAAACAACCACTACAACACACTAAGCTACCAAATCAAACTACAGTCCTAACATATCTCAACTTAAGCCAAGGTAACCTATAGGTAAGCCTATAGGCTAACCAAGCCTACCAAACAGTCTACTAACATCCCATAGCCTATCCCCAACTGTCCTCCCAGAATCCAAACTAATCTAACAGCCACCTAAAGTTTATCTAACAGTCTAAGGACATAACCCTCTTCCTATACCTCATCCTAAACCAACTCAGTCCTATAATCTATATTCACTACCACAGCCTAATACCAAGACTGCCTCTAGCCTAACCTTATTGCCTAACTACTAACTGTCAACAGGACCTAAACAAGGGAAGGCTGGATTCCCATAGTCTCTACCCAAGCCTATCTCCTCTATTGTCAACTAAAACCTGACAAAGCACATACCCTCATGCCAACATTGACCTATATTAGAGATTCCTAATTTCAACAAATCATGTGTAAATCTAATCTCAGGAAATACAAGATACATTCTCAGAAAATATAGTGCTATGCATCAATGTAACAGTGTGTTTGTGACAAATAGGAACTGAACCTTGTGTGAAATGTGTGTGAATGTGAAGAGTTCTCAGTGATAGTGTCAAAAGTGTGTGCACAGGGGGTCATGTGTGTGTAGAGGAACATCTGTGTCTTTGTCGAGTGGAACAAAGTGTCACAGTGTCAAAATTCAGTTTTGTGGGTGTGTGTAGACACTGAAACCAGTGACAAAATCTCAGGAAATAGATAATGCAATGTGTGTGTGTGTGAATCTGTGGATAGGGTGTTCCTAGGATTTCGCGTGTGTGTGTATAAAGTGTGGTTCAATGTTACATGTTCTCATGAATGTTAGGAACAAGTGACAGTTAGTTAAAAAAAATAGGATTAGTGCAATGTCTCCATGAGTATAGAAATCAGTGAACAATGGGAGTTATCAGTTCTCAGGTTTGGGTAGTCAAAACAGTTAGCTACAGTGCAAGGATTAAGGAATTGGGTGTATTGAAACTCAGGAATTTAGTATACAACAATCTCAGGTTTAGTGTATAGCAATTTTCAGTAAAAATTTTGTAATAATAGTAAAGGGTGCACAATCTCAGGAACCAGTTTAGATAGGGTGTGTGTTCAGAAAATAACAGTGTTGGGACCAGATTTGTGTATGTATGGACAGGTGAGTGAATGAGTGACAGGAATTAGGAACAAGGTACACATTGTTCTCAGGATTTGGCAGTTTAGATAGGTGTTCAGGAAATCGAATCAACATAAAAACTGTGTATCAGTTAATCCATTCAATTCAAAACCAATGCAAACTAAAACTAATTCCTATGCCATCAACTTCCCTAACATGCTAGGCTAACTCTCAGACATAAATACAACATAAATTAATCACAAACACAGGTTAGCATTCATTTGAATCCCCAGAACCATGCTGACAGTTTCTCAGTATCAGAAATTGATTAGGATTTCGCAATTCGAATTGAAATATAAATCAAAACTCAAATCTATAGGTTGGTAAATGAAAAACCATACGTAATAGTGTCATGGGTGTCCCAGTGTCCAAAAAACTAGACACATTCGTGTCTAAACACAACACAAACACAGACATAAGAACTATGCACTCGACAGCGTCGTGCACGCGTGCGTATGTCCAGTGCACGACAAAGGCCATGTGGTGACACGTGGCCGAGCATACGTGTACGCCTAGGGTAGGGGTACGTGTCCACGTGCCTGGAACGTGTCCACGTCATGTGTCGTGTCGGTTTTTAAGCCGTGTCAGAGGAAGAAATTCCCACGCGTTCACACAGTGCGTGTCCAGTGCACGCGCGATTTCTCCTCGGGTGGTGAACCATATGCTCCCAAATTTTGGGAGCATAGTGTCAGTGATTGCCCCATCATTCCCACAAATTTTTGTTTCCTCACATGTCCGATACAAGGAGATATTGAGCCCGTGATGCAGGACACCGTGTACGTGCGTGCACAGCGTGTCCAACTCGAGAATCCGACACAACAAGACACCAAAATACCTAACACTCTTCACAGAAATTAACTAACACATCTAGATCTAGATTCTATTCAAGTATATTTGCAAAAATGGCAAATCGAATCGGTTCGGGCATTTCATTGAACACCTAGCCTATTGGTTCGATACGTGTCTGATACGGACACGTAACCTAATACAAATGACACGAAATTCCTATAGTAGCTAGGGGACACCTATTCCTAAGCCATCATGCACTAAAAACAGAATTAAATCACAATTTGTGGGTGGTTACCTATGTGTGTCAATCCTCCAAGAAAGCTCCAATGGAAAGATTCCAAAAACCAACTCTAAAGCTCCAAATGAACCCAAAACTGAGATTAACCTCCAAAAATAACAAACATACAAAAATTAGGTCCTAATGCAAAAGACTAGGATTAAAAAGGAATTAAAATAAATTTATGGAGATTTTTGGAAGGGGAAAAATATATTTTCTTCAATTTCTAGGTCAAGCTCTAAAAGAGGCAAGAACACCTCAACTTGACATTAAATAGGGAGGGGTTCTCCTATGGCTGGTCATGGGTTGAATAATTAGGGTTAGGGTTTCCTAAATTGGCCCATGGGCTTAAGTCATGATCAATAAAATCATTAAGCCATAAGTCATTTCATGAAACCACAAGCCATGACATAAATTCACTAAACCAAATCCCCTCATTCTAAAACTATTCTCTAATGACTAAAATAGGTTAACTCAAGTTAGACTAGGGTTACCATAGCTAGGGTTAGGTTCTAGGCTAGTCCACTAGGTCTCAACAAGTCAAAGTCAAACTAGAATTCACCAATTCATTAAACTAATTAAAAAATTCAAATAAGGCAAAATGACCAAATTATCCCTAGGCTAAAAATGATAATTAAATATCCTAATGACATGGTTAGGCTCTAGGTCATGCAGTCACTAGGGTTACACTGGCAGCACATCAAAATCATAAGTCATGACTTAAAGCAGTTTTTAAATAGTTTAAAAATTATTAAAAATCACCAAAAATCATAATATGAAATAATTATCAATAAATAATAATTATAATTACAAAATTTCAAAAATACCCTCATCTGGAAAACTGGGTGTTACACTTTATTCATGTTCCTTGTCTATAAGGGAATATATGATGGAAGTTAGCCTCACAAGTTGTACGCAAAATCGAAGTCAGAAAATCTTATCCGAAGAAAAGAGCAAGAATGACATATCCAGAGGAGGGTGAGCTGATTGGACTTGATTTTCATCCAAGTCTTTCATCATAGCTCCTATCGCAGACATATCCCCCAAAGAAATGTCATAGGAAGGACTGGTTTTATGATTGCCGTCATGGTCGGGGCCTTCACCCTGATCATCCCTTCGCTCAAGCCTTACAACTGAAGAAGACCCGCCCTCATCCATCGGTTGAGGACGAGCGGGGGACACTGTTGTTATGTCCACCTCTTCAGACAAAGAAGTACCTGCCGCAGTCGCGACTTGAACGTCCTGCACAAAGAATGTAAACACCCATTCTGATTTTCCTTGAAAATATTTTTCTTCTTGATATAAGAGAGTGATTTTGGATTGGTGATATTTTTAAATTAATTTTTAGAAGTTTAGTTAAAGGGAATGTGTATATGTAAATTTGTACTTAGCATTAGAAGATGGAACTATGCAACAACCCATTTTGTAAGGGCTTAAGTGCAACTTGGTTGCTTTAACTCAATTTTATACAGCTAACAAATAGAGAGGGGGTAATTGAAAGTTTTCCGTTTCAAATCCCAAATGGCTAAGACTGGGATAGAGTTCGTCGAAGTTCAAATCCTATTCTCGATTTTGATTTAAACCAAGTCAAATCTCTCTTCATCTTTTGGGATTCGATTTTATCTCCAAATCTCAGATATATATATACATTGGGAGAAGCAGTCATTTTCCTTCCACCGAAACCCTAATCCTCCCCTGCGCTCTCAAGTTCGAGAAGACCAGCACATTCGAAGGGGTAATTATTGAGAAGAAAACTTTGATTTCCCAATAGGTAATCTTCTTTCCTTCATCTACCATGTCATAAACCTAGCATTTCATCGTGTTCTAAGAGTGATAAGAGGTATTCGATATAAATCCTAAGAAGAAACAAATAGGTGGAAGTAAGCAAGAGTTTCATCTATAGTATGCATGAGTAAGTTGCTCATAGGTACAGGGGTATCATCAAGTCCTTAAACAAATGCTTGTGGTAAATTAAAAGAATAGTCGTCCAGAGTATAAGAGTCTCATATCCCATAAACTCTATGGAACCAAGGGGGCGTTTAAGTAACAGGGGTGAATAGGGGCCAAGTGCAGAGTAGACTGATATGGATACACTTATGTATCCGTATACACGAGTTACCTGACCATGTGCTTGTAGCACATCCAGTAAGTTATAGGCAATACCTGGGCATATCGAGTTGTGCCAGTAACAGAGTATCAGAAGAATAATAGGATACACACGAATCACAGTTACAAACATGTGTAACTATCTTATTACAACTATAGGAGGCAAGGGATATGGTCCTGATTACAGAGTACCAAAAGTAGTCGAGTTCAGTTCACCCTCTTAGCTGTTGTAGGTGTAATGCCCCAGTCCCAAAATACGTAGGACTAGGAACATAAACATGCCAGCTGTATTCATACGAAATACACTCCAATATATAGAAACCTCGTATGATTACATAAGCTGTAAAATATAGTAGAACCATAACTAATCTCATCCACACAAAATAAATAAAATAAAGATATATAATAAAAATGAATTTGTCTTGATACAGTATGTTGGGCGGAGACAAATCCACTACCAACAAGTAAAGAAAAAATATATAAGAAAAGATATGAATTTGGCGAGCGAAGCGAAGACGATCCAAATTCAATCATCCTCGAAGAAATAGCGATGAGCACGGCTAGAGCTAGAGCACCTGCGAAAGACAATAACACATACCTGGAGAGATAACCAGGTCCTCAGAGGGACGTAACAAGACACATAATATTATGCCATATAAACTGAATAAATATTGCTCAAATAAATAAGTCAATTGAATTTATAACATGGTCCAATACACACCTATTGAACGAGCGTACCATCCCCCCAACCAAACAAGGACATGAGATGGTAAACTAATTCACGGTGACGTATCTTTCCATGCTAAGAATCCAATATGTTATATGGACTCCAACAAGGTTCAATACCTTCTCATCGAAGTAGTAAGTCACACCTACGACCAAACAAGGACAAGATGTGACGAACTAATCCGTGACAAGTTATTGTTCCAAGCCACGGTCAGATACAAGTACCCAAACCAAAAGTACTCGTACCTAACGGATAAAGGTGCCTACCGTTCTAAGTAAAATGTAGTTAAGAACAATCCTTCCTACGCATGGGCCCTGGCTGAATAGGATCGGCATAGTCTCCCTTGGGCACCAGAGGTCCCATCAGTAAGAGCATGACGTTCCGTAGAATCGTCAGTGGCCATCAATAATCATGGGTCATCAATCCCGTATCTCCAGCGGAGAGTTCGGGTCACAAAAAAAAGTGCATCGAAGCCCATACGCTACGGAATTGTCCTTCCCGCCCAATGCCTACTCTGTTGTATCCACAACAGTAAACCTCTATAACCGCTAAGTCAAACTAAGCATGCAACCTCTATTAGCGGTTATTTCTATCACACGGCTTGTACGTACTGGTGGCCAGCCAATTACGCACTTCCGTGTCCTACATGCGACACACAACTTCGTGTTATAATGTGTCAAGGCCAATGAGTGCAACACACAAGGTGGTCCCTTAAATCTAGGTTTAAGGTGAGAAAAATAATACATAGCAGGAAATATAAATGAACAGTAAGTTCTAACAGTTATGCCATGTATCACAGTTTATTTTGCATAAAAAAATAAATAATGCATGAAATATGAGCTAAAATAAATAAACAGCAAATGGCAAGGTGTCTTGCCTGGTAGGACGCCTGGTGTACTGCAATAATCAATGTGGCACGAACTACAACTTCGGTGTAATAACAATACAAGGTGACCTTTGGTGGTGGCACGGGCAGTCCCATTGGGTCCAGGATGGCCAAGTTAGTTAAGGTGGACATAAGGTGGTACGAATTTGGTGACAGTATGGGAATATGAGGATCGATTACGGACAGAAGAGAAATCAAAAAATAAAGGATAAATAATAGAAAACTATTTCTAACACTTGAAAATATTTATAGTAAGGAAAATATATTTACTAAGTAGACTAGTTTTTGATACATACTTTGAAAATATACAAAAATTAATTTAGACCAAATTTCTAAGTTGGTAATGATAAAGTTTTGATAGAAAACCATATCTTGTTAACGAAAATATTTAGATAAAAGTAAATATACATATATTAGGATAAATCATTTTTGGGCAACTAAAATTTTTATGGGAGAATCACTATGGTAATTCAAAGTAAATAATTGGAAAGACTAGCAATTTATAATATATATATATCTATATATATTTTTACTAATAATAATGGCAACATATCTAATACCTGTACTAATAAATACTTCCACAAAATTAAAATACTAATAATAATTATAATAATAGTAACCATAGCAAGGTATTAATAATAAAAGTGTTAATAATAATGATAATACAAATAATAACTAATGATAGTAAATTAATAATAATAATAATAATAATAATAAATATATTTACAACTGTGTTCTATTCGAGAGAGTGATAGAATAAAAATAAAAACAACAAAAAGGAAAAGACAAACAAAAACTCTCAATGAGGGTTCTCTCTTTCCGAGAGAGGGTTCTCTCTTTCCGAGAGAGGGAGTGAGAAAAATAAAAACAAATAAAAAACGAAGAAGCAGGAGGAGAAGAAGAGTAAGAAAAGAAAAGGGATGAGAGAGCGGAGAGTTGGAGGCGGCGGTGCTGCGTGCGGTGGCGCACTCGCGCTGGCGCGGCGGTGGGTCAGCGGAGGCTGGGAGCGGACAGGCAAGAGAGAGGGAGAGGATGATGGAAGAGCTCGACGAAGGAGTGGGGTTTCGATGGGCGGTGGTT
>JANAVB010034022.1:0-47216 GCA_029216955.1 Iris pallida
AAAAAACTTAAGCCGGGAAGTGAAAAAGTCAGGTGGGAAAGTTTATATATATATATATATATATATATATATATATATATATATATATTTCAAAAATATAATTATTATATTTCTTAAGAATATAATTTTTCTATACTATTTTTTTTCAAAAATTCGTATTCAATTATTATTGTTTTTTGTTTTGGATTTTTAGTTTTCATTTTAGTTTCTTTTTTATTTTAAAAAAAACATTCAAGTTTTTTTTTTAGAATGATTTTGTTTTTTTTTCAATTTTTAAAAGATTTTCGTTGTTGTTTTCGCAGTTTTTATTCTTTTATTTTTTATTTTTGATCATTTCATATGAAAATATAGGTGAAAAACAATTATTTTAACATTTTTTTGAAATCTGGATTTGAGAGGAAAAACTAAATTTTTAGGAAAAAATTTTGTTAGAAGGAAAACTAATTTTTAATAAACAAATACATTCATTTACAACACGCAAAAATGTATGCCGTAAATGAGCCTTCAATTACAACGCGCAAAAATGTATGCCGTAAATGAGTCTTCAATTACAACGCGCAAAAATGTATGCCGTAAATGAGCCTTCAATTACAACGCGCAAAAAATGATGCCGTAAATGATCCTTCAATTACAACACACAAAAATGCATAGTAAATGAGTCTACAATTACGGCGTGCATGTCAAACATGCCGTAAAAAAGACAAAAAATAACTCTTTTACGGCGCACATATTTACACTGTAAAAGAGTCATTTACAACGCACATCAACTGCGCCGTAAACTGTGTCGTAAATGCTACTTTTCTTGTACTGAATGTTAGAATAAGACATGTAGTTGGCAATATCATGTTCATAATCATCAAAACGACTAGGAGCCTTACCCGCATTGATGCAGAAGATCTCCTTAAGGGAGCAATAGGAGGTAGAGAGATCATACCATCAGAGTCAGAGAGATCCGCATCAGAATCAGATTGATTCAGTGCGGGGGCAACATCTTCAAGAGTTGGAACAGGAGTAGACGAGGGACTTGGTACAGTAGGCACAAGGCACAGTACAGGCACAGTACTGGACTTCTGCTGTCTCCTTCTGTATTCTTGGAGATCCTTTGCCATTGTCTGTTGCTTCCCCTGTTTAACATATGTATCTTCTTCATCTTCTGTATCGGAGTTACTGCTTTCTTCCCTTGTCGTCCAGTTTTCCACGACCGGGCATGGGATCGATCCGACCACCACAGATGGGCTTATTTTCTCCCTCTCACATCTAACACCCTCTGTGTTAGGTGTGTCACCAAACGCTGAACCGTCATCCGAACCATAATATGGTTCCAGTTCTCTGAATGTAACGTCCATGCTTACAAACATCTTCCGCTCAATTGGGCTCCAATATGCGTATCCCTTCTGAGTTGCCGTGTACCCGACAAAGACATTTAACCGCTCTAGGATCAGTTTGTCAACTCCTGGCCTATTATCTTGGATAAAACATACACACCTAAATACTTTCGGTGGAACAGTGTACGTGGTTGTACCAGTAAGCATCTCCAACGGTGTCTTCCAGTCCAATACCTGAGATGGCATTCTGTTGATGAGATAAGAGGTCGTTAACACTGCCTGCCCCATAAGTGTTTTGGGACATTCATAGCTAGCATCATCGTCCGTGCGACCTCCAGCAGGTGTCTGTTCTTCCGTTCGGCCACACCATTTTGTGCTGGTGTATAGGCACATGAAGTTTGGTGTAGTATTCCATGAGTGGATAAATACTCAACAACCTTCTTATTTGTATACTCCGTCCCATTGTCAGACCGTAAGCACTTAAATTTAGTGCCATATTGTGTTTCTACCCGGCGATGAAAGTCTCGAAACGCCTCAAAGACATCACTTTTATTCTTCATAAGGTAGACCATGTCACGCGAGTATAACAATCAATAAAAGTGACGAACCATCAAAATCGTTAATACCTGTTGTAGGACAAGGGCCCCATACGTTCGAATGTATCATATCAAACGCAGCTGAACTTCTACTTCCTGAACTCACATATGTGCTTCTGGTATGTTTACCCAACTCACATGTATTACAAAATAACTTCTCTTATTAGCCCTTTGGTATAGGACGGATACATGCGACTAATAATTTTAAAAGAAGAATTACCGATACGCTGGGGTGGAGTAGCAATTCATCTTCTACACTGCGTCGTGAATCTTCCGATGGTGTCTGCTACCAGAGATGCCAATGCTTTGTCCAGTCCAGTCCTGTCCAAGTACCATAGCCCCTTATGCCATGTGTCAGTCCCTAGTCATCGTCCTGTCCCCTTCTCCTGAAAAGTCACCGTAGAATGTCAAAGGAAACAATACAGTTAAGATCAAGAATAATGGCACTAATAGAAAGAAGATTGACAGAAAAAGACGGAGCATGTAAGACATTAGTGAGAGTCAGAGAAGGGGTGCATGCGACAGTGCCTTTACCCATGACGGGCTAGAGTTACCATCAGCAGTCTGAATGCTCTCCGGCGTCGGTAGGTGAGTATAGTCCTGGAACTCACCGCGGGACCCCGTGATATGGCGAGATGCCCCAGAGTCTAATCCAACCTGGTTGGTGGACAGCTGCAAGAGCACGCACAGGAATACTTGTGCTGGTTTGGACAAAGCAAGTGATATGATCCTCCGAGGTAGATGACGCCCCATGACTGCCGTCCGAACCCAGCTTCGCGCTGCGTAACTTCGCGAGGAACTCCTTCTCAAGAGGGTTAACTCAGCCAGGTGATTTTCTTCCCCGTCCTCCGCCAGATTAGCTTTGTGCCCTCCAGAATAATTTCCCCTTCTACCAGCATAACCGCCTCTACCACCACGACGTCCTCCGCGGCCCCGTCCACGATCACTCGACGGACTTTGTAGGGGTTTTGGACAAAATTGATGTAATGCCCCAAGTCACCATAGTTGTGGCAAACACCGGCCACAGAGGAAGGCTGATTGAAGGCGACAAGGGCAGACTTGTCAACAATGGCTTGCTCCCTGGAAATAGCCCTTGTTGGGCATCAACTTCAATCGAGCCTCTTCTTGTGCCTTGGAAGCTATGGCTTCTTCTAAGGTTGGAAGCATGGGCTGTGCGAGGAGGACATTTCATCTATGCTCAAACACAGGGTTAAGACCCTTCAAGAACTTCATCATCCGTTGTCGCAAAATATAATCCAAGAACTTTTGGAAATGTTTCGCAAATACTGGTTCGACTTGTGCATGTTCCATCCCAAGAGGATCATAGTGATCCAGATCAGACCAGTACTTCTTCAACAGTGCTTCATACTCAGAGATGGTACGGTCGTCCTGGGCCACCCTACCAAGTTCATCCTGCAGTTGGAAGACCCGCATAGGATTGCCTGAGCCTGATATCCTTCAAAGTCTGCCATATATTAGCAGCAGCCTCCATCGCCTCGATATTGCCGACACCTAGTCGGTCAAGGAGGCTGTCAACCATCCAGCCACAATATTGTTGACAATTTCCCAAATAGCAAACTCCTTTGAGGAGGGATCATCTGGCGCCTTGGTTTGGCCATTGACGTAGCCAACCAAGCCTCGTCCCTTCAGCGTTCGTATTGTATGCCGTGACCATTTCAAGTAGTTGGACGTTCCCTCCAACTTCGTCTCCAGCTTCTCCATTTTGTAGGGTGACAGATCCACATCGGTATGGATCACACGTGGGGTTGCCTCGGTTAATCTCTTTGATAAAATATCATCAACCAAGGCCTTCATCTCTTCTGCAGTCAGTTTACCACTGATCGAATCCATGGCATCTTCAACTGTGATTCGTCGTCGTCGTCGGCTTCATCGTCGTCTTTATGTAAAGTCTTCAACAGAGACCTTACGAATGCATGGTTAACGTACGTGGCCAACGCCGGCGCGCGCATGTAGATCCTAATTTGTAGATTGAGCATAAAAAACAAAAAAGTATTTTATAATTTCGGAGGGCATAATCTAGGAATAGATGGTGCAAATAAAGTATTTGTCGTCCATCCGTCTTCGAATAACTGCCCACATAATCTCTCACGCAAATTAGGGTTTTTTTTCTCGAAAAAAAAGGGGGGTGGGCAGCAGTTGGTCGGAAGAGGGTGTGGGGGGAAGGCGTCGGAGGGGGGCAGGGGGCGTCGTTGGGGGGCAGGGGGGCGTCGGGGGCGTCGGAGGGGGGCAGGAAGGGGGTTATCGATAGCAGGAGGGTCGCCGGGGAGGGGGGCGTCGAGACACAGGGGGAGAGCGACAGCAGGGGGCGTCGGTGGGGGGAGGGGGCGTCGGCGGCAGGGGGGTTTGTCGGGTTGGGGAAGGGGGAATTTTTTTTGTGGTTTTGGCTCTGATACCATGTAGAGAATAATTGTTGTATATTTTATTGATTGGCTACTCCACTACTTATAGGGAGTCTAGCTCCTCTTCATACTGGGACTAAATCCCTTATTAGTTCTCAATACCTAGGTTGCGGTCGCACAAGGTATAGTCATAAGGTTATCGAAATACAACATCTAAGAGAGTACGCAGAGAAATTAAATAATATATTGAGACAAAAACTTTGCATTTTATTGATAATAGACATCATTTACAAGACTATTACAATTGTGCCGCACGGGCTTACAACATGACTCGACTACAAAAGGAGCGCCGATGAGATAGTCGTTCCATACATGCATCCCTCAATTTATAACAAAACTATTCCAGCCATCTGGAATAGAAAAAAGTCAAAACATATTATTGGACTGTTGCAGAGAATCTTCAAAAGTTGTTTAGCAAGAGTCTTTGACGCACGATCGAAGCTTCAAAACAAGAACGTCTTGGCTAGTTGGCGTGTTCCTCCTGATTCGTAGCACCTGTAGAGAGAAAGGGTTAGTACGATCACATATATTGGCGAGTGGCTAATTTAAAACCCAAGCTCTAATTTGTTCAAGCAGTTTTATAAAATATGTTAGCAGTTCAAGTAAATGTGGCATAAGAGAGCATACATCAGTTAGCAGTTCTAATTTAAAATCCAAGCTCTCAATTTTGCATAGGACGAAGTAAATGTAGCATAAGAGAGCATACATCAGTTTCATGTTAGTAGTTCTATAGCAAGTGTTTCGTGAAGAATCGTGCCACAATTTAATGATTCTACAATACGAGTGCAAGCATGCATTTTGTATTTCATGTTTAATTTGAAACCAGCGGGTCGAGGTGAAGGAGGTCAGCCACTCACCTTAGTCTTGCTTGAGGTGAGGGACTGGTTGGCCGCGCTTAGACGTCGCCTATGTGATCACGTGAAATCGCATAAGCAACTGATTAGAACCCTGTGCCATTCAAGGAGTTCGATACGAATGCGAAGTTTGAAAACGCAAGCCATGAAAACCATCAAAAATATTCACGAAAATGCATTCACGAAAACCAAAGCCAAAGAGCAAGTGCGACATGAAAAGCATAGCAAAGTGAGGTCTCTTCCGACTCAGCCGCAGAGTCTAGTCTTGAGACAACCCGCTGAATATGGGACTTGATTCCGAAGAAGCCTTTCCATAGTGAGAAAAGGATCTTAATTCAATCGTTCTAGTTCGGCCGATTCAACCGATCCCGATCTATCAGTTTTGACTAAATTGGTAGCGATAGTGCTCCTTTCTCGTGCACCCTATGGAAAGAAATGGGGCACGGTGTAGAGACGGGGCACTACAATTTAGAACATTGACGAAAACAGACAAATTTTAGTTTAGAATAGTTTAAATAAATATAGTTAAGTTTGAAAGAAAATGTACAAGTATAATAAATTTGTCATATCTCATAGGATACAACTCGAACATTAGCTTAAGGTTATGTTTTGTAAAGCTAACAACTAGGGCTACGACTTTGATATAGAAACTTTTATGAAATTATGTCATTACGATCTTCAGAATTGTAGGTAAATAGGGAACATAGGATTGTCTTAGATGTAGTCGAATATTCTAGAATCCTAATCCTAGTAGGCTTAGTTTGGAGACTATAAATATGTGATCCCTTGACTTTTAACGATTAACTTATCTCATCACATAGAAAACAATCACCCCTATATATATTAATTTATATATTCTAACCCCTAGAAATACAAACTCTATTTTCTCTTGGCGAATTTAGTAGCCTCATAGCGAGTTGCAAGGAAGTTTTCATCATCCTCTCGAAGTTCTTTTCAGGTAAAAATTTGTGGGAAGCTAATTTAGGTGTCTGATTATATTATTATTTAATTTTAGGTAAAATTTTAGTATTTATCATGACCCTTCTAATTTGATGCAATGCAAATCTACATACATGGTTTTGTAAAAAATCATATTTCCCAAACAATAAATTGAAATCTTGAATAGTTAAAATTTCTAGATCTAAACACACCCTAGTTATCACCATAAAAAAATAATTTGAAGTTTTTCTAGATGAAAATCTATGAAACCCTAGAAAATTACTCTCGACGTAAATCGTGCTAAAATGCTTGTATCTCCTACATACAAACTCAAAAAAAATTCGAGCATACTGCCATGACCACGTCGACGAGACCTAAATATACAGAATAATCTTTAGATTTTAAGACAAAAAGGTTTTGACCTAAATTTTGGCATTGGTTTGCGTGTCGACAGTCACTGGTCTCGAACATTGGTAACCCTGAATTTTCTTTACTGTTTTAGGATACCCATAAATTAGTTTAGTGGGATCTTTAAGTTATAGTGATGAAACCCTAGAAAACCTGTAACTTGTAGGCTAAGCAATACTAGAACTATTTTGATAATTTTTATAACTTAGTTTAGTAATCTTTGTATGTGGAACTGTGGGATCGTGTTGCTTGTTCATTTATTGGATATAAAGGGTTTAATTTGGAAATTTGCTAGTCATATTTAAATTTGTATTCCGTCGGAAGGTTAAAGACAAGTACTTTACCTAGTAATTTAATTCAGTTTTCTATGTCTGTTCGTAATACTTGTATAGTTTCTATCGTAGCATGCTTATCATTAGTTTCGCTTTGCATCATTGCACACCGAGTGAGTATAGACTTGCTATAGAGATATAGTAGACTCGTATTTATGTCATGATAAATTCTTGTATTGCTACTGTTATCAAGTTTTATATGTCCTTGTATTGCTATTGTATCATGATTGAGTATTGAGTATGGGTTGGGGAAAATCTCTAGTACGCATGTGGATACAACCCTATCGGATAGACCTCACATTTATGTGACAATATTCATCGGACCGCCCATATTGAATAATGTTGGTATTTTGTCTGCTATGTTGTATTTTGAAAATCAGCAGATGTAAATATATATGTATAGATAGGTAGGAGTAGCATAGAATGCCGTGTCACATTTTGGGAGATCGGTGGCACAAGTAGACTAGTAAGAAGAATGTAACCAAATGTAAGGTTGAGAGTAGAAATATCATTTTGTATTACTCTCATTTTAGTAATGAAATGTATATGGTTTTTGCTTCACACCTCTGATTATAAATTAACATTGTGAGTCAAATTGTTCCCGAGGATTTGTGTCTCTCAATTTTCAGGACATGGACAACCAGGATAAATCAAACATTCTACCCTCAAGTGTCAGCTTAACCATCTGTGGCTGGCATGTTCCGTTTATTCCAACAATTATTAGAATCAAAAACCAACATGCCAGTACGGTACATACCACCAATACCACAATTTTAGAACATATACAGAATTCCAACAACCCAAAGGATGGAACCCTAAAGGATTTTAGGGATCTTAAATCACCTAAGTTTAAAGGGACCGAAAATGCCATGGAAGCGAGAAAATGGCTAAAAACCATTGAAGGCTTGATGAGGGCTGCAAAGATTCGACCTGAAGACATGGTACCAGCAATCTGCATTCAGCTGGAGGATATTACTGGATATTGGTGGAGTACCGAACATCCAGAAGATTCAACAAGGAAATGTCATGGGCTGAATTCAAGAGAAAGTTTGAAGAAAGATTCTACCCTAAGTCTGCAAGGATAGAATTGGAACGACAATTCAACTATCTTAAACAGGGAAGACGTATAGTTGATAAATACACCGCAGAATTTTCCAGACTTAGTCGGTTTGCCCCTAGTATGATAACTGACGAAGAGACAAAAATATCCAGATTCTTAGAAGGGCTCGGGACCCAACTAAAGAGCAGGGTTGCATCTTATCGATGCTAGACTTTTTCTGAGGTAACGGAAGCTGCTCGAGACTAGGAGAGGATACTAAATGATGAACAACCTTTTCGGTCGCAGCAACAAAAAAGGACCTTTGAGGAAGGGACACCTCTAATAAAAATCATTGGCAAGGGCCTTCCATGCGTCCCTAGATTGGTAACTCGGACGGGCCCATGGTCTACAATTATTGCTAGAAGCTGGGACACAAGAAAAATACATGTAGAAGATTTCTGGGGCTTTGCCTAAACTATGGAGCGACAAATCATCAAACCAGTCAGTGTTCGCAGCTACCTCCAATCGGAGCAACGACGCAAAGCTTTCATCAGGTATATCGACCTCCAGCTCGAGGAAATAATTCTAGCCCCATGATCCAAGGGAACAACCCTCGGCCCATGATACAAGCATCGACATCCAAGCTGTCACGGCTTACGAAAATCAGCAAAGGCCGCCCTATGCACCTCAAGCTTACCAATTTCAGCAAGCTCAAAGGGAGGGACAACAACAGAATAACAACAGGAGGAAAAAAAAGCAAGGGCAGGCGTTCGTGATGAATATGAGGAGGCAAATCTCCCTGGAGAAGTAGTCTCAGGTACTATTCTAGTCTTTGCCTATCCAACATCAGTATTATTTGATTTCGGGGCTACTCATTCTTTAATTCATTGCTTTTGTAGTGCAACGTAAATAGATCCCAACCTCTACCTAAGACATTAAAAATCCTTACGGGTAATGGAATAGTAGAAGTCGGTTGGGTATGTAATAAATGCCCCATAAAGTTAGGTGGAGGAGCCTTTCGAGCCTGATTACTTGTTTTCCCGACAAGCAATTATAATGTAATACTAGGAATGGATTGGCTAACCGCAACATTAGCCAATATAGATTGCGGTTAGGGGAAGTTTCATTTCAACTACCTGACGGAGAAATTTACGAATTCGTTCGAGACCAAAAGGAGTTCGATTTAGAGGAATTGGAGAAATTTGAATTACCAACCAAGAGAAATCATTCCTAAGGGTAGTAGAAGAATTTAAGGATGTACTTCCAAAGGAATTACCAGGGTTACCTCCAGATAGAGCCATAGAATTCTCTATTGATCTAGTACCTGATGCAGCACCTATAGCCAAAAAGATTTACCCAATGAACAAAGAGGAGTTAGCTGAGTTGAATAAACAAATAAAGGAATTATTGTCGAAAGGATTTATTCAACCCAGCGCTTCTCCATGGGGTGCACCGGTATTATTTGTAAAAAAGAAAGATGGTACCCTGCGACAAGTAATTGATTATAGAGCTTTGAATGAGGTTACCAACAAGAATAAGTATCCCTTGAATTGATCAATTATTTGATCAATTAGGAGAGGCAAAGGTATTCTCTAAAATCGATCTAAGGTCCAGATATCATCAAATAAAGGTGAAGAAGGAAGACATCCAAAGACTGCATTTAGGACTCGATATGGGCATTATGAATTCTTAGTTATGCCATTCGGGTTAACAATGCACCCGCCATATTTATGGAACTGATGAATCGAGTATTTTATCAATATCAGGATAAGTTCATGATTTATTCATTGATGACAACCTTATATATCAAAAAGTGAAAGGAACATGAAGCATTTGAGGATAGTACTGCAGACTTTGCGGGAGGAACAATTGTATGCCAAACTTAACAAATATGAATTTTGGCTGGACCAGATACCATTTTTAGGACATTATCAGTGGAGAAGGCATTTTGATTGATCCAAAGAAGGTGGAGGCAGTCGAATCCTGGCCAACGCCTAAGTCTGTAGCAGAAATCAGAAGTTTCTTAGGTCTAGCTGGTTATTATCGAAGATTTCTAGAAACAATTTTAAGAATTGCAGAACCTTTAACCCGTCATACCCGAAGGAAGAAAAATTTAATTAGACGGAGAAATGTCAAACAACATTCGACGAATTGAAGGAAAAATTAATTTCAGCTCCTGTACTTGCGTTACCATCAGGTTCGGGAGGATATGAAATATATAGTATGCATGAGGCAAGGGTCTGGGTTGTGTATTAATGCAACAGAAGAGTTATAGCCTATGCATCTCGACAATTGAAGCCACGTGAGAGGAATTATCCAACTCATGATCTCAAGCTTGCAGCTGTGGTATTCGCTCAAGTTATGGAGGCATTATTTATATGGGGAGATGATCAAAATATACACAGACCACAAAAGTTTAAAGTATGTTTTCACACAAAAGAGATCAATATGAGAAAGAAGGTGGTTGGAACTACTAAAGGATTTTGATATGGAGCTGGAATACCACCCAGGCAAAGCTAGTAAAGTGGTTGATGCTTTAAGTAGAAGATCCGAAGCTTTCTTTATAATACACCTAAGAAAATCCTAGAGAATTTAAGAAAAATAGGAATTGAAGTAATATGCCCGACAACAGAAGGAGTATGGAAAAACTTACAAGTATATCCTCCATAATAGACAGAATTAAGGAAGCTAAACAAGGAGACTCAAAACTTCAAAAAATTTAGAAACAAACAGAAGAAGGGCTTCAGACAGGAATAAGGAAATATATAGATGGATCGTTGAGATTTGGGGATCGACTATGCGTGCCTAGTAGAGATTTAAGAACAGAGGTTATGTCAGAAGCTCATAACTCACAATATTCTATCTATCCGGACAGCACTAAGATGTATAAGGATTTGAAACAAATATTTTGGTGGCACGGAATGAAACGAAAAATTGCCAGATTTATATCCAAATGTCTCGTCTGTTAGCAAGTTATGACAGAACATCAAAAGACAGCAAGACTTCTTCAGCCCTTGCCCTTACCTAAATGGAAATGGGAACACCTTACAATGGATTTTGTGACAGGGCTACCTAAGACCCGAAAGGGTAATAATGCTATTTGGGTCATTGTAGATAGAATTACCAAGTCCGCTCGATTTCTACCCTTTCGAGTTGGACAACCTATAGAGACACTGGCAGAAATGTATATAAAACAAATTGTCAGTCAACATGGAGTACCAATAAGTATAGTGTCAGATAGAGACACCAGATTTACTTCGTATTTCTGGAAAAGTTTGTAAGAAAATCTCAGTTGAAGTTCATCTCCGCCTACCATCCTCAAATAGATAACCAGTCTAAAAGAACCATTCAGACTTTAGAAGACATGTTGAGAGCCTGTACTTTAGACTTTGGAGGATCATGGGATGATCATCTATATTTAGTAGAATTCTCTTATAATAATAGTTACCATGACAGCATCAAAATGGGTCCCTTTGAAGCACTGTATGGTAGAACGTACAGATCGCCATTACGTTGGACCGATGTAGGAGAAAGGCAACTACTAGGACCAGAACTAGTAGTACAAACTGTGGATAAAGATAAGGCGATAAGAAGCCATCTACAAGCAACCCAAGATAGATATAAGATATGGGCTGACAAGCATCGAAGAATATTGGAGTTCCAACCTGGAGATCACGTATTTCTGAAGATTTCACCAACCAAAGGAACTATCAGATTCGGGACCCGAGGGAAATTGAGTCCAAGTTACATTGGACCCTTCGACATACTGAAAAGGTTGGAAATATATCGTACAGGCTCACCCTACCGCCAATACTAGAAGGAGTTCACAATGTATTTCATGTTTCCCAGCTCCGAAGATATGTACCGAATCCGAACCATATACTTGACAACTCAGAGATTACAATCGGGCCTACACTGCGGATAGAACAGAAACCTATTAGGATTTTAGATCGAAGGGAAAAGATACTCTGTAATCGGGTCATTCCATTAGTATGAGTAGCATGGAGCAGGGGATTCCCCATGAGATTCAACTTAAGAGAAAGACGAAGATATGAGGAGCCAATATCCGTATCTATTCTCAAGCCAGGTTAGTAATCGCATATTATATTAGTTATTTCAAATTTCGAGGACATAATTCTTCTAAGGAGGGTAGAGTGTTATGCCTTATATTTCTCTTAATAATAATAGTAATAATTTTCTCTACATAATTTTTTTTACATTGGTCCCTAACTAAATTGTGTAAATTAAACAAGGGCTTCTCTACATAATTGGGTTATGTGTCATGACTTAGGCTAGGTGGCAACCAAATAAGCTAGGTGGCACCCAAATAAACTAGATGACACACCATGAGCATAGGTGTCATGCACCTATGACATGTGGCATTAGTTCATGCCATATGTCTTTAAGCATGGAGAAAAAAACCCTCCATGGGACACATCACCACTTCCCTTCATTATTTCTTCTTCCTCTCCTTCCTCTACACACACACACCCACCCACATACAACTCTCTCTCCTCCCCCACTGCTGCCATTGCTGTTGCCATTTCTGCTACTGCAACTGCTGCTGTGCTGCGGTCGCTACTGCTACTGTGTTGTTGCTGTTGTTGCTGCTGCGGCTGTCACCGCTGCCACCGTCGGCAACCACTACCGCCACCATCGGTCACCACCGCCGGCCAACCCCCCCTCGAGCACGAGTTCATCCTCCCCTCTTCCACACTCTCTCAACCTAGGTATAAAAAAACCTTTCCCTCCTCCTTATTTTCAAATAACCTAGGTTAATTTTTGATTTTGGGTTTTATTTTGGATTTGTGGCCTAGGTCAGAAATTGAAGGGTTAGAATTAAACCTAAGTGCATCCCAAGGAAGCAAGGCAAGTCCTCATCCTCTTTCCATTGAAATTTTCATTTTGGGTTCTCTAATTTTAACAAGAAAGAATGTTAATTAGTTCATTCTGAAATTATGAATTCCATGATCAAATCGACTCTAGGAAAATATCGTTATAAGTACAAAATTTATTATGCCTACGGATACAAACACTGTATATATGGACACGACACGTAGGACACAAAATGGATGCACTTATAATGTATACATGATTATTTGAAGAAGGACAAGCATGAATACACCGGCATAACCTAATCCTATGAATACTAGTTTGTATATGTTTGCCATTGATTGTAAAAGTACAGAACAATATTATATGAGGACTGAACTTAGACTCACAATACAAACTCGCTCGTACAAAGAAAGCCTAGGAATGAAAACCTAGGTACAACAATCTAAGTACGATTGTTTATTTTTGATTCTGGGGTGACGATAGAGGCTCGGGAAAGCGACGGCAGCTCTGCCTTACTCCTTGGACGATCGGACGTAGCCTTGGCTCCGATGAAGGAATGCTCTCAGAATGTGTGGAAAGACTCTTCTGTGCGTGCCTTTGTCTCTCTGTGTGTCCAGCCGGGTGGAGGGGATCTCTTTTGCAAGGGAATGGCACCTTGCTATACTTTTTTTTAAATCAGAATCTGATCCTTTTGCAAGGGAATGGTACCTTGCTATTTATAGGAGTGGGGTGTGATCATTAGGGTTTGCAATG
This sequence comes from Iris pallida, assembly GCA_029216955.1. NCBI lineage: Eukaryota > Viridiplantae > Streptophyta > Magnoliopsida > Asparagales > Iridaceae > Iris > Iris pallida. Next base: position 13,503 of record JANAVB010034022.1, read on the forward strand.
ATTGCCCTTTGTAAAGTCGGCGGCCAATAATCTGGACCATTGATCTTGATTGCATCACATCTGGGCAATTAATTCTTGATTGCGCCAAATCTGTATGTGCAATTAATGCTGATTGTAATGAATCTTCATAATTTGTTATGACAAGCTCAGATCTCCTGTCACGTGTCCAATTTGCTTAATCACAACAAATTAGATTTGATTTGAGTAATAATGGTGATTGCACTAAATCTGGTTGTCAGGATTTGCGAGAACCCATAACTCCGAGGGGATAAGACAGCCCCGTGTCTCAACTTGTCATGAGGATCGCCATGTGTCTCGACTGTCGTGAGGACCGCTACGTGTCTTTATGTCATGTGCGGTCTCTAAGTGAACCGCATATTGGTGGCCCCCACACTCCTAGCCGCATGAAGGTAGCAGTCGCATGATCGTGAAGGAAGCAGCCGCATGAAAGTGGCAGCCGCATGAAGGAGGCAGCCGCATGAAAGTGGCAGCCGCATGAAGGAGGCATCCACATGAAAGTGGCAGCCGCATGAAGCGAGCAGCCACATGAAGGAAGCAGCCGCATGAAGCGAGCAGCCGAAGGAAGGAAGCAGCCGCATGAAGCGAGCAGCCGCATGGGGGTAGCAGCCGCATGAAGAAGGCGGCCGCATAGGGGCGCTTGGGACTCGACGGATCCTGCCAGTTATAAAAGATTTTCTTCTTTTCCCAAGGAGCACGCCATCATTATTTCAACTTTATGTCAGAGCTGTCATTCATTGTGTCAGAGCTGTTATTCATTGCGTCAAAGCTGTCATTCATTACGTCAGAGCTGTCATCAGTGCAATTAATTGGGCGGCTACTTTATGGCCAGCTGTAGAAGCAGATAGCGTATGGCCACGTGTCTTTGCTTGAGCCGCATGGAGCTGTTGGGGAGTTCCGAGCCGCATAATGTTTTGAAGGATTCCTGAGCCGCATGAGGCTCCTTCTGTTTGGAGCCGCATGGGCTTTTCTCGTCCTTTTCCATGCTTCTACAAGACCCCCTTCAAAGTTTTCAATTTGAAAATTAAAATACTTTGAATAAGAAGCACGGCTATATATAAGCTCTTCTGGCCGCATAGGGTATTCTTAGCCGCATGACCTTCCTAGCCGCATGGGTCATTTCTGGCCGTATAGACTGTCTGGCCGCATGGACTCTCTGACCGTATAGGCTCTCTGCCACGTCTCCCTTCCACGTATGCATCTCATTTATTGTCCTTAATTTGCTTTGGATTTAAAGCCTCCTTTTGGGACAGGATCCCAAGGGTCGGTCCGGATTTACCTCGATGACTGAAGAGTTGGTTTTTGCAGCACACGGATCGAAGCATTCCGTCGGTTCATGAGCCCCCCTTTTGTCTGCCTATAAATAAGAGGGTTTGTGAAGAGGGTAGACTTCTTTACTTTCTCTCGTCTTCAACTCTTCTCGCTGTCTTCGTCTCCCTTCTCCGCTCATCAATCAACGATGGCCCCCAAGTCTTCCACAGCCGCGGCGGAGGAAAAAGGAGTAGCTTCTTCATCAACCACGGCGCTTGAAGTCCACCCCGATGTTCACCCCTCCATTACTGGTAAGGATTTGGGCGGATCATATATTTTGAAACTATACCAAAGACGGCTCTGTTGCATGCTTTATGCACAAGCCTTTAATGCGTTCCTCATTTTCGTCGAACTGTTTAAATTGTATGGGCCGCGTGTACGTCCCATGTCCGAGCCGTATGAGGGTAAACCCTATGTCCGAGCCGCATGGGAGTTGTCTAGTGGCCGTATAGATACTTCACAAATTGAACCGCATCATGACCCTTCGAACAGAGCCGCATAATTCCCTCTGAATCGAACCGCATGAAGCCCCCTCAATCAGGACCGCATAAGTTCGTCTGGACTGGGCCGTATAAGGCTCTGACCGTCTAACTTTGTTTCTTTTTATTTTTGATTCTTGTATCATCCCTGTCGAAGACTGAGATCATTGTGAAGGAAGAGCTGTTGCCTCCTCTCAAACAAGAGTTATCGTTTGTTAAGGAGGAGGTAATACCAACAACGGAGGAACAGAAAGGAGAGATGGCGCCCATTGCTATAAAGGAGGAGCCCCAGTCTGACGGCGGTAGTACTGGAAGTTCTGACCTTCCTACTCCGGACGAGGATTTTGCTCAAGTGGATCCTTCATATGCAAAATGGTTGAGGGATTGGTATATGCGCCCCCGCAACTAGGATTCGTGGGCTCTCATAAATGTTCGTCTTTTGTCTTGATATTTCTGTTGTGTTTTGCTTTTTTTGGTCATCAATGTAATCTTCTTCCTTTTTGTCTGAATAAAATGATAGAGAACTTTTCTGGCTTGCTCATGAGATGTATTCATGTGATTTTGAATGACCGGAATGCATTCTCTCTATTCTTTGCTTGTAGTAGTTGCCCCAATAGGAGACTTTTTGTGGACCTATTATCCTTGGCGTACCCTGGTTATAGATACAGATAATAAGTTGGGAGGGAACCAACATACTTACTCAGAGGTAATGAGGACGTGGTAAATATGAGGGTTTCTTCGATGGAGCCTTCCCACTCAGAGGTAATGAGGACATAGCAGGAGTGGGCTCCATGAAGGGGACATAGAACAACTCAGAGGTAATAAGGACGTGGAAGTTCTTATGTGAAGGGCGATTTGTTTTTGATGAAAGGGAAACAACTCAGAGGTAATATCGACGTGGTTGTTTCGGAAAATTTGTGGATCTGTTACCCTTTTTGTGCACTGGAAGTACGGGTATTGGATCATAAAGAAGGAGCTCTTTTAGATAAAAAGTTCAGAGGTATGATCATACATGACTTACTACCTAAAAGATTCGATATAGATTTATCTGTAGTGACCAGTATGTGAGTTCAGCGGTACTTGTGGGTACATAACTCAACAATCTGGGAGATTTGGAATCGGAATGTGAGTTCAGCGGTACCAAGGGGCACATAACCCATCAATCAGGGATATTTGGATTTGGAATGTGAGTTCAGCGGTACCAGGGGGTACGTAACTCGACAATTTTGGGGAATTTGTAGTCGGAATGTGAGTTCAGTGGTACCAGGGGGTACTTAACTCGGCACTCTGGGATATTTGAAGTCAGAATGTGAGTTCAGTGGTACCAGGGGGAACGTAACTCGGCACTCTGGGATATTTGAAGTCGTAATATGAGTTCAGCGGTACCAGGGGGTACATAACTCAGCAATCTGAAAGATTTGGAGGATGTCCTTTCCGACATAATACTTCTTCAGGAACTTGCCGTTGATGGGCAATATGAGCAAGTCTCCATTTTTGTTTTACGAGGCGGTAAGCTCCATTGGAGAATACAGCATCGATGATGAACGGGCCTTCCCACTTTGGCTGGAACTTGCCGGCAGTTTTATGAGTCATAACCATCGGCCTCCGGACTGCCAGAACGAGGTCGACCACTTGGAATGTTCTGATTCTAACCTTTTTGCTGAAGGCTCCGAAGATACATGCTTGGTACAGCTCGATTCGCTGTTGAGCTAACAGGCGCTTCTTATCTAGGGCCTCCAACTCTTGCTGTCGGCGATGGTGATTATTATCTGTTGTCAATCGGTAGGTGAGAGCGACACGGAGCGAGAGGATTTGAGTCTCCAGTGGAAGAATTGCCTCACTCCCGTATACCATATAAAATGGTGTGTTCCCGGTGGCAGTCCGAACTGTAGTACGGTACGTCCATAAGCATTCGCCGAGCTTTTTATTCCAATCGCGTTTGTTTGATGACACGAATTTCTTGAGAAGCTTGATGATTGTTTTGTTGAATGCTTCAGCCAGACCATTAGCCAACGAGTTGTATGGTATTGAAGCAATATTCTGGATTCGGTGTTTGTCGTATAACCGATAGAAAGCGTGGCTTACGAACTGTAGACCAGTATCATGGATGATCCTTCGGGGCAGTCCAAAGCGATAGATGACGTGATGCTTGAGGAAGCTGATCACGTTTGAAGTCTTCACTTCTGCCAACGGAATAGCCTTCGCCCATTTGGAGAAGTAATCTGTGATTGTGAGTATGAAGCGATGTCCTCTGGACGAAGGTGGAGTGATCGGACCAATGATGTCCATTCCCCATGCTTCGAATGGCCAGGATGCCACCGTCGGGTGTAGAAACTCGGATGGCTGGTGGATGAAATCTGCGTGCACTTGAAGGCATTGCATTTTCTTGCATAGTCTATCGCATCTGCAAACATCGTGGGCCAGTAGTAGCCCATTCGGTGAATACGATCTTGCAGTTACGGGCCAGGCTGATGGGCCCCACAGATGCCATCATGAGCTTCACGCACGGCTTCTTTGGCTTCTGTATTTGACAGACATCGAAGCAGTAATCCATCGTATTATAGGAACGAAATTGTAAAGCACAATACTCTAGAGGGGGGTGAATAGAGTAGGCAGCGGAATATTGCTAATTAAAAAAATGTTAGCAGCAAGATCACAGAATAATAATCATAACTAAGTAAAGTAAAGGCAGAGATAAGAATGCAAACGCAAAGACAACGATGTATACTGGTTTCTCTCTGTTGAGGACTAATCCAGTCGGTAGAACTCTTGCTACCAGTTGAATCCACTATTGGCAAAACTGCAAGTTTTCTTACGAAGTCCCTGCAACTTCTACAACGCGAGCTTTGATACGAAGAACTCGTCCAACTTCAAATGTGAAGAGGTATTCTTCAATCAAGCCTTCTGATTACAATCTCTCAGAAACTTCTAGACCGTACCGCACTGGCAAATCGACTAGAGGATTGTAATTGGCTTGGGATCTGAAATTTAAAGCTCAAGAAAACTCTTTGGAAGACTGAATGCTTTAGATAGAGAGAAGATTGAAAGTGAATGAGTGAGTTGAAAAGATCGAAATCCTTCTCTATTTATAGGAGTTCCAAAGACAGAATTCTGGCAGAATTCGGGCAGAATTCGGGCAGAACTCTTTGAGAAAATTTTGGTCAAATCTGCAACTGCAGGAGGACCAAGTTTAAAACAATTCAAAAATCAAACGGCCACCAACCGAACTCTGGCCGAACTCTGTCAGGGTTAGGTCAGGTTTTAAATATTAGTTTTTGATGATTTTTGAAAACCTTTTTGAAAACCTTTTTAAAAGCTTTTGTTTAAAAGAATATTTTTCAAAACAAATGATATTTTTAAAAACATTTTGGAATAGCCTATTTGCCAGTACGACTCGGTGTACAACGTATTCCTAGACTCAATAAAATAAAAAATATATTGCTCAAAGGAAATACAGACTCGAACAGGCAAACATAGCTTCGGTCTTGAACTGTGTAGATAGCTGTTCTTGTTCATGTCCAAGAGTTCGATACATCCTGACTAGCTTCATATATCGAGACAGAGTTTGATCAATTATTAAAATCAGGTTGACCATATGACCAATGGGCCAACAATCTCCCCCATTTTAATAATTGACAAACTATGAATGATATAACATTTAAGCTTGAAATAAAATCAAAAATTGTTCATGTCCTGCATTTTCTCAAAAGAAATGTTAGATCTTTATTTTTCTCCCCTGTTGTCACTTAGCAAAATAATTGTAAAAGAGTAAAAAAAACTCCTCCGCAATCAATGCATAAATAACAAACAGTGAAGAAATACAAGAAAATAATCATGATAAATGATGGAAATAGTAAAGAAAAATTTGCATAACATCACAGGCATGTATTTATATTCAGACAGTTTATAATAAACAAAGAATTATATCACAGGCAGTTTATAGTTGAGAAGCAGATAAATAAATGCTAAGTAAATAAACTGATGTGAATCATAAACCAATAAAGATGCAGATAAAGATGTTCAGATGACATCAAATAAATCCAGTACAAGTCCTCAAAAAGAAATACTGATAATAAAGTCTAAAAAGATATAGAAAAACTTGGAATGTCGGAGCATTTCCAAGTGTACAGTAGATAATGTCTAAGTCTCAAAAAGAAACATATCACAACTCCTCACCATCATCATCATCGTCATCATCAGCATGACGACCCGCATGTCCAGAAAGACCAGCTCCAGAGGTACCCGCGCCAAAAGGGTGAGGAGGAGCGCCAGTGTAAAACTCACCGACATAATCACGAAGAGGAGCACGGTCAGAACGGTACCAATCATATGCGTTACCGGGCTGGAAGTAGGCATGAACAGCCTCATCCTCACAGCGGTAACCAGAGAAAGCTGGATCTCTAGGGATGGAACCGGCTGAATGTCCAGTCTGGGCGAAACGAAGATCAGCTAAGGAATTTGCAATCGCCTGATAACGGGTGACGTCGTGGAACTCATATTCGCGAGCCATGTCCGTCATCGAGACGTACAAATCTGAAAGGTACTGGTGTATGCCCTCAAAGTCATAACATACTGCTGAGGAGGTGGAGGAGGTGGAGCAGTAACATGAGCAGTAGGAGGAGCAGATGCAGTCATACTGCGACGAGATAACTTAAGAACCTTGGGCTCAGGGTCTTGAGTACAAGTAGATAAATCAATGTCGAAACGCTGAAAGATGCGTGGGAGAATCATCGCATAAGAGAGGTTTCTATCTCTTGTACGACAACGTCCCATCATCTGAATAATGGTCTTAGGGGCAGAAAATGGAATCCCCTTAAGAATGTGATACATAGCAGATAATTCAAAAGACGTGACATCATCCTTCGAAGTAGACTTTATAAGGAGAGTGGAATAAATGATACGGTACAATTCATAATTAAACAAGTTCAAGTTGTTTGCCTTGAACTTTCCAGAGCGAACTCTATCAGGTGCACAAAGTTCAGCTTTGAAACTGGTAAGTGTCGTGCCTTCGGGAAAATCAAACTCAGTGATGTCAACAAGCGGTTCACCTTCGTTGGGAATACTAAGGATCTCCGCTAAGAGAACATCATTGAAATTGACATCTAATCCTCCAACACGTGTGCTTACATCAAAAGTGTTTAATATGATATTGCAGTAAAATAGTCTAATGGCATTAGTTGCTACGAGAAAATAGAGTTTAACAAAATGCTGTAACCCTAATGCCTCAAAGAAAAGGCGATGATCAGGAAATACAGTCCACTTGATGGGTGCGCCTGTGCATATGGATCTCATGGAGAAGTCTCCATACCACAGTAAGGCTTGGTCTAGGGTTTGAAAGTAAAACCCGTCGAACGCACCGTCGCTAGATTAGACTGGCAAAAATAGGGAATTAGTGGGTGGATCCGAAGATGAACCTTCCTCACTTGGGTTGGTTGTCTTCTTCCACTTAAAGGGGTTGAATCCCTTGGGTGCCATTTGTGCAAATAAAAGAAAATAGCACAAAATTGAACGGAAAGAAAACAAGGAGTTATACCTCCCGAGATTCGAGTATGTTGTAGAGAATGAAGAACTCCACACGAATCCAAAGTTTGGATTGATTTCACCACTTGGATTGGAAGAAAATGGGTGGTGAAGAACTAGGGTTTGGGGTTCTCCTCGCGCGGCTGCTTGCTGCTGTGATGTGGTTTGGAAGCAATGAGGAAGAAAGGCTCTCGGGTTTTTGTTATATAACCTGACACCCTCAATCGAACTCGGGCTGAATTCGGTCCGACTTCGGGCCGAATTCGCCTGGGTTTGGTTTGGAACACTTTCTTTTTCATTGGCTCATTTCAAATATTTAATTCAAAGATTAGTAATTTCAACCTTCAATTAACATAATTAATATTATTTTATAGATTAAATATCATTACATAGCGACTGTTTTAGATTAGCTGTAGGAGTACTGTCCCAGCTGGCGGAGGTTCACCGGGGAACTCTTAAGTACCGCTTCGCTTCAACCGTAGTTGTGGTGACAGACAGACTCTTTATTGGCTTGTCTCTAACACAGTTTTTGCGTATTTGAAATATAATCATAAAACAAAATTAATTAATATTATTGACGTCCAAAATTCCTAATTCTCGACGTAAATAATTGAAACGATCTTCCGCTAGAGGTTTTGTGTAAATGTCAGCTAATTGATTCTCAGTATCTATGTATACAAGGTTAATATCTCCATTTTGATGATGATCTCTAAGAAAATGATGTCTAATCTCGATATGTTTTGTACGAGAATGACATACAGGATTCTTAGTCAAATTAATAGTGCTCGTGTTATCACAGAAAATGGGAATATGTGTATAAAATAAATCATAGTCTTCCAAGATTTATTTTATCCACAAAATCTGAGCACAACAACGTCCTGCGATGATATACTCAGCCTCTGTTGTTGATAGGGCTACAGAATTTTGCTTTTTACTAAACCATGAAACTAAAGCCTTGCCTAAGAAATGACATGTGCCACTGGTACTTTTTCTATCAACTTTGCATCCGACAAAATCTGTATCCGAATAACCAGTAAGGTCAAAGGACGTAGTTTTGGGATACGACAAGCCAACAGAAGAAGTGCCCTTAAGGTATCGAAAGATACGCTTAACTGCGCACAAGTGTGATTCCTTTGGATTAGCTTGAAAACGTGCACACAGGCAAACACTAAACATTATATCTGGACGACTAGCAGTTAAATAAAGTAAACTACCGATCATACCTCGATACTTACGTGTGTCGACCGGCTTGTCTTGTTCATCAATATCAAGCTTTGTTGGAGTTGCCATCGTAGTGCCAATAGGTTTGACATTGTCCAGATCGAACTTCTTTAGCAAATCTTTTGTATACTTGGCTTGATTTATGAACGTTCCATTGTCAGTTTGTTTGATTTGCAGTCTGAGAAAGTATTTCAGCTCTCCTATTATGCTCATCTCAAACTCATTCTGCATACACTTAGAAAATTTTTGACACAGAGATTCATCAGTAGATCCAAATATGATATCATCTACATAGACTTGTATTAAAAGAAGCTTACCATTAAAGGACTTAATGAAAAGTGTAGTGTCAACCTTGCCTTTTGAAAAACCGTTGTCAAGTAGGAAAGAGCTTAGACGATCATACCAAGCACGAGGGGCTTGTTTCAAACCGTACAAAGCTTTCTTCATCTTGAAAACATGATCAGGGTTTTTAAAATCTGTGAAACCTGGAGGTTGTGCTACAAAAACTTCTTCTTTAATAAAACCATTTAAAAATGCACTCTTGACATCCATTTGAAATAGTTTGAAATTATGAAAACATGCAAATGCACATAACATGCGAATGGATTCTAATCTCGCAACTGGGTCATAAGTCTCATCGTAGTCGATACCTTCTTCTTGATTGTATCCTTGAGCTACGAGTCGAGCCTTATTACGAGTCACTAAACCATTCTCATTCAGTTTATTTCGGAGTACCCAACGGGTGCCAATGACCGGATGATCAATAGGCTTGCGAACAAGTTCCCAAACTTGATTCCGTTCAAATTGGTTTAATTCCTCTTGCATAGCATCTATCCAAAAATTATCACTACATACTTCATCAATAGTTTTTGGTTCAAGCTGTGAAATAAATACAACGCTAGAAACAATATCTCTACTAGATGTACGAGTACTTACACCTTTGGTAATGTCACCAATTACCAAATCCTTTGGATGATCAGCCGTAAATTTTAATCTTTTCGGCAGACTCTGAAGGTAGCTGGTTCCTGGATCTTCTCTAGGAGGATCAGCTAGTGCCGAGCTTGGTTGAGAATCAGCTGTTGTTGAGCTTAGTACAGTTGGATCTTTGTCATTGTCATCGATAGTCATTTGATTCAGTTCATCAAAAGTGAGTTGATTGACTCTTCGATGATCATGGTTCGTTTGTTGAAGACTCTGTATCCTTTGCTCTTGGCCGTATAACCTAAAAATATACCTTTATCGGCCTTTTCGTCAAACTTTTCCAAATTGTCTTTTGTATTAAGAATACAACATTTACAGCCAAATATTCTAAAATAAAAAACAGATGGAATTCTATCAAACTATACCTCAAATGGAGTCTTCTTCGATTTGGGTCGAATTAGAACTCTATTGAGAACAAAGCAAACTGTATTGACAGCTTCAGCCCAGAAATATTTGGGTAGACTAAACTGGTTTAACATCACTCTGACCATTTCGGATAGAGTTCTGTTCTTACGTTCCACAACTCCATTTAGTTGTGGAGTCCTAGGGCAGGAGAACTCGTGTACAAAATCGTGTGTGTCACAAAAATGCTCAAACTCTATATTCTCAAATTCGCCTCCATGATCGCTTCTTATACGAGTGATCATGTAACCTTTTTTATTCTGAACTTTCTTGCAAAAGGCGACAAATTCGGATAATGCATCATTCTTGCGTGTCAAGAAGTATACCCACGTGTATCTAGAGAAATCATCTACAATTACAAAAGCATAAAGTTTACCTCCGAGGCTAGCAACTCTGCTAGGACCAAATAAGTCCATATGAAGCAATTGTAGAGGTCTAGTAGTACATACTGCATTTACTGATTTGAATGTGGATTTGGTAGCTTTGTTCTTTTCACATTGACTGCATACCGAATCCTTCTTGAATGTAATGTCCGGTAAACCACGTACTAGCTTCTTTGTGGATAATCTTGATATTGTGTCCATATTTGCGTGACCGAGTCTCATATGCCACAGATGACCCTCATCGCTTTTAGCCATTAAGCATCTACCTGAAATGTTAGTTTCTTCCAACAAATAGAAAACATATATGTTGTCTTCCCTGATACCTTCAAAGATAATATTACCAGTTGAGCTATCAACTATAATACATTTGTCTTTGCCAAAGTTGATGCCATAACCATGATCAGCTAAATGACTTATGCTGAGTAGATTATGTTTCAACTCGGTAACCAGACAGACATCTTTAATAACAGGATAGGGAGACTTACCAACATCACCGATACGAATAATATACCCTTTTAAATTATTACCGAAGGAAACATAACCTTCCTTCTTCTTCTTCGACTGTGTTGTAAATAATGTAGCGTCATCGGTCATATGCTGTGAACAACCGCTGTCGAGGATCTATTTGCTTTTAGCATGTGAAGGGTGTTCCACCTACAAAATAATTTGCAGATGAAACTTTTGGTACCCATTTCTTGTAGGGTCCTGAAATATTAGCTTTTGGTATCCAAGCATAAATATTTAAATCAACAAGCTTTCTGATTCTACATGCAGATGAAATATGACCAATGAGGCCACAATAATGACATTGTGCATGTCGATTGTTGAAAGCTGAGTGGTGTGCATGGTTGGTAGGTTTAGGTTTTCTAGTATAGAAGAAAGCATACCTATGATCCTGTTTGGGCTTAACCTTTTGGGGTAAAGGTTTGATAGGGTTAGGTCTGACAGTGTTTGGCTTGGAAATGTTCTAATTTTTCGGTAAGTGACACGTGTTAGGATAGGAAGCAGTAGGCTCAGGCTATTTTTCTAACCTAATTTCCAATCTTTTGGAAGTGTCATACGACTTAGTATAATCAGAGGTAAGTGTTTCCATTCTGATTTGTGCACATCGAAGTCTTTTCTTCTCTATAGAAAGTTCTTCCTTTAGTTGGTCAATAATTTTGTCTTTCTCTTCAGGTGACTTGGTAGTCTCATGTAATAAGAGCTTTATAGAAGAAAGCTCACCAGACTCACTAACATTATTTCTAACCTCAGCTAGTAGGTCGGTAAGTCTACCTATTTCACCTTTGTACTCTTTGAGTACCTTCTTAGAGGTCTGATACTTGCTACGCAGTTTCCTGTAATCAGTCATCAGTTCACTGAAGGCATCTCCTAATTGCTCAAAGGTGAAGTCATCACATGTATCAACTACATGTTCAGTAGGTACCTGATCGGATGCCATAAAGCATACGTTTGCAGCATCTTCTGATTGTTCGTCTTTTGAGTCGCTGGCTTCACTTTCATGCCATATGCTGGTGTTGGCATATCTCCGAGATGTTGATTTCTTCAGGTTCCCTTTTTCATACCTGTTGCTCTTCTTGCTTGATGATGAGTTTGTAGGACAATCTTTCTTCATGTGTCCCTTCTTCTTGCAGCCATAGCAGACAACATCATCTTGATACCAGTTGTTGTTATTGTTTTCTTTGGCTCTCTTCTCATGTCTCATGAATCTCTTAAATTTCCTTGCTAGGAGTGCTTGATCTTCAGCATCAGATTCACTGCTGTTTGAGTCACCTTCAGCAGCTTTTCTGTGCTGAGCCTTGAAAGCGATCGTCTTCTCCTTTGGTGCAGGCTCTTCAAACTCTTGTAGCTCCAGTTCATGAGTGAGTAGCTTACCCATGAGTACTTCGAGGGACATAGTTGTGAGGTCATTCCCTTCAATGATTGCAGAAGCCTTTGGAATCCAGTTCTTGGTAAGTGCTCGCAGGAGTTTGTGAATCTTTTCATGGTTACTGTACTCTTTGCCTAGGGAGGACAAAAGATTTACAATATCCAAGAACCTTTCGAACATATGAGTAACTATTTCATTGGGCTTCATCTTGAACACCTCATACTCTTGAGTAAGTCTGCTGACTTTAGATTCTTTGACTTGAGTCGTGCCTTCATGTGTGACTTCAAGTAGCTTCCATACTTCATTAGCCGTTGTGCAGATAGACACCCTGTTAAATTCAGTTCTGTCTAAAGCACAAAATAGAGCGTTAATAGCACGTGCGTCAAGACTGGCCCTTTTTTTTTCCTCTGATATCTGCTATGGGGTTTTTCAACTAAAACTCCATCAACATTTATACGAGGTGTCTTTTGATAGCCATCAAGAACAATAGACCATAAATCAAAGTCAAGTAATTTCAAGAAGAAACTCATCCGTGTTTTCCAATAGGTATAGTTTGTACCATCAAACAGTGGAGGTCTGTTTGTGGCCTGGCCTTCACTTGTGAATTTCACAGTTGCCATGTGTTGTGCTGTGATCTATATAACAGTTAATTAAAATGAATAAATAATTATACTGTTACCTTTGCTTTACCTGTAACACCCGCTCTGATACCAATTATAGGAATGAAATCGTAATGCACAATACTCTAGAGGGGGGTGAGTAGAGTAGGCAGCGGAATATTGCTAATTAAAAAAATGTTAGCAGCAAGATCACAGAATAATAATCACAACTAAGTAAAGTAAAGGCAGAGATAAGAATGCAAACGCAAAGATAGCGATGTATACTGGTTTCCCTCTGTTGAGGACTAATCCAGTCGGTTGAACTCTTGCTACCAGTTGAATCCACTATTGGCAAAATCGCAAGTTTTCTTACGAAGTCCTTGCAACTTCTACAACGCGAGCTTTGATACGAAGAACAAGTCCAACTTCAAATGTGAAGAGGTATTCTTCAATCAAGCCTTCTGATTACAATCTCTCAGAAACTTCTAGACCGTACCGCACTGGCAAATCGACTAGAGGATTGTAATTGGCTTGGGATCTGAAATTTAAAGCTCAAGAAAACTCTTTGGAAGACTGAATGCTTTAGATAGAGAGAAGATTGAAAGTGAATAAGTGAGTTGAAAAGATCAAAATTCTTCTCTATTTATAGGAGTTCCAAAGACAGAATTCTGGCAGAATTCGGACAGAATTCGGGCAGAACTCTTTGAGAAAATCTCGGTCAAATCCGCAACTGCATGAGGATCAAGTTTAAAAGAATTCAAAAATCAAACGACCACCAACCGAACTCTGGCCGGACTCTGGCCGAACTCTGGCCGAGTTCTGTCAGGGTTAGGTCAGGTTTTAAAAATTAGTTTTTGATGATTTTTGAAAACCTTTTTGAAAACCTTTTTAAAAGCTTTTGTTTAAAAGAATGTTTTTCAAAACAAAGGATATTTTTAAAAACATTTTGGAATAGCCTATTTGCCAGTACGACTCGGTGTACAACGTATTTCTAGACTCAATAAAATGAAAAATACATTGCTCAAAGGAAATACAGACTCGAACAGGCAAACATAGCTTCGGTCTTGAACTGTATAGATAGCTGTTCTTGTTCATGTCCAAGAGTTCGACACATCCTGACTAGCTTCATATATCGAGACAGAGTTTGATCAATTATTAAAATCAGGTTGACCATATGACCAATGGGCCAACACGTATGATCGTCGATACAGCATTTTTGTCTCAGTATCGTAGAAGAATCTGAGGGAACGTCTTCTGATAGAAGTGGCTTCCTTCGGATTCTCTGGCAGGATGTCATAGACTACAGAGTCAATGAATGGTTGTCTCCAGTCTGGTGCTTCGTCGACTGTCAGCATGGAGTAACTCTCAACACATTAAATATTACTCCTGGGATAGACCAATTCACGGCCTATGATGTCAACCAGATGATAAGCATGATTCGAAACTGCTAAGGAAGCGGCAAGGCCTGCTAGGGCGTCGGCTTCAATGTTCTGGAGCCTGGGAACGTGTTCTATGAAGAATCCTTCCAAGGACGAGATGATGTCAATCGCTATTTGGTGATAGGGGATCATGTCTTCGTGGTGAACTTCGTATGAACTCCGGATCTGATTGACGATTAACTGTGAATTGTCGTATGCTTCAAGGTGCTCTACCCCCAGATCTTTTGCAAGTCGAAGGCCAATGACCAAAGAATTATACTCGGCCACATTGTTTGAACAAGGCTCCGTGAGGGAATAAGCTCGATTGATCACCTATCCGGTGGGAGAAATCAGCACTACTCCGACTCCAGCGACGATGTTGCCCTTGGGCCCAGTTCTAGAGGCGCCGTCGAAGAACATTTGCCATATGGTATCATGGGAGGCCACATTCGAATTAGCGACCTCGTCTGGAATCTTTTCGTCTATTTTGGTTGACTCCGAACCTGGATGAGCTACTAAAAAGTCTGCCAGAGCTTGACCTTTAACGACTTTTTGCGGGACGAAGATCATGTGGTATGGGGACAGTAATATTGCCCAGGTAGCGAGGCGAGAGCTGAGTGCACCTGGCTTGGTCATGAGGACCCTGAGGGGGTTGACTCTTGATATGACATAGATGGTTTGTCCCGTGTCGTAGTGTCGTATTTTATGAATAGCGAAAACCAGAGCAAGGCACTCTTTCTCTACGGTAGTGTATCGGTGTTCGGGCCCCATCATCATTCGGCTGAGGTAATATATAGCCTGCTCGTGGCCTGCCTCGTTGTTTTTTGCTAACAGAGCACCGAGAGAATGTTCCATTGCTCTTACATAGAGTAGGAATGGTCTTCTAGCAACCGGGGCTACCATGATGGAGGGTTCGTCAGATATTCTTTGATGTTGTCGAAGGCGCGCTGGCATTCTTCATCCCATATGAATGAAATGCCCTTCTTCATGAGGTAGGTGAAAGGCTGACATCGTCCGGAGAGGTTGGAGATAAACCTCCTGATGTAGGCTAGCCTCCCTTGAAGACCTCGAAGTTCATAGAGATTTCTCGGGGGACCCATCTCCATGATTGCCTTCGTCTTCTCAGGGTCTACGTGGATACCCTGGGAGGTAATAATGAAACCCAAGAACTTCCCGCTGGATATGCCTAAGAAGGATTTTGTGGGATTTATTTTCAAATTATGCGCTCGCATCAGGTCGAACACTGTCCTCAGATCATGCAGATGATCTTCCTTAGAGCGACTTTTGACGGCGATGTCGTCGACGTAGCATTCCACTGTCTTGTGCAGATGGTCTCTAAAGATGATGCTCATATCTCTTTGATAGGTGGCACCGGCATTCTTTAAACCGAAAGGCATGACTGTGTAGCAGTATGTGCCAATTGGTATTCGCAATGATGTACGCTTTTTATCATCACGGAATATCTTGATTTGGTTGTACCCCGAGAAACCATCCATGAATGACATACGCTCAAAGCCGCAGGTGTTGTCAATCATGATGTCTGTGATAGGGAGAGGGAACTCATCCTTAGGACACGTCTCATTCAGATTGCGAAAGTCGATACAGATTCGAATCTTTCTATTCTTCTTGAGGACTGGTACTATATTGGCAACCCAGTCTAGATGTTGTTCCTCGCGGATGAAACCACTGGTTATCAGTTTATTGACCTCAACTTCAATGGCATTCATGATGTCGGGGCGGAACCGTCGTTGCTGTTGCTTGACCGATTTTGCGTCTGGACGAATATTGAGTTTGTGAAGTGCAACCTCGGGGTTTAGTCCTGGTATATCTTCGTAGCTCCAGACGAACACGTCGATGTATTCTTTGACGAGTTATAGTAGTGATTCTTGCTCCTCGTCTATCAGATTTTTGCTGACGAAGATGGACTTTAGTGAGGACTCATTGCCGAGATCAACTTGTACAACCACATCCTCGGTGGGAGGCTCTCTTTGTTCGAACCGCTTCTTCCACTGCGCATCTACTTGTTGTGCCCACGGCTCTAACTCAAAAAGTTCAGGAATGTCTTCATCTTCTTCGTAGGCGTCGACAAATGCCATGTTGATGGACCAGACTTGCCTGAGCATGTCTCCAATGTTGATATCCGAATCAGAAGCGGGTGATCCGGTTGAGTGTGAGTGCCAGTCGTATTCTTCATCTGAGCTTTCAGGGGTCATCGCCGGTGTAACATAACCTAGCCCACATCTGGTTTTGTTATAGTAGTCTCGTGGTTTCCCAGTCGGGACCGACGATTGTAAGGGTAATCGCCGTCCAGTGCCGTATTTCAAGCCTGGTGTAGTTTCCAGATAATATCCTTGTTTTTGCATGAGGTACTTGGATTGGGAACTATACAGATAAAGGGGCAATCTCCCGATATCGGGTTCGAGATCAACTTCTTCTACCATGAAGGGTTGTGGATCATTCTTTTGGCCGAAGATGATTGGATTATCCTCTTCCTTGATTATGCGGTAAGTGTCTTCCTCTGGAGTAAGTTGGTTTACGGTGTAGACATTTGTTATCTGTGTGTGCAGGTGATTGCCTATACCGTGTTCCATAGCGTACATTGTACAAAGCTTATTAAGCTCAAGATAATTCAAAGATAGCCCTTTATTGATAAAGTAAGGTATCTTTTCCAGTGGGATTACATCATCTGTGGATGGAACATTTGTATGAGCAGCCACATACTTGGCCAGTTCTGACTCTTCTTCAGCTACCCTCTGTGTAAATAAAGACTGAGAGGATGACTTAGGCAGCTTAATCATCAGGGGCTCCATGGGTAGAGCAGAACGTGGAGTCGTTGGCATACTAGCCACCCCCAGTTTGGTGCTCGGTGTTGGGCGGGGAGTTGTTGGTTGGCTAGCAGTCCCCGGCTTAGCGCTCGACTGTCGATTCATTCTGGAAAGACGAATCGTCATTGGCTTGACAGAGGGATTGAGCTCCTTTGTTTGCTGCTGGCTAGCTTTAGGCAGCCTGATTGATAGTGGCTCTGTCGTGGGTCCTGGCGCTTGGCCAGACCTTGGCAGTCGGATTATCATATGTTCCTCTTGTACAGAGAGGCTAATTGCGTCCTTACGCAGAGTGGCTGTAAGGGGCGCAGTTATGTCTGGTTTTCGGGCTTGGAGGTGGATCGTCAGAGGTTCTTCTGATCCAGTTGCTGCCTCAGCTTGAGCTTGAGTATCTCCTTCGACGAGATGCTTTTTCGACTTCTCATACAAGCATGAGTCTGAGTAGTAGGATTCGACCCCTTTGAAGGGATAGATGTCGACAAATTCTGTCCTCACGAAGCCATGCTTGTCGATGTACTTGAAGTACTGGTGCAGTGTGGAGGGCACGATCATGTAATCGTGTATCCAAGGATGCCCCAGGAGAATATTATAGAAAGTATCTGCATCTATGACATAACAGGTCACTTCTGACTGAAGATCGCCGATTTGGCACTTCAAGCGAATCTTCCCGATCGAATATCTTCTGCCTGAATTAAAACTGCTGATGGCAGTGCTTGTTGGCGTCAAACGATGCGTTGGGATGCGCATATGATGTAATAAGAGCTTCGGGATGATGCTTATGGAGGAACCAGGGTCAATATGCATCCGGTCCACCTTGATATCGCCAATGTACCTAGTGTAATACAGAGGGCGATCATACAGGTTGGTCTTGATAAGCATATCCTGCGGAGTAAAGATGATGTTGGGTATTGTGCCTGTACAAGTACTGTCTTGGAGATCTACAGGCGAGCTTTCCTCAGAGAGATTGGATTGAGCCAGATATGCGTCGACATTCTGGAGTACCTCTCTAAGTGCAACGTAAACGTCCTTGGAGAGTCTCAGGAGCTTGTATAGCGATAATTTGGCCGGTGTGTTAGCCAATTGTGCCAATATGTCAAAGTTGTAGGGCCTCTCCAGCCCATGAGGCGTCTCTCTTCGGAGCGGTTTGTCGAAGCGAGTCTCCTTCGGCCTAGGCTTGTCGGTCATCGAAGGCTGCGAAGGTCCTGGAGCATCAGCAGCTGCTGGCTGATGATCTTCCGTCGAGTTACCCGGTGGAGGTTGGGTTTGTGCGTCGGAGCGGGTAACAACAGCAGTAGCTTCTTCGATATTTGTCGAGATTGTGCGGCAGGATTTTACTTTCCCGTTCTTTTTTTTACTGGTGGAGGGAGGTGTGGACTGAGTCACCTCAGGTACCAAGTTTGAATGGACCCACATGATCTCCTCCCGTGATGTGCAAGAGGCACTAGGCTAGCAGCCTGGTCCCGGGAAGGTGGAAGGTTGGCTACCTCCATCTTTGCTCTAGGGATGGGTACTACTCCATCTTGAGTCTTTGTCGGAGCGAAGTTGCCAAATTATACTGACACCATGTTGGCTGCTACGGTCACCTCTTCGAAATCAATGGCCAGGGCCTTAGAATCAATGAGATGCTGGATGTATCGCTTCAGTTGGTAGCAGTCATGTGTGGCATGGTGGACATAGCGATGGTAGTGGCAGTACTTAGGGTTCCCTAATTCTGCAGATCGAGGTTCATGCCTTGGAGGAGGGAGCTGAATTCAGCCTCCTTGTATGAGCATGTCCAAGATGGGCTTGACATGGCCGTCTTCGAAGGAATAGGTCATCTGAGGCCACTGCTTTTCTACTGGCTTTGGTTCAGGCTTCGGTGCTGTGTCGTCCACCATAGCCTGTTTACCCTTGTTATCTCGATTGTTGGAGGGATTACCCCTATTGTTGCTGTTAGTGTTAGGGCGTCTGCCCTTGTCTTCTCCTTCCGAGACATGCAATCCAATTGGCGAGCTTTCTTCAATTTGTCTTCTGTGCTAGTGGCGCTAATAATGAAAGTCTTCGAATCCTTAAACTGACTTTCATCCATCCAGAGGCTGATCGTAGGAAGCAGCCTCTTTTGGCAAATTTCAATTAAGGAGGAATCCGGGTTACCGGAATGCAACTTCATCGCGATTTGGCGAAACCGCTCAATATAGTTCCTTGTCAGCTCCTTCTCTTCCTGAACAACGTCCATGAGGGTGGATATTATCACGTCTTGTCCTACTTGGTAGAACCTCTCCAGGAACATACGTTTGAAGCCGGTGAAGGAATGGATGCAGTTATCCGGTAAGTTGTGATACCAGTCGAAGGCAACCCCTTCTAATGCTCCAATGAACAGCCGCGTAAGGATGGCATCGTCATGAGGCAGATGGTCGATTGTGACTTCAAATTAGGTGATGTACCTGCTTGCAAATGTCTTTCCATCATATGGATTGATGTGGAATGGCTTATATTTTGGTGGAAAGGGGACATCTCTCCACGCAGCAGGAGACGGTTGTCGTATCCTGAGGTCTTGGCAATTTTCTCGGGCATGGAATATGGCCCGGAGCTCCTGGACCTCTCTTCTTACTACCATGGCCTCGTCTGTAGCGATGGGAGCCGATATTTCAGGAGGATTATCTCCTGGGTTTGGTGTAGCTGAATTCGAATCCGCATTGACCGCGGGACCCAAGCTTGTTTGGCCAGGCATTCTTCCTTGCAGAGTTGGAAGGGCCGCTTTGATCTTGTCTACGAATTTGACCAAGGCATGTAGTATGGCCTCCAGAGTGTCGATGCGTTGGAGATCACTGGGACCATCCTGGTCGCTGTCCGTCATGAATACCGTCCCCACATGAGGAGAGATGGAAGGAATGGTAGAGGACGTGCCCTCTGAGTCATACCCTTGTACAGAAAAGTCGTCAGGGTATGTGGGAATGTTCTCTTCTAGTTCGGACTCAGAGAGAGTGGTACCCCCAGCTTCATAGCTTGCCTTGTCTTGAGAATTGTGGACGTCTTCGGGGATGTCGGGATCTGCTGCATCTGTTGGGTGAACCGTTTCCTCTGGGATATCTTTTTGGAACACCGGATTGTCATGGATATTGGAAGGAGTGCTACTTCCGGCTCCAGTGCCTTCCAGAGATGTGGACGATGAACCTCCAAGTATGGCAGATTTCGTCTTTGAACGGGTACCTTGGTAAACTCCTCCTGTGACGGTGGTAGACAACCGCTTAGAAGAGAGTTTCTTGGTTACGTCGGTTGAGATTTTCGGACTGGAGACATTGGTTTTCTTTCCTCTACCGCTGCCAGGAATCTTTAGAGCAGAATTGCAGGAGGCAACGAGAAGCGCCTCGTCTTCTGAGCTTGGGTGTTGCAGCCGTTGGAAGACGGACCGCCGGTCTTCTTGTACTGCTGCCTTGTTGCAATAGCAGTTGACAATAACCTAGGTGCATTGATGTCCCTGACAGGACTCTCTGTAAATCAAATCTTCGTCTCTTTTCTTGCATTTGTGAAGAATCACGTTGCGCAAGTCATCCGTTTTGTGGGCCCGGGAGTTCTGAGCACATGAGTGTGTTGGCATCCTGTCTGCTCCCTGATGTGGGGAAAGCACGAGTACTTGCCCCTGATCATTGTTGGGAGATTCTTGATAACTATTCCATTCGTTGGCCACCGGGGGCTGGATACGGGTAGTTATGTACAACTTTCTATTAGGGGCCTGCGTAATAGTCATCGGGACGCCCTGATAGTCAGAAGTTGGGACAGCCGACTGAGCTCACCGAGCCTGCGCTGCCCGAGACTTCTTCCTTCTAGCACCTGAGAGTGCATAGTAGGAAGAGTCCATAGAGATTGGCACATGAGAGCATCTGGAGTCAGGATCGCCTGAGAGGCGATCGAAGACTGACCGTGAACCGTACGGAACAGATGGTATACGGCTGGGATCAGTGGCCGTGCATGCTATCTGCATGCGGCTGTCCTTTGTGGCCGCATGAGCCTTCTATATGCGGCAAGAAGCGGTGGCCGCATGAACCTTAGGGATGCGGCTGGAAGTTGTGGCCGTACAGGCTATCTGCATGTGGCTATCCTTTGTGGCCGCATGAACCTTCTGTATGCGACTAGAAGTCATGACCGTGCAGGCTGCCTGCATGCGGCTGGCAGTTCTGGCCGTATGGGCTTTCTGCATGCGGCTGACTTTTGTGGCCGCATGAGTTTTCTCCATGCGGTTGGCCGTTGCGGCCGCATGAGCCTTCTCCATGCGGCTGGCGCCCTTATGCGGCTCGGACTGCATAGAGTTCCTCTTTGCCTCTGCAAGTCCAGCATCATAGTATTTTCTTCTGCCAGACTTGGGGACAACAGAGTCCTCTATGGTCTAAAGTGGGGCCGCAAGCGAGACTTCTCCGCTGTCTCGGGCAACAGAGAGTACTTCTTCGAGAGCTTGGGGATGAGCGAATGATTTGGGCCTCCACTCCCTGTGGGCCTTTTTCGTGCGGGCTCGCCGCTGGACCGGGCCGGCGCTCTCGTCGGAGAGCATTTCTTCAAAAGCCTGCTGGTCGAACCGGACGACCAGCATTTGTTGAGTGGAGCCAAGTTTGGCTGCGTCTGATTGCATCACCAACTCCTCAGCCGTGGATAAGTTAGTCCCCAGCAGAGTCGCATCGTGTTTGCCATTGATTGTAAAAGTACAGAATAATATTATAGGAGGACTGAACTTAGACTCACAATACAAACTTGCTCGTACAAAGAAAGCCTAGGAATGAAACCTAGGTACAGCAATCTAAGTACGATTGTTTATTTTTGATTCTGGGGGGTAATGATAGAGGCTCGAAAAAGCGACGGCAGCTCTGCCTTACTCCTTGGACGATCGGACGTAGCCTTGGCTCCGATGAAGAAATGCTGTCGGGATGTGTGGAAAGACTCTTCTGTGCGTGCCTTTGTTCCTCTGTGTGTCCAGCCGGGTGGAGGGGATCTCTTTTGTAAGAGAATGGCACCTTGCTATATTTTTTTAAATTAGGATCTGATCCTTTTGCAAGGGAATGGCACCTTGCTATTTATAGGAGTGGGGTGTGATCATTAGGATTTGCAATGATTGCCCCTTGAAAAGTCAGCGGCCAATAATCTGGACCATTGATCTTGATTGCATCACATCTGGGCAATTAATTCTTGATTACGCCAAATCTGTATGGACAATTAATGTTGATTGCAATAAATCTTTATAATTTGTCATGACAAGCTCGGATCTCCCGCCATGTGTCTAATTTGCTTAATCACAACAAATCAGATTTGATTTGAGCAATAATGGTGATTGCACTAAATCTGGTTGTTAGAATTTGCGAGCAGCCATAACTCCGAGGGGATAAGACAGCCACGTGTCTCAACTTGTCATGAGGATCGCCACGTGTCTCGACTGTCGTGAGGATCGCCACGTATCTCTCTGTCGTGTGCGGTCTCTAAGTGAACCGCATATGGGTGCCCCCATACTCCTAGCCGCATCAAGGTAGCAGCCGCATGAGGGTGGCAGCCTCGTGAAAGAAACAGCCGCATGAAAGTGGCAGCCGCATGAAGGAGTCAACCGCATGAAAGTGGCAGCCGCATGAAGGAGGCATCCGCATGAAAGTGACAGCTACATGAAGGAAGCAGCCGCATGAAGGAAGCAGCTGTATGAAGCGAGCAGCCGTATGAAGGAAGCAGCCGCATGGGGGTAGCAGCCGCATGAAGAGGGCGGCCGCATAGGGGTGCTTGGAACTCGACGGATCCTGCCAGTTATAAAAGATTTTCTTCTTTTTCCAAGGAGCACACCATCATTATTTCAACTTTATGTCAGAGCTATCATTCATTGTGTCAGAGCTGTTATTCATTGCGTCAGAGCTGTCATTCATTGCGTCAGAGCTGTCATTAGAGCAATTAATTGGGCGGCTACTTTATGGCCAACTGTAGAAGCGGACAGCGTATGGCCACGTGTCTTTGCCTGAGCCGCATGGAGCTGTTGGAGAGTTCCGAGCCGCATAACGTTCTGAAGGATTCTTAAGCCGCATGAGGCTCCTTCTGTTTGGAGCCGCATAGGCTTTTCTCGTCCTTTTCCATGCTTCTACAGTATATATATGTGTTTTTTAGAAAATGGTAAGGATACAACTTATATATATATATATATATATATATATATATATATATATATATATATATATATATATATATATATAATCTATGGAATTTTGTACATTGGAGGTCCTATGGATTATGAATATAAATGTGTACTAATTAGGGCTTGGTTTAATTAATTACAAATCATATGAATTTGACAAACTATCAAATTTATATAACATGAAAATTCGAGAATTATAATTAAGCCTAAATGACTTTTTTGTCATAAACATATAGTTAGAACTATTTTACATGAATACCAAAACACTAGGGTAGTTCACTTGTTAGGTTTTTCATGGAAATTTGCTATTTCATCGCTTCAAGAAGCCAATATGTGATATGGAACCCATAGATTTAATTTTGTAGGTAGTTGACACTAAACCAACATTACGAGCATATAAAAATTAGTATTATATAGTGATGCTAGAAGTTAGAATTTGGATACCATTATGTTACTAACAATTTTCTTGGATTGATTATCATTTAGATAAAGCAAATTGCCGAAATTAAAATGCTTGCTTTCTTGCTTACAAAGGTAAGAAAGTTTTATTAAAATTGAATATAGACATAAATGCGTGGTTTCCGGTGTCGAAAGTTGCTCCACCGAAGGGGTCGACGAACCCAGGATATTATAATGCGTGGTTCCGGTGTTGAGAGTTGCTCCACCGAAGGGGTCGGCAAACTTGGGGTTATATTTATATCTTATATTGTCTCTTGTAAATTTTCGGAGTCGATAAATACAAAGGAGACTCTACCGAAATTTTCAGAAATTCCAAGAGATAGCCAAATTTTTGATTTTTAGGGGATTGGGTTAATCTCACAAACCTAGACATTTCCTAGAGAAATCCTCTCATAATTGCATAGTAACTAGAAGGCGATCTTGAAAGAATCTAGGATGCGTAGGACACTGTCACGTGTCACGCAAGCACAACTTAATTTAATTATCTACATTTCTGCTATGTGCCAATTTTATGAGTAGACTATCTCATTTGACAATTTCGTACCTATATCCGGAATAATTGATTCCCAAAAAATTGTTCACGACTGAACATATGCAAGATACAACTTAGCGTCTTAGCTAAATAAATCACCTGTTGAAGAAATGATGGTATACAGAGCAGAAGTAGATTTTAAAATACATTGATTGTGTATGCTAGATACTAAGCATTGGGCGGGGGAGAACAACATGAATGCCTTTATGAATTTTCGCAATATAATAGCCATAAAAGCTTATCAGTAATGAGCTAATTCATAGGGCCTTGTGAATTGAGTGGGTGAGGCTTAGCTCATCATCTTTCCTACCTAATTCGATTTAAAGATCGATTAGGGTTTTATATAAACTTCCTACCTAACTCAATGAAAACGATCGGTTAGGGCATGATATTTATTTAAGCCCAAGGGAGGCAGGGTCGGATTCTAAGCACCGTGCCACCAAGTCACAACCTGATCCTTGGTCATGGGATTATTGCTGGAAAATTTATAGGTTGTGGTATTCAAGGGTTGTTCTCCAAAAAGAATTGCATTTGCATCATATATGAAATATGCCTGTGGTTGTAGTAGTGAAATAGGATTGTACTCACTAGAATTGGGCTTAAATAGAGTTTAGGTCAAATACTTTTGTTCTTCAAATTTTAAATAGCTTGCACTCTATTCATATTTTTCTATTTTCTTTATCGCCCTTGACTGAGGACTTGCTGTCGTTCTAACGACCTAGTATTGTTCACTAGGGGAAAACGAAGTTCCTGCAGGAATGATGCCTCTTTATGACGAAGATTAGGTAGAGGAGTAACTGACAAGAGAATTCAAGTGATCGCAGATATCATTTTGGTAGCGGTCGATATATGTAAATTAGCATCTTGATGTAATCACTTGTATAAATATGTACTCTTAAAACAGTTGTATGTATAAATACCTTAGTCGAAAGAATAAAATGTAATTTTAGCAATTCCTTGTATTTTCCATTCTGAAATATTACAGACGACAATCACGGTTTGGCGCGTAGTCTGGAGATGTGTTCCTAACTCCGTCGTTGATTTCGAAATGCGGGGCGTGACATCTCTCTACACTGCAAGTCATATGACACATCTATAAAGAAAATAAAATAAAGCAATCATTTCCTACAGTCATCAGAAAAATCCGGTATCTCAGGAAATCAATATACATGTATCAAGATAACATATGTGTCAATCACGTGTCTTATTCTACATGTCTTAATGGAAAATAATATCCATAGAATCACAGGAAGTATATAGATATCAATACTAGAGAACTCAACAGTTGAATGCATACGAATAACAATCGGAAGCACGTGTTGATATACCAACTAAGGTCCAAGATAAACAGTATAAATAACAAGAAATAAAGTACAATGTTATAAAAAGAAACTAAATGATAGCAAGGTACACTTGCCTGAATCCGCAATGTGCAGATGAAAAGACACTCTCGTGTCACTGCTTCCAAAATTAAATGAACCTAAACAATTAATTAACTAATTTAAGTATTTATTCAATACACCTTTGCTACAACTTAATTATCTAATTTATTATTAGTAACCATATATAAGTAAGCCTAAATATCTCATGGAACCCTTAGATACTTGACACAATAACACTCATGTTTCCCTGAGACATCGGGACCTAGTTTTATGGTTTTTGACTTTCAAAATTCACGGTTAACACCCTACTTCAAGGGCACACATATAAATCATCTACAATCATAAAAATCATGATTTAAACATAATTTATATGGAATTAACCTCTGAATTCTAGATTTGGAATTTTAAGAAAAAATCATGGTTATGTTGACTCTATGTCAACTAGTCTTACCCAAAACTTTTCCAGAAGTTTAGCAAACTACTATTATGTTACATATCTATGAAAAATGATATAAAATATAATTAATACTGATTATATCTCAGAAAATAATCTCATATTTAACTACCAATGCAACCCCTAAATTCTAGCTATTCTCTGTCAGCAACTTACCCGAAAATCTAATATATTGGCCCTATTTTTACTGTTCGGATTTGGAATGATAAAAAATTGAAAATAATTTTTAAAATCCAATTTTACAGTAATAAAATCACATTAAATTCAGTTTTAATAAATTCCAACAATTTCTCAAAATTTTGCATCAAAATGTCTCAAACTAGTCCTATCGTAACCCGATTTTTGAACAACTCAACATACAAACTCCATGGATGTTAACATGGAATAAAGATGAAAAAATATGAATCTTTAAGACATTAATCTCATATTTATATAAATTTAATATCATGGGGGTTTGAGATGAAAAGTTAGAGTTTTTACCGAAATCCTTCACAAGATTAGTTGTTGGCGCTCCTCCTTGTCCAAGAACCCAACTTTATTTGCTTTGCTTGTTATCCCCTTCTTGATAGGTTGAAGGTGACGTCAATGGTTCTTGGATGGTTTGATGGCAAAGGTTGGATCTTTGTGGAGTTTTTTGGGGAATATTTGATAAAAGAATGGTGAAAGGAAGGGTTTTGATGTGAGGAAGAAGTTGTTGTTCAAAGAGATGATGTTGATGGTGTTTGGGGGGCTTGGGGTGGCCAAAAATTCTAAGAAAATGAGGGAATTAGTGGTCAGCCAAGGCTGGGCCGGCCCTAAGATCATAGAGGTCCGGGGCAAAACTTAAAATAAGGTCCCATAAATAATGAAAAAAATAAATATAAAAGAAAATATAAAAAAATTACCATCAAGATTTGAACCAATAACATTTAGTATACAAGTCTACCATACTACACCACAACAATTTTAGGTCAAGAAGGGCCCATGGTCCTTACTAGCTATTTCTAATTTGGATACAAAATTATTAACATATTTATGTTTAAACTATTTCTTTGGGGGCCCTCATGATCAGCGGGCCCTGAGCGGTCGCCATGGCCGCCCTAGGCCAGGGCCGGCCCTGGGCCAAGGTAAGGAAGATGGTTTGCTATGGCTTTGGTTAGGGTTTAGTTGTATATATATATATATATATATATATATATATATATATATATATATATATATATTCGCCAACTTCTTTTGGGGCCACAGCGACGGCAAAGACAAACACCACTGGGCCAGCTGGGATTCTATGGCCAAATCCGCCGATGCTGGCGGTCTTGGTTTCCCCAAACTTGCGCACATCGTCGATGCATGTTCGATGAAGCTGTGGTGCAAGCTACGCACAACAACTCCATATGGACGAGAGGCCAGATATTTCTCGCATTCTCACCCTACGACTGCCCTCGCCAGCAACTGATCCTCCGTATCCTGGCGCAGGATCCTACACGACCGCCACCATGCGGAACCATTTATCATTGAGAATGCTGACAACCTTTACTGGTCCCTCCATTCGATAGCTCCTTCACGATAGCATCTGCCAAGTCGAAGGCCGAAAACATCGAAATGTTTGCTCCGTTGATCGCCCCTTTCTGGCACTCCTGCCTCCCCAATAAATGGTCGATCCTCATATGGAGAGCGTATAGACGAATTTACCAACCGACGACTCCTTGACCTCCATCGGCTATAACATAGCATCCAAGTGCCACTGCTGTACCTCTCACCAATCGAAAATAACAGATCACATACTCCTCTATGGCAACATCGCTAACCAATTATGGTATAGTCTTTCTCAATGATGTGCCAAGGCCCCCCATACTGGAAGCTTCAACGATCTCCTAGCCAGCTGGGGTTCCTGTCACGGGCAGCAGATCGTCGCAGCCGCTGGCATCTGGGTGCTATAAAAAAATAGAAACAAATTTAGGTATGAAGGTCATCAGTTCAACCCCCAACAGCTTCTCAGGGAAGTCCTCCGGCAGTGTCTTCGTATCCACTGTAGATGCTCATATGCACCCGCCGATTTTTGGCAGGTGCTAATCTAGTCTGTCAGTCCCCTTCTTGTTTTGCTTGGTATTTTTGAGTTCCAGCTTTTGGGGCTCCCTTTCACGCTTGGCGCGCTTACTTGTATAGGCTTCGGCATTTTGTGCTGATACATCAATAAAGCTCTTTTCTTCCTATATATATATATATATATATATATATATATATATATATATATATATATATATATATATATATATATGGATCTCTAAATGGGTTTACATGTAAAATAGGGTTTCCTATTGTTTAGGGTTTAGTTGTAGGTTGATATATATATATATATATATATATATATATATATATATATATATATATATATATATATATATATATATATATATATATATATATATATATATATATATATATATTGCATGGAAGCTACAGAACCTCGACATTCCAGTATGGAAGTGGAACGACATCTCTATGGATTTCATCATGGGCCTTCCGAAGACGTCGCGGGGGAATGATGCGATTTGGGTCATTGTCGATCGTTTGACCAAATCTGCTCATTTCATCGCTATTAAAGCATCATGGAGTGTCGATCGGTTAGCTCAGATTTATCTTGACGAGATCGTCAGACTGCACGGGGTACCTGCCATAATCATTTCGGACAGAGACGGGTGATTCTTATCACATTTCTGGACGAGTCTACAGGCGGCGCTGGGTACTAAGTTGAACCTTAGCTCCGCATACTACCCGCAAACCGATGTCCAGACAGAAAGAGTGAATCAGATCCAGGAGGATATGCTACGTCTGTGCGCGATAGATTTGAAGACTAGTTGGGACACGCACTTGTCGCTCGCGGAGTTCGCATATAACAACAGTTATCAATCGAGCATCCAAATGGCCCCCTACGAGGCACTTACGGGAGGAAGTGCCGATCTCCAATTTGCTGGGACGAAGTCGGGGAAAGACAGGTGCTCGGGCCAGAACTATTCGAACAAGCCATCGATAAAGTCCGCATGCTTCGAGATAGGCTCCGTATTGCTCAGATTCGACAAAAGAGTTATGCAGATACTCGTCGACGATCGTTAGAGTTCTTGGTTGGGGACCATGTGTTTCTGAAGGTGACGCCGATGCGGAGCGTCATGCGATTCGGGGTAAAAGGCAAGTTGAGTCCGAGATTCGTAAGGCCCTTCGAGATCCTCGAAAGAGTGGCGACCATTGCTTACCGGATCGTGCTACCTCCTGCCCTGGCCGAAGAGCACGACGTCTTCCATGTCTCCCAACTTCGGAAGCACATGTATGACCCAAGTCATGTGGTTAGTTTCGATCAGTTGGAGCTACGTGTCGATCTATCACACTCGGAGGAGCCCATGCAAATTTTGGACCGTAAAGAAAAGATCCTGCGGAGCCGATCGATGTCCTTGGTTCGCGTACTCTGGCGCAACCATTCCATTGAGGAGTCGACGTGAGAACTAGAGGCGGAGATGAAGGAGAAGTACCCTTCACTTTTCACCGACGAAGGTCAGACCCTTGTTCTTAAGTTTCGGGATAAAACTTTTTTTTAGTGGTATATTATGTAGTGTCCCGCTCCCGTTGGGGCGAAGCACTATGTAATTGGCTCGTGCCAAGTCAGACATAGTCGGGAACATAGATGGCTAGTCTGACTCGGCGACGAGTTTGGTTTGCAAAAACCATGGCATCAATAAAATCGATTTGGACGAGTGATATGAGTACCATTCCAACTAATGGATCGACTACTATTGGAATAAGTCCTAGATGCGGTAGGCGGCATCTTTGCGAAGGAACTCTAAAAAGAGCGACGCAACCCGTCTGTCGTTGGTTCTATTGGTTTTCTTGGCTTTCTGAACGAATTGTTGCATGGATTTGATAGTGTGCTTTCGCGTCGATTTCTGAATGCGTCTTTTGGAATTTCGAAGGAAGGATTGAAGGAAGGGTTCTAATTTGATGCTCGTGCCATTGCAGGAGTTCGTGTAACTGACGCTTGACCGTCGCGAAGCGTTCTCCTACTCTCGCGCAATCTCCTTAGGTGGGTGGTTCTTCGGCCCCTTCTTTTCTACTCCTTCCCGCCAACTAAATTCTTAAAGTTCAACGTTCAAATCGATGATGCTGACGGGATGCATGCTTGCCACTAAGATCAAGAGCTCGAGATAATATATCAACCTAGAGAAGTTAACTATGAATCGATAGGTTCACACTAAGTAGAGAAAAGATAAAGTTCTAAGAAAGAGATAGAATATATTTCATGCCATGCAAAACACAACGATGAAAACCTTGGTTGTGGTACATCATGCCTCGGAGAATTTGGTGCCTACGGGATGCTAAATCAGAACATACGGTTTCGGGGAAAAGGACCCTTGCACGAGTAGGAATGATTATGTGACTTGATAATGGTTATGCTATGCAATTTACTTCATTCATATTAAACTGTTCATACATTCGCATGGTCAAGGACGACTTGTGCACAAGGTGAGCTTTCCTCGAGATGGTACCCGGGGCCCTGGGACCGAATCGGCCTAGGAGGAAATTATGGAAATCGTGCTTCAGTGCGAGGCATTACGAGACCTCCAGTTAGGCTCGCTACCTGGACTGGAGGGCACGTCGCAAGGCTACGTAATCATTCTTCATGGTATCGATATCACCAAGGACCGCATATAGGATAGATTGCATGCTCACCTATTGTCTTATGCAGGTGGTAAGTATCATGTATATTTTGTGCAGAAAAGGATCACGGCCGTGGTAAGAATGCCTTTAAATTGGTTATGTGTTATCATTTAAAATGTGCCTTCGATACGAACTGCAATTCATATAGTTCTAAATAGAAAGATCACTTCGTATGCTAGAATCCTTAATAAGCAGTGTCGGTTTAGACGAGTGGGTTTGTCCCATCCACTAGCAAGTGTGCTAACCCCCAACTCTCCAGGTAACGAGCGTACTGCGGGAGCTCGAGACTAGACCTGAAGCTGAAGAACGGGAGGCGGCACGAAGCTCTCCTATTTTGAAGTATTTTGAAGCCCAACTCAGATCGAAGGCTTTGTTCAAATGTATAAAGGGGCGTGAATGTATGGAACGACAAGGATTATTTCAGGGCAAGCTTGTCGAGAGTTTTTCTTTTGTGTTTCAAGATGTAGCCGCAATGGCATATGTAATATAAAAATGACCTTGCACATACTTTGCAAGCTTATGAATGAAAAGCTAAATTTCTTTCTATGCTATGTTTTCAACTCTCTGTACTGTTTAATTTCAACGCATCGAGTCAAAAGGAATTTCCAATTGCACATCCTTGCCTTGTGCAAGTCCATTAAAGACTTGCACGGCATCACGTCCCGATCCGTGGGGATCGATTTATATCGAGTCAAGGCGATGGCGACCGATTCGACGAGTCGGGATGTGACAAGTTGGTATCAGAGGAAGTGGAACGACATCTCTATGGATTTCATCATGGGCCTTCCGAAGACGTCGCGGGGGGAGCTACAGAACCTCGACATTCCAGTATGGATGTGGAACGATATCTCTATGGATTTCATCATAGGCCTTCCGAAGACGTCGCGTGGGAATGATGCGATTTGGGTCATTGTCGATCGTTTGACCAAATCCGCTCATTTCAGCACTATTAAAGCATTATGGAGCGTCGATCAGTTAGCTCAGATTTATCTCGATGAGATCGTCAGACTGCATGGGGTACCTGCCACAATTATTTCGGACAGAGACGAGCGATTCTTATAACGTTTCTGGACGAGTCTACAGGCGGCGCTGGGCACTAAGTCGAACCTTAGCTCCGCGTACTATCTGCAAACCGATGGCCAGACAGAAAGAGTGAATCAGATCCTGAAGGATATGCTACGTCTGTGCACGATAGATTTGAAGACTAGTTGGGATACGTACTTGCCGCTCGCGGAGTTTGCATACAACAACAGTTATCAATCGAGCATCCAAATGGCTCCCTACGAGGCGCTTTATGGGAGGAAGTGCCGATCTCCGATTTGCTGGGACGAAGTCGGGGAGCGACAGGTGCTCAGGCCAGAACTAGTCGAACAAGCAGTCGAGAAAGTCCGCATGATTCGAGATAGGCTCTGTATTGCTCAGAGTCGACAAAAGAGTTATGTAGATACTCGTCGAGGACTGTTAGAGTTCTTGGTTGGGGACCATGTGTTTCTGAAGGTGACGCCGATTATATATATATATATATATATATATATATATATATATATATATATATATATATGCTGATTCGCCTTCAGTTGGGCAAAGGCGAATTATCGTTCTTTCTTGAACGTTGGACTGGGGATACCTTGCTCCCTAACCGCACGACGAGTCATAGGATCACCAGGATCAGGGATTTATGGGATTCAGCTGGTAACGACTGGGTCTGGGGCAAGATCCGCAATTAGGCCGATGATGAGGGAGAAGATTGCATCCATCAACGCGGCCTGAAGATAGGATATGAAACGGACGAGCTACGATGGTCGGTCGACCCCCTCGGGAGGATTCTCGGTGACCTCGGCCAGGCAGGTGGCCCTTAGTCGCCGAGCG
Source organism: Iris pallida (assembly GCA_029216955.1). Taxonomy (NCBI): domain Eukaryota; kingdom Viridiplantae; phylum Streptophyta; class Magnoliopsida; order Asparagales; family Iridaceae; genus Iris; species Iris pallida. Next base: position 46,042 of record JANAVB010034022.1, read on the forward strand.
CCATCTCAGATCAACGCTGCTTTCTGGCAGACATGCATTCCAAAGAAGTGGTCTATCCTTATTTAGAGAGCCTTTCGTAGGAGGTTGCCCACCGACGATAATCTGCACACTATAGGATTTAGCTTGGCATCTGCATGCAACTGCTGCGCAGAGCGTCAGACGAAAATCATCGACCATATTTTTTGTCAAGGGGAATCACCTACCAAGGTCTGGAGAGTGCTATCTCAAAGGTGCAGAAGGGCGCAGGGAGTTGGGTGCTTCAATGACCTCCTGGCTGGCTGGGCTATCGCGTTCCACGGCCACCAAATCGTAGCGACAGCTGCCATATGGACCATTTGGAAGAATCACAACAAAGCGAGATATGAGGGCTATCAGTACAATGTCGACCAAATCATTAGGGACGTCACCAGGCAGTGCCAGAAGATCATGACCATCTATTCGCACGGGCAGACTAGTTTTTGGGTTTCTCTTCTCTCCTAACCGTCGGTTTTCCTATTTTGCTGGTATACTTGTATAGGCATCACCATTTTGTTCCTAGGGGTATACTTGTACAGGGCATTTTGAGCCTTGCTGGAATAAAATAGGGTGTTAAATAAATAAATATATATATATATATATATATATATATATATATATATATATATATATATATATATATATAGCAAATGACCTCTAGCCTAGTGGTTAAGAAAGATGCATGTGGCCCAAGTGTTCGGGAGTTCGAGCCTCAGTGGAGGCGAGTTCGCCACAAGTACCCATTGCTTCAATATATATATATATATATATATATATATATATATATATATATATATATATATATATATATAAGGAGCGGATCAAAGGCCCCGCCCGCGGAGCCCCATCGAAGCCCCGCCCCCTCTGCACCATCGGATTGCGCGGGGCCCGCGTGGGCCCGCGTGAGCCCGCGCGTTCCAACGGCCAAGGGGGGCGGGGGCTTCGGCGGGGCTCCCGATCCGCTCCCATATATATATATTATATATATATATCATATATATATATATATATATATAATATATAGCTCAAAAATATGTGTATTATATATCTATATAATATATATATATATAATATTATATATATATATATATAATATAATATATATAGCTTAAGTGGCTAGGCGCACCGGCACTTGGGGCATCGGACGGAGTTCGAGCCCC